>VZSR01001283.1:20212440-20223504 GCA_013398615.1 Brachypodius melanocephalos | reverse complement strand
TGAAAAGGCACGCTCCTGCCCTGAGGCGCACTTACCTGTCTCCAGTCTGCCCTCCCCCTCCTTTCTTCTTCCTCTCCCGCCTGCCATGTTTTGTGCGTGTGCGTGAGTGAGTGTGATGTGCGTAGTTTTCTCCCCAAAGAAAGAAGCCTGGGTTTGCTGTTTTGTAACAGGTTTGGGGGTTGGTAAATGTCTTGCAGTACAATAGACCAGTTTGTTCGGTTGTGCTCCCTGCACGCCGCGGAGGGCGCGGGGGTGCCGGAGGCAGGGCAGCGGGGGCCGCCGCCCGCTGCCCACCCCTGCCCGCTGCCGGAGGGCGGCCGCAGTGCCCCTCCGCACCCCATCCCTTCCTCCGTCTCCTGCTCATGTAACCCGCAAGGTTTCGGGGACTTTCCTCGACTCTGGGGCTGACGAAAAGCTCGGCTTTATCTCCTCTGCTCACTTCTATCCTGTGCAAAAATTTGTTTTTAAACTCGACCCTTTCACTTTCTTCCGCTCTTTTCCTCATTTCCCTCTAGACAAGTATTCAACTTGCAGTAAGAGATTCTCCCCTCCCAGAGGTCACTTCCCTTTGCAGAAAGGTTTGGACACAAGAGGTGGAAGTCCATTTCCCAGGTGGGTCCACCCACCCCTTTCTTTGAGGAGCTGCTGGGTTACTGTAACCTACCGGGGCCGGGACGGCCCGGCCGGACAGCGCAGGAAAAACTCCGGGAAGGCGAAATGCCGGCAAGCAGCATGCAGGGCAGAGATGGGAATTCACACTGCAGCCGCTGTACTAGGCATGGCTCGCCTCTCCAAGCCAGCCGAGTCAACTCGGCTGGGTTTCCATGTCGGTCCCTGTCCCTGCTTAATTTTTCCTCCTCCCAGAGCGGGTTTGTGTTGGGCAGGTCGGGAAAAGCCTGGCATCCCTCCCCTAGAGAGGATAAGTAATGCCGTCGTGCGGCCCCGGCCTCGGTGAACACTGAGTCTACGGCCGCCCGCCCCTCCGGGAGATCCCCGGGCCGAGGGGGATGCTGCTGTCCCCTCTGTCCTCCCACACACAGGCAGGCACACCCTGGCGCCTCTTCCCACCTGGGTGCACCCCCTGGGCTCCAGCGGCGGCCGGAGGGAGCCTAGCTTGGCCGGGCCTCCCACCTTGCTTCCCCGGGAAAGGGATGGCATGAACTGTCCTTTGTCTGATGCTGGGTTTGGGCTCGGCGGATTGCTGGCTCGGGGCTTTCCCCGCCCCTCCCCCTCTTCCCCTCCCTTCTGTTTTCCTGGCGGCCACTTCCATGTGGAGCCCGGGCAGTTCGGGGAGCCGAGAGGAGCCACATTCCTGTGGGTGCCGAGAGGCTCCAGGGCTGAGCCACAGGGCCTGACACACACGCGCACACACACACACACACACACACACACAAGCGCGCAGACAGACAGACACACACGCACAGAGCAGCCTGCAGCCCCCGCTTCCGCAGATCGAGAGCTCCTGACACTGTCTGCACCCCTGGGGCTCTCACATCCACAGCATGTCCACCCTCGGCTGCGCTAGCCACCTGTCGGGACGCACACCTATATCACCCACACCCAGTACCCGCCACCCCCACCCACGGTGGCGGCAGGAGCACCTTCTTGCTCCGCCCGAGCCCCCCGTCCCTGCCCGGGCATCTGCCCGCACCTCCCGCGGGCAGAGCCTTCAGCCGGGAAGTGCTGCCTCCCCGCCAAGCGCCTCGTTTCCCTCCCGCTCCTTCCCGGGGAAAGAAAAAACACCCCCTCCAACCTGTCACGGCGGCAGGACAGCCCGCTTGTCAGGCGTTCCTGTCGCCCTCTTACTCCCCTCGGTCTCCCCCGTGCATTCGCTCCCCCGCGGCCGCGCTGCCTGCGCGGGCCTCCGCGCTCTGCCCGCTTCACCGCCGGCAGCGCTGTGTCCCCAGAGTGTATCCCACATGTGGCATCAATTAAAGATTTCTGCCACGCAAATTTGCGACTGACAGACTTTAGGTGTTTCGCTTGTGGATTACGGAAAGGAGATCTACTGCTTCAGGAAAATCGGGGCGGGGGAGGGGGTGTGGGAACCCCCTCTTCTTGCTTTCAGTCATTTAAGCGATTGCTTGCAGTAACTCAATAACCTGTTTTATAGGTCAGATAAGAGCCGTGAAAATAGGAAACGCGAAGTTTACATTAAGCCTCTCTTTCTCTCTCTTTTTTAAGGGAGAATCTGTGTTGCATCAGTTAAATAGTTCTCTTTGTTCCGTGGCGTATCTATTTATATGCGATTCAGGGAGGATAAACAATAGTTTATCTGCCTGGAATACAGACCTGATAAAACCCGCCACGCACCCACGCCCCGGCTGTCTGTGAGAACACCTTCCACGGACACGACCTTCAGGGCCGCGGCTAAAACTCACGGCTCCTTCACCTCCTTATTCACCTTCAGGTGAGGGCCCGGAGTGCTGGCCCGGCCAGGACCTGCGACGGATTGAGCATTTGGCGAAGAGGACCTTGGAGGTGGCTGCTCGCTCCTCTCCCGCTGCCGCCTGCCCCTCGGCACTCCCGGAGAGGCTGTGTAAACCTCAGCCTGGGTTTTGCAGGATGGCTGAGCCAGCCTCTCCGGGCCGGATACTGACCCGGCTTCGTGCTCTGCAGCGGCATCATCTGCCTGGCTGCGGAGCTGGCCCTCCATTCCAGGAGATCTTTACGGTCTCCTCCATATGCACCGTAATAACGCGTTTTATAGGGCTCTCGCCTCGCGCTATCCACTGAGCTTTCTTTTATCCCCCCGGTTTTTACTAATTCGCATGAAGAAAAGAGGGCAGAGGAAGACTGCGGGCTTCGGGAGTGGCTGCGGTCGGGAGAGGCCAACAAGGGCCGGGACGGCAGCCCTCCTGCCCATGGGGCCGGCCCCGGGCGCTGCCTCTTCTCATCTGGACCCTGCGGAGACTAACCGGAGACTAACCGGTCAGGCGGCAGCCGCGCTTTGATGATTTAGGTCATTAAAAAATGAAGCGGGTTTGTGTATTTCGTGTTCAGGGTTAATAAAAGTTAATCAGGAGTCGAAAGCCAACTAGCCCAGTGAGTTAACCTCGCTAGCTGCAGGTAGTCCTGCTAGCCAGGCTCTTTTGATTAATTAATTACAACTGAGTCGGTTCTGTGATAATTTCCCTAAGGACCCCTGAGGATCGGTCCAGCGGGTGCGCGGGAGCGCAAAAGGCCGCCGGTTACACAGCCCGCCTCCGAGAGTGCCCGGCGCTGGCGTCCCGCACACCGCGCTCTCCTCCGCCCGGTTCCGAAGCTCCCGAAACTTCTTGCCCGAAAGTGACGTTCAGTCACCTGAGAGGAGGCACAAGACAATGGCGAGCCCTCTTTTGGGGATGGGTGGGGAGCTCGGGGATGCTTCGGGTGCCCGGGAGAGGCTGCCGGGAAGAGCCGAGCCGAGAGGCGGACTGATGCGAGGCGGGAACAGAACCAGCAGTCCCTGACTGCACATCAGGCTCGCAGTCGTTGAGATTTGGACACGTAACGCTGCAGACCACTGATTTGCTATTTTCTTAATTCCCGCTCTTCTCATTCCCTATGAATCAAACAGTCTTTTGTCCTTCAGAGTTTGATTTGATCGCTACTGTTCACATTTCACTTTTGTATTTTTCCCTCCCTATACCATTACTCATTGAGTGCCCCGTGAAATTACAATCGTACATTTTCAACTCAGCAACCCATTTGCAGTGCAAAAATAGGGTCTAAATAATGGCTGAATTAGCCCTACTGGACAGTTTCAGATGTAACACTCTGTAATAATTATATTGCAGGCTGGATTAGGATGCTATTATCATAATCTGGACGTTTACAATTATCTGCAATTTGCAAAGATGCGCCAGGTCTTGATTACAGCAGGTTTTTTTTATCAAGCTAACCATCACTAAACAGTGACAGTAATAACAGCTAATTTTGCTGGCAATATAAGAGGTGCTGGGGTGTGCAAACAATTTCACACCTGGATGTGCTCACTCAACCAAGAATATAGAGAAAGAGCTTCTGCCCTGAGACTCAGAAAAATATTCTCCACTGCTTCTGTTCAGTACAGATTTCTAGACCCCGATCCTTGCTTAGCAGATTTTCAAAGGGGTAAGTTTTGGGGCTCGCTTGGGTTTGGGGTTGGCTTGTGACTGCTCCGCGCCTTGCCCGTCGAGGCACGCTCCGTCTTCCCTCCCCCACATTCGCGGTCATTCTCGGGCAGGTGTTTTACCTCCCCGGCCCGGACCCCGACAGATCAGCGCCCCCTTTCCCCCGATGCTGCCGGGGGCGGCGGGCGGCCCGGGGCGAGGATGCGGCGGGAGCCCCGACGGGCTGCCAGAAGGGCGGTGCGGGACTCGGCGGCCGCCGGAGAAACAGAGCGAGCCCCGGGCCAGCCCCGTCCGCCCGTGCCCGCGGCGGGGCGGCGGCAGGGCGCCTTTCCGCAGCTCTCCGCGGCCCCGGGGCGGCGGAGCCCGGCGGCGGGAGGGAGGGCGGGCGGGCGGTGGCGGAGCCGGCGCTGGCAGCCCGGCGGCGGCAGGTTTGGCGCTGGCGTGGGGAGCTGCCGCTGCTCCATCCATAGATGACGCTGTTTCACGAGAGTCTCCCGGGGCAGCTGCCGCGCGAGTGGGAGCCGCTGCTGCCATTCGCTCCCACCCCGCTCCCGGGAAGGCCTACCTTTCCCACCTTCTCCCACGCTACTAAGCTAATGGGGCTTCTATTATTGTTGTTATCGTTTATTTGTTCGCTTGCTGGCTTGTTGTCTTGGCTTTTTCTGAGCCTGTTTGAGGCATCACTCGCGGGGGAGGAGGGCACGACACATCCAGAGGCTTTCCGCAGCGGCACCCACGGGCGGCGTGCAGGGGAGGATGAGCCCCCCGCAAGCCCACAAGAGGCAGCGAACCCCCCCGGCCTCCCCCGGGCCCGCTGGGCGCACGCAGCGAAAGGGTTAAGGAGCCTGCGGGGGCCGTGAGGGGACGGGAGCCGCCGGGCCGGGCTGGGCCGGGCTCCCCGGGCTGCGGGCTCGCTCGCCAGGGCATCCACCGCCCTTCTGCGAGGCGAGGGGGAGCCCGCACAGGGGCCGGCCTGGGGGGGTGGGGGGTGTGTGAAGCGGGGTTTTCTGAAAGATGCACACAATGCTGTTGGTTTAAATGTACGGTAGCTTTCTCTCCAGTGTCATTTGAATAATTCAGTGAGCCCCACTACCAGCTGTACTTCTGAAGCCTCTTCCATTCTTTTCAGCATTATAATTTTGGTTAATTTTCAATTTTAGGCCCTACGTCTCTGCAATTTGTGTATGAATAACAGAATAATTTTCCTCTTTTGTTTCGCCTTTCCTGTTCCTGAATCTAAATAAAGATGGCTTTTTAGTATTAAAAGTGGAAGAAAATTACAGGTAATTATCTTTGACGGTAAAAACGCTGTAATCAGCGGGCTACATGAAAAATTACTCTAATTATGGCTGCATTTAAGAGAATGGAAAAAAACCTTCTTGTGGATAAAAACCTTAAATTGTCCCCAATGTCTGCTTCAAATTGGATGGCACTGCAGCTGGAGGCTTTGTTCAGAATTGATCCTGGGGAGCTCTGAACCCAAAGTTTCACAGTGGGAAGGGGAAAAAAAGAAAAGAAAACATTTTTCCTAATGTAACAATACGAATGGTAGAAAATGACAAGACTGATCGGTTTTAAAGCACTCTGAAGACTGACTGAGCGTGGAAGTTGCTCAAAAAAAACAAAAAAAACAAAACCAAAAAACACCCCCCAAAAACTGGTATATTGGTAAGTAGTCTTTGCTTTGTGTCTAATTATAGTGACTGTCCTTTTGCACGACTGTATGTAGCTGTCATTATATGGAGCACTCTGAGGATCTCTATTGACTTCTGATAAATGGCTCAGTGGTTTCAAGGTTCATAATTTGAAGGATGCCCAGGTCTCTAGCCATTAATTCTCGCAGTATGGGGCACCCAGCTTGGATGAGGAAAAGGCTTTTCATTGTCAGTAGTTGCTGTGCTTTCCACAAGCCGGTGCGGCTGAAGCTGGCTGGACAGCGTGTTGTGTGCCTGGGCACCTCTCAGGGCTTTGCAAAACATTCCTCAGCTTGCATTGTCTGCTCTTTAAAACAAAGGAGGGCGCCTCCTTTCTTAATAATTTGGAGTCTCCAACCTTTGGGAAGAAAGACAGGGCTCTGAGCTTTGCCTCGGCGAGAAAGCTCAGCTCAGCTAAGCAGCGGAGCAGTAAAATCGCAGCAGAAATGGCCGGGTGATTAGGAACTTCGTCTAGGCGTATCTTTGTGGACTCGGTACCTCCTGTCTTTTTAAGTCGTAGCCTTAAAACCAACTAAACCACCAGCTACCCCACCCCACTTCGTATTTTCTTTCTTTGCTCGCAGATATATGCTTTGGTAGGGTTGTCTGGGCACTCAGGCAAGCTGGGCACAGGATCCCTCTGCCCGGACTGATTTGGGGGGCAAGTCGGGGCAGGTGGGGGATCCGCTAAGGTGAAGAGAAATAGGAGCCAGGCGGGCGTTTTGTGGCTTTTACTCTATATATGAAAGAAGACAAAAACATACAAAGTATATGTACAACTAAAATTCAACAATATATACAGAAAGGTTGCTCGGGGAAAGGTCCCTTTCGCTCAGTGGTTGAGGCTGCCGCCGGGCAGCGCTGAACCTTCCTTCCCCAGCCCGCGGCGGCGGGTCTGGCCGCGAATCCCTCGCTCTGTCTTTGCTGCTCGTCTCCGGGAAATTGTCCGGCTGTGTGCGGGTGCGGGTCTGTGCGGATGAGGGGGCTCTTCGAGTGAGAGACGGTGGTTTCTTCTGAGCCGCAGCCCATTACATTTTGAGAAAGCATGCAGATTTTGCTTCGTGGTAATGTTCTAATCTTACAGTATATTTGCATTTTTCAACCAGTTCTCCTTTTTATTCCCCCTTCTTAATTTTTTTTTTTTTAAAATCACTTCTTCTGTCTTTTAATCCTTTCCCCAGTCCGGATTTGGTGAATAAAAATGAAGGAGCTTTGACTAGTCTCTCTTTCATCATGTAATGTCTTTAGCTCATTAAACAAGTAAAAACGGCTGCCATGGTAGATTCAGGTTCTTGTGGGCAAAGTCTGTAAAAAGTTTGTTTTGACGTATACTCCACAGAGAAAGAGGCTGGTGCCTTGGAGTCCAAAGGAAAATATCCTAAAGAGTAGTGTCTTCTGTGCGCCAGAATGAAAATTGTGTCTTTCTGTTCAAGATCAGTCGCTGAGGTTACTTTAAAAAAAAAAATAATAAAGCCACTCTGTCTCTTTGCCGCATCTACAAGTTCACACAGAGCCTGTTAGCTGGCACGGCTTGGCAAAGCAGGGGAACTTCTTGCCATGTCGAGACGAGACGTTCTTGGGAGATTATTTCTCTTGGACAATTCACATCATTTGTGGTCGCTGCATTGTGTCTTGATGTGGAGAAGAATACCAGTGAGAATAGCCAGGCATGTAGCTGTTTGGAGGCATATTGACTCCCTTGGCAGAGGCTGAAACGTCCCAGACTGGAGGCAGAGCTGGAGAGCGAGGGGAGAGGGCAGCGGAGCCGGGCAGAGGGTCGCTCTCATGGGGGTTACTGCCCTGCTTCAGCAGCTTCTTGAATTTGGAGCGCTTGTTCTGAAACCAGATCTTCACCTGTAAACCGAAATGCATTAGATATTAGGCTGCCGTCAGCGCCCGGGGCACAGCAGGGAAGACCCCGGGGACCGGGGGTCTAATCTGGAGAAAGTCTTGAGGGCACACGCCAGTCGGGTGTGGAGCTGCGGATGGGGAGAGGGGAAGGAGGGGTAGCTACGGCTGCTCTCGGGCTTTGGATGCGGCTGCAGAGAACAGGGGAGGCAGAGCAGAGCTGGAGAGCGAGAGGGATGCAGGTTTTAACCTGGGACGTTGTTCTCCCTGGGCAGGCCACATTGTTATGGCTGAAACAGACCACATGTTCTGAGGTCTCCTGTTTTAGCGCCTCATTCAGAATTTTGGAGGTCATTTGATCATTCGGGCAAACTGTTGTCAAACATGGGCAATCATATGATTTTGTGCCAGGAGACAAGAGCCAATAGACAAAGGGCATCTTACAAAGAAATCGCACTTCTGAAATCCTCACGATCAGATCAAGCAGTCCATGCTGATGTGGCAGGGGAGGAGGCATAATGGAACCAGGATTGTGGCTTTATATTATCATGTATTATTAAAGAAAGAATAATTTTATTTTCTCCGTGAGTAATAGTGTATCAACATTGCTTTGGGTCTCATCCTGCCCCTAACCCAACAGAACTCCCGAAGAAGGAGCCTACACTCTGTAAGGTGTGCAAGGATCAGGCCCACTGGCAGATCAGAATTATTATAGAAATTATATATAGATAAGACATGTATACAGAGCGTATTTTTAAAAATCAATCGAACAAAGAAAACAAATTCTCCACGCGTATTTGACCTCTCAAACTTTGCAATCATAATGTTAGAGGATAAGCAGGGCTTCTCCTCTAGCTGCAAGATCAGGATCGGGCCCCTAAAAAAAATCTATGCATGCGAGAGAGAAAGCGAGACAACAGTGAGACAGAGCGTGCATGCTGAGGATACTAAAATCCCGTTTGCAAAACCATCAGGCCCATTCCCATCGTTAATGTTTGCTGAGTATTTAAAAATCGCTGTCTGGAAGAGACTGTTACCAATGACATTGATAAAATCCTGAAGTTATTTGTTAAGCTCATAGATTCACATGATAATATTTTGCCCGAATTGATCCTATCTATCCATGCACTTCTCCACAAACCCCAGCCCAGTAAGCCTATAATGCCTCATATGTCTTTCAAGCTTAAATTAGCAGAATGGCACAGCTACTCCAACCACACTTAACTATGGCTTAACCTGCCATAATTTTGTACACGGCTGTCTTTGATCTTCAGATCTATTATCACCTTCCGTACATTTTGCCCAAGGCTAACCACTGCATTTGCGTTAGTCATCCAGGGTGAATTAACTATTGATTTAACAGGTATTTCCTAACGCGTTCCTGCTTCCCCTCTACCTATATAGGTTGCTACGAGGCAGCTTTGCTTTTAGCTCTACCCCAGGCCCAGCCATTCCTCGCCTTTGTTTTGTTCTTCTTTTCACAGCCGGGCCATTGCATTCTAGGTGCTGGAATTATCCGAAAATACAGGCAATTTTAAACCGTTATGTGTGGCATCAAAAGGGAGCGCTTGCTCGCGGATGGCTGCGGGCAGGGCGCTTTCAGCTCTTTCCGCGGTAGCCCGATCGCTGTCGCGCGTTAGGTAAGTCCTAGCATAGAGAGATGGAAACCGTGTGCGTTACCTCTTCTACCGTTCCCGACAGAGGCCAAAATGTTTAGGGAGCATCATACTGTGCTTGGCCTTTGTTGCTCGAGCAGGATTTCAGTGATTTGGGGTTCCCAGTAATTACCTGTGTCTGGGTAAGTCCTAATGAAGCTGCCAGTTCAGCTCTCTCTGGAAGTGCCAGGTACTGAGTCTGCTGAAAGCGATGATTTAAAGCCTGGAGTTGTAGACTAGAGTAAATGGTTCGAGGCTTCCGAATCTTTTTCCCTTTTCCATTAAATCTGATTTCACCGTTTTCAATCACTGTGGTTTTTTGCTGATCTGCAAGCAAAACAACACAGCTGAAACATCACCGTCCTTAACTATTAGACGCGGGTATTTTGGCTGCCACGGCTCCTAAAAACGTCAAAGCCTGTCCCGATGCCTGTTCAACCCCACGGCGCAGGCACAGGCTGCGTCTCCTTAAAGGCACGCGCGGCACAGGCTGCTGTTTGGGAGCTACCGGGGGGAAAACAGCTATCCGGGCATACTGGGCACGCTCTCCTTCTTTCCGGGAAGGAAAAAAAAAATCTTAAAAAATTTAAACTGCAGCGCTGGCTTTGCGAAGGTATGCCTTGCTCCAGGGCCATCCAGGTTTTACTCGGCTAATTGACTTCGCGTCGCCAGTTTGGTGGTCAGTGAATCACCAGTCCGAGACTTTTAACAATGCTTCCCCTCACCTCCCCCGCCCCCCTCCCGTGCCCCTTTGGATGGATATGTATGTCTCCCTGCAAAAAAAAAAAAAAAAAATACATAAATCAGACGGCCCCCGAGCGGAATGCGACCCGCTCGCCTGGAAACTTTCACTCCTCAGGTGTTAGCAGGAATTTTGCCTAAAGCCGGTCCCGCCGTAACAAAGGAGCGCCGAGTGAGCCCCTTGCCGCCGGCCGCGGGGCGAGCGGGGACGGCGCCGGTGCGCAGCGCCGCGGTACCGCCGGCAGCCGCCGCTGGCGCGGAGGGAGCGCGGCGGCCCCGCTGCCGGTACCGCAGCAGTAGGCCCGCGGAGGGGCCGCGGAAACAGGCGACCCCCCACCTTTTCTCCCCGTCGTCCCGCGCACCCAAGGGCCGGCGCCTGCTTCGGCGGTAGCGGGGGGCTCGGCAGGGGTCGTTATGCAGGTTCCCGGAGTGGGGGGCCGGGAAGAGGCCCGGGGATTGAGGAAGCGGGGGGGAGAAGCTGGCAGCGGGTTCGGGAAGCGGTGCCGGCTCACCTGCATCGTCCGCCCGCGTCTGGCTGGCCGCGCTGCTGTTGTGGTAGGACTGGAGGTAAGGGCTGTGCTGCGAGTGGCTCACGTAGGGGTAGGCGGCCAGCGAGCGGTGGTTGTAGGAGCCGGCGCTGCCAGAGTAGGGCGAGCTGTGGTGGTGATGCTGGTGGTGCGGGTGCGAGCCGGCGGCGGAGTGCAGGCAGTGCAGCGGGTAGTGGGCTCCGGCCATTGCCGGCGAGCTCTGCTGGGAGTGGGGCGGCGGCGGCGGCTGCGGCGGCGGCGGCTGCTGTTGCCCGAACTCCATGAAGGCGGATTTGGAGGAGTCTTGCGCGTCCAGCCCGTCAGCCATCGTAGTCATGGTCATCATCAAAGTTTGGGAGGGAGAGCGCGGTGCTTCCCGGCTCGCCCCCCGCGCTCTGCCTCCTCTCTGCCCAGCCACCGCCGCTCCCCTTACCCGCCGCGGCACCGCTGGAGAGGCGGCGGTGATTTAATTTAATTTCTTTTCTTTTTTTTTTTTTTTTTTTTT
>VZSR01001283.1:20159109-20207119 GCA_013398615.1 Brachypodius melanocephalos | reverse complement strand
GTGTATACCTGCTTTAAAATGCAATCAGGTTTCGAGCGAGTGGCTGCTCAGCTGGAGGATGGAACCCTCGCGGAGGCTCTGGCCACCCGCCTCATCCCGCACCGGGTCAGGTGTGCACCCACACCGCCTCCAGTGAAATCCCGCTGACAGGTCTCTCCCTCTCTGCCCACACGGCGAGCCTGGTCTCGGCGTACGCGATCCCCGTAAAGAGACTGAGCGGTTGGCTGTGCCTCCTTCACCCCTCCGCTGGGACCCTTACGTGGCAGCGGTGTGGAGGATCTTCCCCTCCGAGGGTCAGGGGACCTCCCCGAAAGCAGCCGCAGGTTTGCAGACCGCCGCCTGTGAGGCTTTCACTTGGCAGGCGTCCCTGCCTGCCCGGGTGCTGCTGAAGCAGATGTTTGTTTTAGCGGGGACTTGTGTTGTTTTGTTTTCTTTTCAAATGAAAGAAAAAAAAAATCCCAACAACAATTGAATAAAAAACCTTTATCTGGCAGAACAAGATGAAATGCAATTAAAAACTAAAAACAAAACAGAAAACCCAACCCACCACCGCTCTTAAGCACCCATCTTGGGAGGGCTCAGAGGAGAATGGAAACGCGAGGCACTTTTAAGTCATCAGAGAGGCTGCAATTTCTCTTGCGGTAGCGGCCAGTCTCACCCCCGAGCCAAGCGCCGCGCCGAGCCCTCCCGAGCCCAGACACGCCGGGTTCAGCCTCGGCTCCCCACGGCCACTCGTGTGCTGAGCCGGTGACACCAGCGGGGAAACGTGTCACCCCGGCTGCGCTCTGGAAGTCTCGGATTCCAGCGAGAGAAAGCAGAGGCTTTAATTACGGCAAACGAGCGCGGTGTCCTCTCTCTTCAGTCTCTTTGCCTTCGTTTATTTTTAGTACACTTCAAATGTCTACACATTTCCCTTGTTGAGATCACTGCAATTATTTACTCTGCCTTTAGGGATGCATTTACCCAAGCAATGAATGGAAATGTAGTAAACACTGCGCAAAGTCAATGCAGTTATTAAGGTTTATTTATTAGGAAAAGGAGTAAATATCTCGGCTTTGCTTGCTTCTTCGGGCAGACTCGTTATCTAGAGTAGATTGCAAGGAGCGTTCTTCACTTATTCCCATGTAATGAGCTTGCTTTATACATTTATCTCGCATCTGTATTGAGCTACAGCCTCTTTTGTCAGGGTCTCAGCGGACTACAAAAACAAATCTAAAAGTTAATTTAGAAGGATAATCCGGAGGGATGCATTATCTGATCTCTCTATAGAAACTTAGCTAGGTAAGGTCCCGTATCTGAAGGCGTAAAGAAATACAGAAAAACAGAGCATCGCCTCCAGCAGCCTAAATTCCGCCTGCATCCATCGTCCGGAGCGGGAAAGCTCTTGACACTGAGCGCAGTTTCACTGGCAGAGTGAAACTGCTTTGCCGGACTAACTGGTCCTAGTGTGACCACGGCGTTATCCTCCATACAAAGAATTATTATTATATTTCGCGAGTTGAGATCGTCACCTTTCTCCACCTGTTTGCCCTGACCCCTCTCCCCTAGACCTCTCACGGAATAAACGCAGGAGGAAGGGACGCTGGGGGACGTGGGCGGTAAGAGCACGTTAGGTATCTGCGGCGTGAGGCGCGGGAGGTATTCCGGTATTCTGACAGCTGGATCTGAAACAAATCAGATCTGGATTAACTTGCCTGTTTTGTGAATTGTCTGCATTTGAACAAGCAGCCCTCACCCACTCCGCTTCTGGCAGGTTTTGTTACACGTGCCTCTATAAATATATTATCCCAACCCTCTTTCCTCGTTGGAGATCTCTGTTCAACAAAACAGAAAACAGAACGAGGAGAAGCTATTTTCTTTTTTAAATAAAGACATTTATAAGTAACCTAATTTCGTATCGTGGAAATAAATTTCATGCTAGGATATATTTTGCACAACATGTAATCTTTTACAGCCGGAAGACATTTAATTAAAGCCATATTCGGAGAAGTACGGCTTCAAAGCAGTCATACGACCACATACCTCATTCATATTCAGGATCCGTCCGCGAATTCATATTGTTCTAACGTGGGACATCGCCTCTACGGCGTAACTCTGCAAGGCCTGGGCAGCATGAGAGATAACACAAAGGAGGGCAGGCACGGAACAGCCCGGGAGCACTTTACCAGGCGGAGAGGTGTCTGTTTAACCCAAACACCACCGCTTTCTGCTTTTCAGTTCTCTTCATTCGGTCGGAGGAACTCCCAGCAATTCACATGCCCTAGCTGGGGTCTAGGAGAAGAGGGAAAAGTCCAGCGAGGATGAGCCGGGGTTAAGCATCCCGAGCTGGGTGCTCCCACTTCGTTTCCACACATGCTGCTGCCCACTGCATGTGGCCTTAGAAAATACGTGTGTGGGGACAAGGTTTGATCACATACTTTGCCATCTCCCCAGAATAAGGCCAGGGATCTTGTGGCAGCCCCATTTCCTAGCATTTTGGGCTGGACGGGAAGCGGTCATGCAAACTCACACACCCTACGGCTAAAGTGGGATCTCTGGAGAGAGAGGGGATAGCGCCCTGCCGGCACTGTTCATGGGCATCTGAACTTTTTATCGCACTCATACCGTTTGAACGACAAACACACGTTCTTTTCAAGTTTTTGCCCCATCTCCTGTTGGGTTACTCAGATGAAGATCAGGGACCCCCGAAGGAATGGGGATGTAGGAAGGGAATAGCCCATGCCCGAGGTGAGAGCGGGGTTCAGCTCGACATCCCACGGTCTGTGGAGCTCAGGTGCCCACTGTCCCTGTCCTCCCCGGCTCCGTCGATGGGACACTATCTCTTTCGTCGAAATCGCTGGTAAAACCGCTCTGAAGTCGTCGAGAGCTGAATTGCCCCCCGCCCCTTGGACTGTTTCTCTACGGTAATTTTTGCCTAAGCGGGTGCTTGGTGCTCTGCCACCTTTCCCTTGCCATCCTCGGGGCCGCTGGTGCGAAAGGTTGGTTCTCGGGGAGCCAAGGGACTTGTGTGCTCCGGGTTCTTGTCAGCAAGCACTTTTGTTTTCTTCTCGAAATGGATGGCAAAATACTTCCAATGAAGCGGGGAAAAGCGAAGGGAAATAAACCCACAACAAATTTTGCCCCATAAATAAATCATCTCCCTATCCAGCTTGAAGCAAAATAAACACGCAGAAAACGAGTCGCTCCCGCGGCCGCCCTGCCTCGAGTTGGGGCTGCTTCGTTTCAGAGGGGATAAAATTCAGCGGCGAAACCAAACCAGAAACGCTCTGGTTAGTTTCCTTGTAGTGGTAATTAAAAGTATTAATTGGTTATGTCGACAGCTTAAAAAGACAGGTGTTGCTAAAAAAGCGTCATTAATCTTCCAGTCATTACCAAGCGGCGATGGGAACCGGACTGGGAGAAGGAGCCGATTGTTTACGAGGGTCTTTCAGGGTTTAAGAATGGAGATTATAATAATACTACTGCTAATGGGACGACTTTCTCCATTCCTTTGAAAAATGAAAATAAATCAAATGGCCTGCCTGCAGCCCTCAGCTAGAGCAGGGCAGGAAGTCTCTCATGGACTTCGACCCGTTTGAGATATTTTAATGTTAATTTTCCGTGCATATATATACGGTTAAATGTGGAGACAATTACGCATTCTTTCTGTCTTCGGTTGGTGTTTTTTTTTTGTTGTTTTTTTTTTTTTTTTTTTTTCCTCTGTCAGATGACCTGTGTCCCGTGAATAAAATAAGTTTTACTCAAGTTTTCGGTACACCAATCTAAACTTCAAAGGCTCTGACTAGATGCTTTATCCATAGGGCAAAGTAAGAGTCAGTGGCGTTGCAGCCTAGGTGTGTAGGAATGAGGAAAGGAGTAAATCCAGGCCCCCGGCATGAGAGCCGACCCCGGCTTTTCAAATGAGTGGGCTGGGTGATTGTTTGTTGGTTCATTTGTGGCTTTGGGTTGCTTGGCCGCGCCCGACGATCCCGCAGCCGCGGGTGGCGGGACCGAGCACACTTCCCCGAGGGGAGAAGAGCTGCGGGTGCGGCAGGGGAGCGGTGCGCCCTTGTCCCCGTGCGCTCATCGAGGGTACCGGCGGCCTCCGGGGAGCCCAGAGCCGCCCTTCGAAGGCGATGGCCGGGGCAGCGTGGCCGGGCCGCGTGCCGGGGTGCCGGGTTGCCGGGATGCCGGGGCTCCAGGCCGGGCTCCCCCAGGCGCTCGGCGGGCCCCGCGGCCTCCCCTCACCGCCGCTCCCGCCGCACGTGACGCGCGCGGAGCATGCGCGCGGCGCCGGCCCCGACGGCCCCGACGGCCGCGCCCGAGGACGGCCCCGAGCGCCCCGCTCCGCTGGGCCCTTGGGCCGCAGCCTGCACGCTGAGGCCTCGCGTCCCCACGCCGAGGAAAGCTCCGTAGGCGGCGAAGCAGCCTTTGAAGCCATCCTGCCCGACGGGTTGTTTTAAGTCCTCCCGATGGGGCTGTCCCCACCCGCCAGCCGGCGCGGCCTCGCCCGTGCTCTCCTGTCCCAGCCCGGTGCTGCCCCCGTTGCTCGGGCAGTGCCGGTTCTGTTCCGCCGGTCCCTTCCTCTCCCCGGCCGGTGGCACCTTACGGTGCGCCCGTCTATCACTGTCCACCCCGCCCCTGCCCTGCTCCCTGGGCAGGGCCGGCTGGGGGTTCCAACCTCAGCTGCGTGCGGGGTAAACGCCCCCCCACGCTCCTGCCCCGAATAATCCCCGAACGCCTCCGGTCCGCTCGCACGGGCTGTTCCTGCAGCTGTGTTTGTTATCGAGGGTCCTTTCCCAGCCGGGCAGCGGCGGCTCCTGCCGCTGGCACCCGGCGGGAATGCGCCGGTGTTTGCGGGGAGCTGCGGCGGGCGAGGCCGGGGCTGAGCGGCGGCTCCCGCTCCGAGGGAGCCCTGCTGCCCCAGCGAAGCACCCCGCTCCCACAGCAGCCTTCCTGACGGGCTTCACACGGGTCCTGGGGCCGAACCCCCGTGGAAACGCAAAGATAGCACACACACAGCATCTGCCTACTTCGGATCGGTAATAACTTCCCCCTGCACTTGTTCTAAAACAACAAAACAGACTTACCTGAAGTGGTTTTTATTTTCACAACAAGGGATATTCCCTGCATTGCACACATACACACAACGCATGCATACGCATACACACACACACACACACACACACAAACACGCGCACATGCACACACATATATTAACCAATAGAAAAGCCAGATATGAGGGTTTGATGCTCTGCTGTGACATGAATAATTGTTGCATCGTGTAACTTCCTACATCTTGGTTTTAATTTGCAGTGAACCAAACAAAGATATTTGCAATTTTTAAATAAGCACTCTGTGTAATAAATGGGAACATTGTGCATGAATGCTGTTTCTTCCCCTTTTCTTTAGAAGACATTATTAGCTCTGACAGCATGCAGCTCAGGTTTGGAGGAGAGGATTTTGTAAAGGGATGATAGACAGGAAGGGCAGCAATCATGGGCTTCTTGGGCTAAAGCTTTTTTTCTTTTTTATCAGAATGTTCTGTTCGATGCCATTTATCCTTGATGATAGAAAATTGCTCTGTTGCCAGGACGCTGCTGCTGAAATAGAGGGCAGGAGCCACATTTCCATTTTGCAGCTTGAAAGCTATTCAAATGAATTTGCAGAAAGGGGGGAAAATCTAGAGATAAACAAATGAGAATAAATCGAGTTCCCCTTTCCTGTCTTTTCTTTCTCTTTTTCTTCCTTTTTTTTTTTTTTTTTTTTTTTTTTTTTTTTTTTTTTTTGAGGTGTGTATGTGTGTACATGTGAGGGACCTATTCATTTTCTACATAAGGATTTTAGTTCATCAGTGTTTGCAGCACCTGGGAAGTGCTCCAAATCACAGAACACTTATTTTGCTGCTGTTCCAGCCACTGAACATATAAACATATTAAAGAAATTTACGTGTGTGTGCAGATATGCAGGCATCCACGATTTCCTTACACGTGTGTATATATAGCCAGACCCAAAAATGCACTGCTGTGTATTCCTCTGTATGGATACCAAAGACATGCATCACCACCTTATAGTAAATAATTGGTGGTTTCTCCCAACAATTATTTGTTGATTCTGGTGAAATACCTCGTCGTTTTAAAACAATTAAAATCTATGCTTAAGTTACAGCACTGTCCTTCCATCATAGCTAATTGTGTGGGAAATCTTCATTTTCCCTCCTAGTCCATTTAGATATTTCCGGAGTCCCAAGGAGAAGTAATAACGCATCTGGCTATAATCCAGCACGCAGCCCAAGGGCTAATATTTAATCATTATTTTTAAATTAAGCATTGAATAAAATAAAGCCAGAAACATTATTTATAAATTGGAATGAATATAATGACAAATAATTATGCTCTTCCTTCGCTGGTGATTCAAGGCTCAGCTCAGCTCCTCGGTTCAAATCCAAATAAATGAAACGTGTGAAGCCTGTTAAACACTTCCATTTCATTTACTTGTTCCGTCTGTAGGCTGCTGATGTGTCAGGCTGGAAATATTGGACATACCTTGACTGGGGTTGTAAAAACTCTCAGAGGTCTGAGAGCCTTGTTACCACAGAATAAGTGAATTCTAACTTCACTTCTCTGAGTAAAAGCCGGTGCCAGTGAGTCATGGGGTTGAGAAGATTATGCAGCTTTCTCTTAAACATAGGATTTTAAGCAAGCATAATGTGTTTGATGACATACTATATTTGATCACCTTGGATTTTTTTCACTATGTCACTTCAACAGTGTTTCACCTCCTATTAATCTATAATTAGCATGTTGGCTTCAAGCATGATATATTTCAAAGTGGCATCTTATTAGATGTGGGTTCCCTTCTGCAAAGAAGAAAATTCTGGAAGTAGAAAAGAAACAGGACTGAAAAAGGAGGATTGATTTATTGGCCTTGGCCAACAGCTTTTCCATAAGTATCCAAGCAGTCAGGCATGTGACTTTACTATTGATTTTTAAATCTCCCTTCAGCTGAAAAGTTCAGCGCGCAAATAATAATAAACTCTAATAACTGCTGCTATTAGATTAGGCTAAACATGGGGATCCGAGCGATCAGCCATGTCCAGCTCTTCCCCCCGCCCGGGGCAGCGGCCCTGCCGGCCGCCCGGGCAGTGCCGTGCCCCCCGTGCCGCAGGGGCGATTCGAAGGCTCTGCCACCCCTCCGCGGGAGCGCCGGCGGCTCTGGGGCCCCTCGGGCTGCACCCCCCGGTCCGCTCCTGCCGAAGCCCGTCCCGGAGGGCGAGGGCACCCCGCGGCCCCCGAGTGCGGCAGCTCAGGGAGGGAGCAGCGAGCGGAGCGGGCGGCCCTCGGGGAATCCACGGCGTCTCTTCCCCGCGTCCCTCGCCGGCAGCCGGGGGCGGCCAAGTTGCTGGGGCCGGGAGGGAGCGGCCACGGGGCCCCCGGGAGCGGCGCACCTGGGGGGACTTCCCGGGCCCCGCGGGGCTGGCGCCGGGCAGGCGGCGGAACTCGCCGCGCCGGGAAAGTGCCGCGGCCCCACCCGCGGCCCCGGCCCGGCCCGGCGCCTGTGGCTGCAGCGGCTTCGGTGTGAGCAGCCCGCCCGGTTACCGCGGCCCCCCGAGTTCTGTCGTGCGGGTGCAGGCGGCGGGCAACGGCACGAGTCCCACCTGATGCCTGTCGGGCCATCCCAGCAGATCCCGGGCTGCCTCCCCAGCGAAACGAGCGCTTTGCGAGGGAGATCCAATCCATCGGCGGGGCCAGCCTCCCCCTGCCAGGTGCCTCACTGTCAGTAGAAAGGGATAAATTATAATTCGAGGGACGAGATTAAAGCCGGCCTGGCCTAGTCTCCTGCTATTATCTGGAAGATGAGAGCCTCTGTCTGGGCTTCCTCCTGCCATCCTCAATGTGGGGACTTAGGCTCAAGGAAGTCAATGCTTGCACATTGAAATGATTGTGGGTGTCAGCCCAAATATCTGTAACACCCACTGCAGTTCAGAGAGTGCCAGTGCATTTTCAGGCAGCAGGTGATTAGTTGTAACAATTATATGTAAGCCTTTTATTTAGAAAAACTTCAGGCCTACGTGAGTCCGTTCTTGTTTAGTGACTACTTTTGAGTACTAAAAAAGTAAAGATAACTAGAGCTGGGTGTAAAGTTTCAAAGGCACAAGGCTGAACAAAGACTTAGTAGACAAGAGACGACAAAAGCTATGGAACTACCAGCAAATGCTAGAACCACCAAAAACCCCACACCAAAACCAACAACAAACAACAACAACAACATCAACAACATCAACAACAACAAACCAACCAAAAAACCACCAAACCCACAACTTTGCCAGTAGTGTACTTGTAACACACTACTGGATTCAACTAGATTGTCACAGAAAACAAATTGGGTCATAGGCTAGGGAACAACCTTGGCTGCAGCCTGCCCCTTTCCACAATAATTTCCTTGGTGGTGTGCAGCAGGCCATGTTGCTGCAGGCCCAGCCTGTTGCCTCCATTTCTCCTCACATGTCTCTGCAGGGCTTGCTGGCATGGGGGAGGGACATGGGGCATCAGGGCATTTCACAGCCTCCCGCCTCCTGTGCCCTGGGCAGAGCTGGGTCTCTCAGCCCACTACTGGCTATACAGACCTGGTAATTCTCTTTTCTCACAACTGTCCAACACAGTGCATAATGCTGCACTTTGCTCTTTTGAGTCGTCAGGTTTACACTGTCTTTGTCTTGTGGAAAAAATATATGTGGCCATGTGATTAAAGCATGTCTAATCATGAGTTCCCCTAAGGAACTGAATTTGGGTTGCGTATGTAACCTCATGTCTGGCACTTTATACCTTTTGAGTGACTAACTTCACAGCCTTATTGTTCTTTTGGCTTCGACGTATAGGTGTGTGAGAAAGATCTTTGTGTAAACCAAAGCAAAACCAGCAAGCCTGACATTTTTATAAAATTGGCTTTTTTTTTTTTTTTTTCAGTGGAGGTTGTCCACAGTTTGGTTTTATGCCGTGAATGCAGAAGTTTGTCTTCTCTTTGAATTCTAGCAGACACAGTACCCAAAAAACCCCTCTCCAATTTGGGTTCAAACACAGCCACAATTTCATGAGAATGGCTTTAACTCACAGCCCAGTTATCACTTGATCTCTGGCGCCTTCTCTTCCCCAAAAAAGAATTAGAATGACCCTTTTCTGATTACACTCATTTAAGAGATTAGGTTTTGGGACATTAAAGAGATAAACATTTGAATATGCATCTGTCTCCTTATTACCACTTTCAAATGGGACTAGGCCTTAATGGTACATTCCATCAGTAAACCATTAACTTCAGTTTAAAACCATAAAGTTTCTGCTATATAGGAATCTTTTTAACAGACTTACATTGTTAATTAAGGGCTTGGGAATGCATGAAATGTTAAGTTTACTGATCCACAAACTTTTTGAGACTTCTGTCACTGAGGAAACCACAGACCTGATTTGGTTCTCCAAAGTAACACTGGCTTGAGCAAACTAGATTTTAATTTCTCGACAAGTTCTTTTGCATTTTCAAATGCTGTGTAGTTCTACTATACAGGCTGGTCAGATTCAGTACCAGTATACTAGTTTATTCCAGCTTCTTCTGGGCTTCTTTGTACCTTCCTTGGGGAATCCTCTTCTCCAAGCAGCAGAAATGCTTAGGGGATCAACTCTTAGCCAGGTACGGCATCAAAATAAGGATAGGGCATATACATTCAGACTTCTGATCTTGAAGAACATTCCAGACCCATCAAATATACAGTTTTTTAAAAAAAAATTATTTCTGTTGAAGCAGATTCAGATTGTTACCTTGGCAGAGACCTGTTGTATGAATTTGCTACTGTTACACAAATGGTAAAGCTTTTGAACTCTCTAAGGTACTTTAATGGCACCCCCATCACGTAACTTCCCAAACACAGCTCCATGGTAATCAGCTACGTGTGAAGACTGATGTTTTACCATCAAGTCATATATGTCTCAGATGAACCTTAAGCAAGGTCAGACAACAAAGAAAAATTCATAGTGGTTTTATTTGAAAACATTCATGGCAGAAAGTAGTCAGATTAGCTGCTTCCAGACAGTGCAAGATCATGCACATGTTTCTTAAGCATTTGAAAACTGTGGAGTTAAGGAAAATTAACCTAGAGTTTGTAATGCAAATTTTTTTCTCTCTGAATTACTCAGCAAAATGTGTAATTTTTCGTAGGCTGCTAGTGAAGAACTGTCCCCAGCCACCACATAAAAAAAACTTAACCAATTTTAATAATATTTCATATAAAAATGAAGCCCGCCTGTGGTTATGTTTTGCAATGGTTGGCTGTCACACTGAACAGTTACTGTACCAGCTACACCAAAGTGAGGGCTCCTTATGAGGTTAAAAACCTGAAGATTTTTATCATCTGCTGAAGACAGTAGGAAGACCTTATGTTGTCTGTATGGGTATTTTCACAGGCTTCTAGATAGCTGAGCAGTTCCTACCCCACTGCTGAATATTCCCATCCCTTGGGGAAGACACATTTGCTCACCATCCCTAGTGTCCTTTTTGTGTTGCAAATGTGAAGGGAAGTGTGAGCTGGCTTTGCTTAAGCCAAGCGCTGTTGACTACTGGAGGATGAATTACATCTGTTCGTTCTGCCGATATTATAAATTAGATACAAATTGTAATAATTATGCTTAATTGCTACTTAATTACTGATTAAAAGAAACGTTTTTATGATTCTTTATTACAATCCCATGCATTTTTTTCCAAGGATGTTTAATCAGGCAGACATTCTGAAGAACAGCCACAAATCATATTTTAGTGGTAGGATTAGAAAGACGGTGTTGTGTACACCATTTTGAATATGAGCATTTGCATATGGCCTAAATTTCAATACAGTTGGAATATTTTTGCCCAAGTGTTGCCAAATAAATGCACAGCTTTTCAGAACAAAGATATTTCAGATATCCAGAGCATGCTAGGACACTAAATTACCAATGGATTCCCTCACCTGCTCCCACCCCCCCACCCCAGTATCAAAGCCCTTTGTTAAGCAGATGAACTTGCAGGCAGCAATGAGGGAAAAAAAAGGAACTTTTAAAATATGCCTGGGATTTTTGCTCTTATCAGTAAAGTCCTCAGTTCAAGTGAATTAAGAGAAAGAGGGGGAGGATTTTTTTCGTGTTTGGTTGTAGAGTAGGGGAAATAGATGGAGATTTATCTGCTTGAATACAAAGAGCCAGGTGAGTAATTAATCAAGAACATGTCCAGGTGATTGGCCAAAGAGCAACAGAAGGGTTGACCCTACATTTACAGCTTTGAAAGAACAGCTCATGGATATCAAAATGATTTTAACTTGACTCTTCAACAAATGCTGGTTTGGGCCCTATTCTTCTATATGAATTGAATTGTATGTATCTTCTATTGTGTGTATCGTTTTTAAAGTCAGCACAAATATGCTGCTAAGAAATGCTGATATGGACTCTAGGTACTTACAATCTAAAAAAAATCCTATTCTGTAGCTATGAAGTCTATTTAAAATAATTTTCCAAGCATTCGAGAGACCAACTGCTACTAGTGGTTTAGAGTGTTGGATTAATTATGCCCGTTGCACTGTGCAGTATAAAGCACTTATGATTACTACATGGCTTGTTTTTCTGGGGGGAGGATCTTGTCATTCAGAAAAGAAAAAATAATCACCTATTTTCTTATGTCTTTGCTTGTTACAGAGCCCATTTAAGTCAATAGGACTGTTGCCATTTGTTTGTGTGGGCTTTCCTCAGGCCCTGTATATGCTACTGTGAACTGGAGGGAGAAAAGGAGTGTGCTTAAAGGGAAGAGAAGCAAGAGGGGAGGAGTTAAACAGAGGTGAAGAATACAACTCTTTGTCTATTAATTAGGGTTTACATGCCTTGTGGAAGGCAGCGTTCCTCCATCACTGGATCCCTCTGATCCACAATTTCATTTTTATATCTCCTGTGCTAGTTGCTCTTCAGATCAATATAGTGCTCATGTATTATGCACTGAGTAGCACTAACCATAACACTCCACTGCTCTGGTGGAAAGGAAAGGAAGGCATTGGATTGAACAAGCTTCTCTAGAGTCAGAAATGCTCTTTATTTCTGCAGATGGTGCCCACTCTCCCTGAAACATACTGTCCAGCACAACACATACACATATCACAAGAACTTCTCTGAGTTACTCAACAATATCTAATCACTTGTTGCCTATGGAAAAACAAGACCTGGTGAAACCATGGAGTTCTCCTGACAGAGCCTTGCCAACATTCTTCTGCTGAAACTGGAAGGGCTCACTGGACATGCTAGTTCATTCCCATGTCCATTTTCTCCTGGTTACACCCACCAGAAGACAGTGACAATTGGTTGCAATTAGAGAGGAAAAGTGCCATTGTATTTGACACTAGGCTGGACTCTGGGGATGTTCCGTTGCTGGGTGTGTCTCAAACTGCTGGGTGACCTCGGGTAAGACATTTGGGACTCAGGCTTATGATCAGTTTATAACAATTTAACAAGCTATTGTGTCTCAGCTGAACAGCAGTGACTGTCCTTGTGTGCACTTTCACCCAGAGCAAATGGGCTGATGTGACCCAAAGTGTAGTTATATGAACAAATTAAATTGGTGCAACCAGTTCTGCTGCCATGAGATCGTATTTCTGAGAAGGCAACTAATCTGGTTTAAAATTTGTGAGGTTTTTGTTTTTACTTTTTTTTTTTCTGGATTGTTTTTAATCTTCACCAGTTCCCCAGTGCATGTCACTGGAGGAATATTTTGTTTTGGTAGGGATGTTGGGCATACAGTGGCAGTGCTGATTTAACCTGTAGTGAAACAGGTCTGGTTACTTTGCCATTACTGTGGAGTAAGAGGGTGTGCATGGAGTGAGCAGATAACTGATGCTTGAAGATATTTCGATATTGTCATAGGTCTGACCTGTTAGATCTCAGTCAGCAAAGCACCTAAATGTCTCTATGAATCAGAGTGTTCCTCATGTAAAGAGGGAGGAGCTTTTACCTCCCTTTTCTTTCTCTGTCCAGATTGTAAATTGTGTAGTGGAATTGTTCTCACTTCATGTTGGTACAGAGTCCAACAGTCCATGGTGGTGGACTGCTCTTATCAGAGGTCCACATACAAGTACAAAGAAATCACAAGAGTAACAGAGGGAGAGGTGTGCTCACCTGTCAGTGGAGAAAAGCAGAAGGCAACAATCAGCTTCTGAATTCGTAAGCTTTGTTGTCTGCCAATTAGCACTAACCTCAGAGTAGTGTTAAAGGTATATCCTGAGCCTCCTTTCACTAGGTAATTTCCCTCAGTAAGACTTTTAATTATTATCTGAAGTGCTTTATTTATAAAGTAATTATTTTCGTAGAGAAACATTATCTTAATAGTACATTAACGTGTGAATTATCATTTTACACCACACACACACACACACACACACACACACACACACACGTCCCATTCTTGGGGCAGTATTTTACATCAGTTTTGTCTTTTTTTGGTCAGGCAAAACAATGTGCATTTGTATGAGTTAAGGAGGACATAGGACCTACTTGAGAGAACTGAAGAAGGATGAAGTCAAAAAAGAGTTCCCAGAGCAGGACAGGTATCTGCTATCACAAAGAGGAACCTGCTCCTCAGGACCTGCAAGGTTATGCCTCAGAGAATAAGAAAGATGAAGTCACTGGTTTGTGAAAATAAACCACTTCTTGCAGAAAAGACTGTACATAAATTTTAATGTATCCAGTGAATTTCATGTCTGTAAGTCTGCTGAATTGATATGTACTAGTTTCAAAGAAATGGTTCTTTGTTTAGCTGGTTTGCACTCAAAAGCAGAGTATTTACAGTTTGTTTTTAGGTGCTGAATAATGACGATGATGTGTTCGTTCTTGTAATTATGATCACAATTTACTATGACAGTAAATACTAAAGTTTAAAAGAATGTGCAAAGAGAGGGATCTGGATGGGTTATAGTCAAGCTGTCTCCCAGCTCCTGTAACAAGGGTTCACACCAACATGTTCCAGGTCTTTGAGATGATTTCTCTTCTAATGTAGTAGCTGCTAGCTAGCAATTAAATTTCTGTCTACAGAAAATGAGTCCAGCTGGCTTTGCTTCCTCTCCCTTGAGAAATTCTTCAAAGTTCTAGGTTCCCACAGCAAGGCTTCCATGGCTTCAAAGGCATAATTTGGCACATGCCCACTGGGCATGCGTTTGTCAAAGTACACACACAAAATTTCACTGTTGAAGATCTGTGCCCCAGGGAAGCTTCCACTCTGAGGTGAAATTACTTCTTTCCAAATGCCATACTTGAACTATGAAAGGATACACCCTTTAACATAATAATAGTGACTTCCAAATGCAAAGACATGGCCTCTGATTTACAGCAAGCATACCCACCGCAGATTAGCTCTTGAGATATCTGAAGGCAAAGTATTATAGCAAGAGCTATTTATCCTAGATTCTGCCTCATTACAAATCATCCTTGTACATTACACTGAAGGAATAATAAAACAACTGCCTATTATCCCTTACAGAGTGGCAGACAGATCAAAACGCTCTCATGTCTTACTAGTCCTCCTTCAGACAACTGTGGCTCTGAAGTCTAACCTGAACAAGCCACACCTTTTTGAGACAACACAAGTGCTCTTGTTTCTTCCCACCACACACAACTTTTTGAGAGAGGAGTGCTGAATGACAAGTAGTGCTCCTTCCTGCAAAGAAGCCGTGTGAGGTTTGTTCCTCATACCCACCCAAGCAGCTTGTCTAATGGCTCTCTTCTCTGAGAGCTCTTGTTGGATCTCCTGTTCTCATGAGCTTGCTCCATTTGACAGTGTCTTTTTTGGCACACCCAAGAAAGGTTACAAAGTAACCACAGATGCCCTTGAGAGAGATTTTGAAGTATGTCTCGGACCAGTGCACAAAAACTTGTGCAGGCCTTGTCTGCTACCGTCCCAAAGTAGTGTGTCTAGACTGACTAGCTGTTAGGTTCCCACTTCAGTCAATGGAAAAAGACATCCTGTACTATTTTTCAGAGATATCTAACTTTAAATTCTTTGTTAGGGTATGGTGATATGTTTCTGGAAGTGAACATCTACCTCTGTAACTAAAAAGAAGCCACAGACAACTGCTTTATCCTAGATGCCAAATTCTTAGCTAAATCTAAGGAGATAAGTATCATCCAAGTGGATGAAACAATGCCCAGAGGGAAAGTAAAGATGTGTAAAAATTTCAGCTGTGACTGGATGTTTGCTGTCCTAAAAATTTTGTTCTGTGCCTAATTTGTGAAGGATCAGAATAGCTTCCAATCAGACTAATTTTGTTTCTCAGTTACAGCTGTGGAAGTGCAGTATGGTTTTAGTGCTAGAGAGCCAAATTAACTGCTCTTTAGGAGAATGATGTGAACTGCTTGGTGCCATGGAAGAACAGAGCAGGTACACTTCAGGTTACTGCAGAGGTAATTTCTGTGCTCATCTCTCCAATTGATTTTCATCTCCTCTGATGGCTTCAGTGGGAAGGCTGGTGCAGGCAGAGTTGAAAACAGCAAAATGCTAGTCTTCTTTCTGCTGTTTTATGTACTATCTGGTACATAACATCTGGTTGCATTGATTATTTCAGGGGAAGGAGAGGATGGGACCTTAAGCACCTAATTAGGGCTTGGCTGTCTCAGCCAGCTTTGAGTATGAGGTGGAAGCACCTATATAGTGAGCCTGGAGGGGCTTTGCTCTCACAGAGGAACAGTGCCCTGGACCTGGCTTCCTGCTTTCATCTCACTGAACCTGAACCTCTCAGCCTGCAGAGCAATAGCATCTTCTCAGTCTAGTTTTTGAGGGTTTGTTTAAGCTCTGGGGGAGCTTCTTTTAGTTAAAAATTGAGTGCCAATTTTGTATCTCTTAAAGCATTTTGTATTCGTAATAGTTCCTGTACATATGACTTTTGATTCATTACAAGAAGATTTAATTAATTATAACATCCTTAGCTTTCTCAGGACGCCATAGGTTTTTCTGCAGTCTTTCCTTTAGTCTGCTTTGTGTTCTATAATATTTCTTCTTTTGACACAGATGGTCACACATCAGAGCTTGTTCTGGTTAGGAAGCTAAACCATTGATGGAGTCAGGCCCTTTCCTGGCTTCAGTTCCACCTATTTACAAAGAACACGCCAACTTCCCTTTCTCAGCTTGTAGATGCAATCAAACCACCAAAGAGAGTATCTTTGCTTACAGCATCACATTTTTTTGTGTTCAATACCCCCAGTAAGTTCTCCCTTTAGGCTTTATGCCCAGAGAGTTTCCTTTTAGCCGCTGTGTTTAGAGCTTATTTCCCTCTCTGTTTCAGCTACCTTGTTTTCTTGTACTTGCACACAAATACACCCTTACCCAAAGCAATAACCATCAGTACCATCTGCCTACATTATTCAAGATTTAGGGTGCACTTCTGCCTTGTCTCAGAAACCTGTATTACCTCATCAAAGAACTACTTGGCTCTGTTATCTCAGATGAAGGGTTACTTCCATCAGCTTCAATGCCTCTTCTCCCAGTCTTGAACAATAGTACATCGTGTTCACCCTGTCTTTGCCCTTACAGGATTTTCTGCTTGCTTATCTTTCATTTATCTCTGTATTGCTTTATTTGGCACTAAAATACAGAATGGACATGCTGAGACTAAATTCCCCTCTCACTGACAGTTCTACTCTCTTCTATCTCCCCAGATAATAGATAGTGGAAATACTTTTGATGTACATCCACAAATGAAAGAAGAGATAGAACTTTGTTTTCTTCATTTCTTTTGTCAAGTCCTGCTAGGTTTTTGTTTGTTAGTTTATTTGTTTTGTTTGTTCTCTTTTTTATTTGTCTGATACCTCAGCTTTTTTTTAGCTGGCTTCTAAAGAGAGCTTGTAACTTTAAGCAACACTAAGGGATAAGACTATCTGCGGACTGCAAGGAAATTACATCTAAATTAAGAGAATAGAGGTTAAAGCCAGTTTTTTGTCTATCAAACAACCATCTCTGGAATTAGGAAAATAATGCTCTTACAGTTAGGAAGCTATTAGCTGTTAAAGCTTTTAGATGTTTCCCTTGTCAAACAACATCGGATGGCCGAAAGCCATGCTGACAGGGATTCACTTATGTCATAGGCTTTCTTTGGAGAGCAATACAAAGAAACATATGGGTCATTATGACCCACCCCTTCATTACCACTGTGGAAATGCAAGTTTTTTTACAACAGAATAGCATCTCTGAGATACCTTGGTTGTCAAAAACCACAATTATAGTCATTGTTTATGCATTAGGGAAACCTCATCCTAAATCTGGCACCATATGGGGGTGAAAAGAGCAGCTGCTGACATTTCAGGATAATCATTATGATCTAGATGCAGATATGACTCAGCATGATGAGCCTGACAAGAACAGGAAAAAAAGCAAAGCAGCATAGGCAGGTTTCAAATGTCCCTTCAAGGCACCAGCCCAAATGCATTTGTAAGGGGGGAGGCTTTCAACGTGCATCAAGTGGGACAGCTCCTTAGGAACTCACATGGAAAGCCTGAGCAGGGCTCCAGGCCAACATAGCCAAAAGGGTTGTTGATATTTATGTGTGTTGTAATCCAAGGGAGAAAAATAATTATTAACTGCCCAGAAAGAGTTTTGGAATATTGTTTTTTCCCCTTACTTTTGTGAACAATGAAACCATGCCAAGCAAAACTATGCAAGCAGCCCCACCTCCCTGTCTTCAACCCTTCTCTGAAGAACTAGCTTACCACTTTTCAGTCACTTTGGAGTTCAACTGATTCCCTTTTAGCAGAAAATAACAGGAATACTTGATTTTTTCTTTGC
The DNA here is from genome assembly GCA_013398615.1 of Brachypodius melanocephalos. Taxonomy (NCBI): domain Eukaryota; kingdom Metazoa; phylum Chordata; class Aves; order Passeriformes; family Pycnonotidae; genus Brachypodius; species Brachypodius melanocephalos. The sequence continues at coordinate 20,189,317 of VZSR01001283.1, read as the reverse complement.
AGCTCCACTGGTATTATTCAATGTCTCTGAATTCTTTCACCAGACCACTACCTTCTCCACATTGAATCTACCTATCCCCTTGCTATGATACCTGCAGAAAATGTCACTGTTGATGACTTTCTGAATGTTCTCCTTCCTGGGTCTCTTTTAGCCCTTCTGCTCTTGCTATTTCCCGAGGCAGGAGTGCTCTTTCTCTGCATCTGAAATATGGATGTCATGGATGAAAGGCGCTACACAGAACTTCGGGAAAATGCTACTCTGTTGATACGTACATCCAAAGCCTTGTTCTGGTACAGTAGATCTGGCAACAAATAATAGTTGTGTTTACTCCATAAATATGTAGTCCATGTTTCTTGTGTCGATCTCAACCTTTTGGTTTGGAAGATTGTGTAATTTTTAAGGAAGAAATAGATGCTCTAATCTCTAACTCAATGAGAGACATATCCATTAGAAAATTAAAATGCAAGTCCTTGCTTCATAAAATGCTTATTTTGGTAGCAGATGAGGAGTTTAAGGCTGTAAGAAGGCTGAGATTCACTCATACTTTTCACTCAGGGCTTTTCACATCAGCCCTTCATCATGTGGTGGGGATGGGCCCAAGTTAGGATGCATGTAATTCCTGGTTTGTAATGGTGTAGAGGCCAGAGGGCCTTGGGCAAAAGCAATGCTAAGACCAAGCTTCCGGCCACTTTTTTGTTAATTTAACAGCTTGCAATTCATCTTTTCCCTCTGACTGAAGGCCTCAGTAAAGGACAGGACAGCAAAATGTAGCTATTGGTTGGATAAGCTATTCTGGCCTTTGGAAGGTGTCCTGGAGGCTATAGGTTGGTAATTTATCCTTTATTCCAAAAAATCTACAAGAAAACAAAACCCAACCAGACAAACCAAAACCCCCAAGCATGAAAAAATTCAAACAAATAAAAATCTCATCCAAAACCAGGAAGTCATACATAGAATCAATACAATAATAATCTTAGCCCCCCAGCTGATTTGTAGGTAGATGGTAACTTTTTCAAAACATTGGCGGCGAATTAGATTTTTCACAACCTGTCCTGTACAGCTTTAAAAGAAAGTTTCTGCTGCTTTGGTTATTTCTGAAGATTCTTCTACAGCTCAAGTATTCTGTTTGCTTCTAATATGATATGAATTCTCAGATACACATTAGCAGCCTGATTCTCCAAATTTCTGCCATGCCAATTTGAAAAAATACTGTTTACCAACTAATAAATATATTTTTTTCTGCCTACTTTTGCATGTGGAGGAGGGAAATGAAGCTAAAGAGCCTATGACCTGTGCTCTTACAGTAGACAACTCAATATTTATGTGTTTATAATGGATTCATGTTTAAGGTTCAGCATTGCTATCTGTACTATTATTACTATTGTGTTAACATCATTGTTAGTTTGCACTGTGGTAGAGATCCCCCTAAAGATCAAAGTCCCTTTGTATTATGCTCTGCATGAAGAAAATAAGAGGCCCTGCTCCCATGCTAATCACCTCTGCTCATGCTTCAGCTGCACAAATGTTATACTTGTAAGGTAGCTTCTGAGAGTATAGTTTTGGACATCAGGGGTGGAAAACACATACCAGATGAACTACCTCTGTTATACTGTTCTCCCAGTTCTTCAGAGAATATGACTTTGGCTACATCTTTACAGATGCATGGCAACATCTGGTTTTGTACAAATTGACTTGTTTATATACTCTGTTCATCACTCTATCGATGGCTCTTTAATGGTTTGGTCATTTTGTCTGATGTGTTCTTGTACAGCATTGAGATATTTTCTCTGTAAGTATCACGTGACTTGATTTTTTTGGAGCGCTCTCTGGAGTTCAGGACAAGGGATGTGGTTGTCTGATTAGTGTTGAAGGTTTAGAGGTGTGTGAATATGGAGAGTTTTTATATGTTTGGTGTACTTCAATGAGCAGGTGCTTTGCTGTTCTGGGAACCTGCTCTCCCAGTTTTGGTACATAACTACAACAAATGTAATTTTCCTTGCAGGGAAGAAATATGTGATTCTAATTTAATATGGACCATGTAGATAATTCTTCTCTTTGTATTATTGGAAACCAAATATATTTCCTTTACACTAAAATGTCATATATCATGCAGTCAAATGACTGTTGGTACTGGGATGGCCATTTAGAGAAAGCTGTGCCTTACCTGTAGAACTCGGGACAGAAACATGTTTATGATTGGTGTGTCAGGTATGTCTGCTCATGAGTTTTGTTCCTTCATATTTTTCTTTCTCATTAGTGTGATCTGGTATAAAGAATGGGGAAAATGACAACATACTGGTTAAAACCCCAATATATTTGTATCACAGGCAAGACCTTGCATTGTGGATGGATAACATGCTTTGTCAGACCAGTGAAACTGATGTGAATAACTCATAAGGTTTTTGCTCACCTTCAGCAACACCTTCTAAACAGTTGCAATATCTCAACTAAAGCTTCATTCTCAACAAGCTGTTGACTCTATGTCCTACAGTGGGAGAGCTGTGTTTGTGGCAGCCCTGGTTAGAAAAGACAGCTGCTTTTCCAGCTGTGATGTTGAAATCCTGATTTAGATGCCAAAGTAGAAAAAGTTGTTTTTTAAAAACAACAATGGTAGCAAAAACTGTCCTTCTAACAAATGTATGGTATTATTCCTCAACTCATTTTTAAGACATTTTGTTTCACTTCCCACTTAACAGTATACAGAAGGAAACAATAAAACTGGCATCACAGATCTGAAGAGTAGCTCTTGGGCTGGTCTAGAGGAAAATAAGGAGCATGAGGCTAAGCCAAAAACATGTGTGGAGACTTGGCACCATGAAAATACTCCAAATTCCTGCCCTGATCCCCTCTGCTTTTTGTATGTCCATTCTAGGCAATATGACAATGTGTTTTCTTACTGTGTACATCACTGCTGGAGACAGGATGTCCTCTGGGGCTCCTCCAATAGGAGGGTGATTTGTTGGTTTAGCAATCATTAACTCAACCCTATTTTTTTAAACACAAATTAAAGTTGGCAGCAAAGTAACCTCATGCTGCTCAGTGGCAGTTCCTTGGCAGCTCCATATTCTCCCTGGTTAGGTCCCCTATGCCAACCAAGCCATGGACTTCAGAAATTGTTTGGAATGCTTCAGCTGGCTTGCAATCAGACATATGTTCCCAGAGCTGTACTGGCAGGTAACTGAAAGACCTCTCAGAAAACATCTAGGGTTTTCATTAAAACCACAAATGCCTGTGTTAGCCTAGTTATTTACAACTGGAAGTAAGGAGATGGACACCATGTACAAGTATCTAATTATCTAGTAAAAGAAGAATTTTAGGTTACCAAGCAGTTAGAACTAAGGTATTTAGGTACATGCAAATAATTTCAGGTTAGGCTGAGGTCAAGAGTCTCCACTGATTTCTAAGGGATGGGAAGGTATCTGTAACATTCAAAAGGCTGCTGACAACATCAATCAAAACCTATTATGTGACATGTTATTTACTTGGAGATCTGCTGTATTAAGATGCCATGTGGTTGGAATCAGATAATTTTAATTGTTATCACATGTAATTGTCAGCCACATAATCATGTCTTACCGATCTTTAACAGTGTTTGTCTTTCAGACTTCTTTCCTGAGGCCTGAGCTCTTTGTGGATTATTTCAGTGGTCTTTTTATTATCAAAAGGAAAACTAAAGTTTCCAGAGGCCGGACATCACAGTGATCCTACATCTAAACAATGGACTGTCTGATGTTAAACCAACATTGTAATCCAACTTTCCCAAAAATTTCAGAGCTCATTATAAAATGCTCTTTAGCTGTAAAAACAGCAATGGAGCTTTTTGTTCTAACCATGCAAAAGCAAACAGACAGATTCTGCTTTAACTCACATTGCTTTGAAAGGATTTACTCTCTGTTTTCACTAATGTCACTGGTCTAGCAAATTTCTGGCTCAAACATGTTATAAAATGGAAGAAGGAAGGATGCTAACAGCTATTAATTGTTATTTGATAGAAGCACAAAGTATCTGAAGATATATTATGATCCTAATTATTTTAAAAATAGCACTGGGGCACACATGTATTTCAAATCATATATGGTGGCAGTATTCTCCTCATGAATCTATTAAGATCTGTGAAACTGAGATGAATTCCATTTCTTCACTGTATTTTGCCTCAGGTTTCTAGCTAAAAAATAAGGGCTGCTCACTACAGCAACTTACAATGTTGCAAGACATGTTGTATTTTACACTGTACTAAAATTTCTAAACTATACTAAAATGTTTGATAAACTTTTTTTTTTCTCATAATATCTCTTAAGATTAAACAATTATAATCCATGTCTTTAGAAGACAGTTCTTATTGAGCAATTTTCTTAATGAGACATACCACAGGCAGATGAGAAAATGTTGGGTCTGGTAAATTTGCATATATTTATACTCATAAAATATGATCAATTTGCTTATATATTTTTACACTATCTCCACTATCTCTCCTTATGTTAAATAAAAAAAGAAAATCTAGTTTTGGCTAAAGCATATATTCCTCTTGGCCTTAAGAGCTCATAAAATGTATCTTGTAATTTTTTTTCTAGCTCATAATCACCTTTAACCTTAGAAAGGCACCTTGCTTTTGGTCTGTCTGGCTTAAGTTTCCAGCCCTTGGTGCTCCTGCTGGATGGAAGAGTCCTTCTTAATACCTTCTTGGTATTTCCCATCTCGAGTGAACAACTAATGTCTTTCCATCTTCCTCTTGATAAAATCAACATGGAATTCTTTATTTTACAGTTTGATTTTTGTTTACTGTAAGGAATTCTTCCTTGAATGACTGTCGTTGTTTTTTCCTTTACCATTCCTGGTTTCTGTTGACTGCCCAGTTTTCATCATTGTATACCATCCTGCCAAACTCATGTCATTAAGAGATTGTATTTAGGGATATATTTGCAAGGCCATTGGTGAAGTTATTAAAGAACATGAAGCCTTGTACAGAACTCAAAGGAACATTGGGAGCATCCATTCAACTGCAAATTCCAGCTGATGCCTCTTTTTTGGAGATCTGTCAGACAGTTTTTATCCATTTGATATCTGTTTTATTGCTTTTATAAAATACTAGAATCATATTAGTATGTCAGTTCCTGTGGATATGAATTTAACCCTTCCTTTCTCCTTGTTTCTTCTGTACTACTGTACTAGCAGAGTGCCTTCCACATAGAATAACTACCACTAAAGGAGTCCCATTGAAGAGACTTGGCAGACTTGACCTAGCACTTTCTCTACATCAGGATTTAACAGCAAATACTTTATTTGGCTGTTGAGCACGTTTTTGACTGGTTGAATAACTACTTAACTATGCCAATATCAGTAAAAATCTGATGGTGTAAACCCTGAACTGTAAATATCCATTGTGAGTTACCTCCCAGTCTTCACTTTGATTTGTGCTGAATATTAAAGTATATATCCAGAAAGCAGAAAGAGAAAAGCCATTAATGACACACACACAAAGACAGTATTACATTTGAAATTGTGACTCCAAAATTCAGAGCGTGATGATTTTATGCTAAATTTTAGTCTCCTGCTAAAAGCTGATCCATTGTAAGTGCTAAAACAAGCATATGCACTATTGAAATCAGGAATCTGTGTTGTTGGTATTCTTCAAGTCGCATAATTGAATGAGACGTGCGCAACCAATTTAGCTATAATGCAATGACACAGAAATTAGCTTCTACAAGCTCTGACTATTCAGTATGTTTAATGTACCTAGGGCCCCAAAATATATGTATTTATTACCAAACCCTGTGGATAAACAGAAGTAAATCGCCCTGAGAAATCCTGCTGCTAGCAGTATTCTGTGGTTGGCATTCAAGTTAAATTATTTTCAATGCAGCTACTGTGGAGCATTTGTACCTAAAGTCTGAAAGACTTTAAATATGAGACTAAATAATGTCCTATAGCTAATATACATTAAAACTAACAGCATGTGTAACATAAACATGGCTAAGCAATTAATATAACAGTGCAAAAGGAGCTGAGAGGAGTTAGATGCTCACAATGCAAAGGTCTGGGTGTCTCCATGACCTTGCCATGGCCATTACAGGCTTTCTGACCTCCAGATTCTGCAGAGGTAAGGAATCATTATTAAGTGCAAGACTTCTTTGTTTGCATCAGATTTGATTGTTGTGGTTTGAGTTTTTTTCAACGTGTGTGTCTCCGGCACCTCCTCTCTAGTTAATCATCTGAAGAAGGCACTTGACTTCATCAAATATGCCAGGGTAAATTAGGACAAAGTCTACAAAAAATTGTGGTTTAGCTTAGGAGGAATTGCAGTTGTGGACAAAAATCTTCATTCTGCCTAAAAAGAAACTGTTGTTTGACTGCAGCAACCTTAAAAGTGAGCATCAGACAGATCAAATGACTCCTGAATTCTAGAGGGAATTAATGATCTTCATCTTTAAAAATACACAGAGGTATTGTTGCAATAACCTGGAGTATTGACTGCACATCAGAGGATAGCTCTTGATAATTTTCTTCCAGATCACTGTTATGAAAGGGGATTCCTAAAACAGAAATGTCTCCATCTCCCTCAAGCAGTAATTAAAAAAAACCCAGCAAATCAAACAAGCAGTTGGCTGAATTCAGTGTTCACATACATGTGCCATTTCCTATTTGCAATCAATGAGTAACTTCTGCATATACCCCAGGGCAAAGTTTGGCTCATCATAGTAACACTTTAACATTAATTTAGGATGATTAATGATCAAGTCAGTAGCTGTGTAGTATTTGTGACTCCTCTCCTAACACTGCTTAACTTTATATTTTTTTTTAATTTACAGCTGCCATGGAAAATGACCAGAAATCTACTATCTGAGAAAACCCATCCATCATCTTCAGGCAATCTTCCAATCTGTTAACTTTAGCTGCTACTAATAAGTGTCTCAGTCCAGGAAAAGTAATTATTACGATGTTTCACAGAACAGCTTCCAGATAACATATGATGTAAACTGCTCTTGGGCAATATTTCTTCTAAGGAAATGAGTATTTTTTTTTCTTTAGTAAGCAGCTTTACCAATGCAAATGTGATAAAAACAGAGGTAAAGAGGAAGAGCTGTTGGAAATGGGATTTGACCCTAGCTACTGCACCCATTTACACCTCCCAAAGACTTGAATCACAATGCTTTATAAAGCCCTTGTTATGGGTTTGAGCAGTGTGCAGACTCTGTCAGCAAGGTTGAGAGATCTTACATGTGACTAAGATGTGGTCACTAATGTGTTACATCACATAGAGCCAAACCAGGCAGCCTGGTTTGACTGCAGGTTCACATCCAGAGAGTGATATCTCATCTGCTATCTAAGGTAGGTAGCCAGCAATGCAAAACAAGCCAAGCTCTGTGTGTTGACATCTCTGTTTTGATCCTTGCTACTCTGAGGCCCTTAATGAACATGCAGCACCGTGGCAGGCTGCTGCCTGCAGTCAGTACCCTGCTCAGTGTGCCCACACGTGGCAGTCACTTGCATTTCTCTCAATCCTCAGTTTCCACAGCACATGGGAAGGCTGCTGTGGCATGGGGAGGCATGGCCATGAGGGTGGTGGAGAGATGGAGGCCTCTCCAAGGTAAACGTGGACCATTATTAGGTGGCTTTGATGGGTATCCTGATGAAGGATGAACCCACCTGAGCTCCCAGTGCAGAGAGCGTCCTTGTTAGAAAAGGGGAAACCAAAGCAGGAGAGTGTCAAAAGAGCACTATATAGTTTATCTATGACTACCTTCACTGTAGCCTGATTTTTGTAATGAGGCACTTCTGTCAAGGAATTGAGGAGGAAAATTTGACAACTCCCCCATGCCAAAAAACATACATTGGCAAAGTCTACTTTCAGATCCTAGAGCCAATACTTCTAGGATCAGTAAGATAATAATATGGTGGTATCTCACCAAGCCTCTCTGATTAGTTTTGGTGGCTGGTTAGTGTCACACGTCTTTTTAGAAAGTTCCTTATGACTAATACCTGGGTGTTCTTCACATGTCCTTGTAAGCAGATGTTGCCTTGTGACCAGCTTTCTGTCTGTCCTTGCTAGACTACTTGATCTTGAAGGCTGACAACATTTAGCATGACTCCAGACACCCATCTGCCTCATCAGACCGAATGGCTTGTCTTTTCAATTCCTATTCTCTAGTGTGTTATAGATTCTATTGGTATGTTTAGATTTCTGGTTGCAGACTTGCTTTCTGATCCCCAAAGAATTACATAAAAGGAAAGCATGATCTGTATTCCTTCCAAAAATTTCAGATTAGTGTGCTAGGTCTTTCTGTGTAATATGTAATCTAAACCTAGATACCCATTTACTTTCTGAGCAAAGGTTTGGTCTTGAGTACTGTCATTAAGCTGTTTGCCTTTAATTGTTGAAGACAGCAAACAATTTGATTTTGATGTCTAACAAGAGGGTAAATAAGATACATTGCTGAAAGGACAACAGTTGGTGTTTGGGAGTTCTTGGCCCCTTGGACACCCTTGCCAATAAGTTCCTGGAAAGGCTGATTTTGCCATAAGGCGTGCAAGTTTATCAGAGTTTGGTTATAGTGAAGCCTACATTGTTCGTGCAGTTTATAGGTGGTTTAAAGTATTCACCAATTTAGTTAAGTGTCCTTTGTTCTCCCAGGCAGTAGGAATGAGATGGAAAGTATTAAAATTACTTTCCCTAGGACAGGACGTATTGAGAACTTCTACCTTGTCTTTTTTTTTTTTTTTTTTTTTCTTCATTCCTTTCTTCATGTGAACAGTTTTTGGGCATCAGTGATGTAAGGTATTAAAATATGATCATGAACTCGTGAGCTGGAAACATTTAATGGTACCTGCTTGATTCCTAACAGCATTATGATGTCTGTAATGATGAGAAAGGTAAAAATAAAAATGACATTTCAAATTTGGCAGATGCTCTGTAGCATTAACAGGGAGTCCAATGATTTCAAGGATAGAAATTCTTATATGCCTAGTGAACTGAAGAAAGTGGTACTTCTTTCTGTATATTACAGGAGAAGATTCTTTTAAAAAAGTATGTAAATTAAGGTATCAAATTTAAACTCATTCTTTGCCATCAGTTTGAAACCAGAAATTGTCACTTCTTTCCTAGAGACATCCATTTTCATTGAGAGTGGCTCTTGGCTTTGTGGTAGCACTATTATTTCTCAGCAATGTTCTCAGCCTCTACAAACCATTAATGAATATATTTTTTCATCTAGATATTCATTTTCTTGTATAAGACAGTCTAATTCCCTAAATCTTTTAGACCTATCACTCAGTTTATATGCACAACAGGACTTTGACAGTTCTTTATTTCTTCCTAAAGCAGAGTCAAGAGGAAATAAGGATGAATTCTTATGTCTAATTATTGGAAAATCACTCTGGTCTAGATGTCACTAAGGCACAAATGTAGTAGTAGATATTTAAAAAGAAATCACTAGATGCAGAATACAACATTCCAGACACATAGGATTGTATTCTAATTCATACGAGCCTTTTGTCTGAGTAATTTGCTCTCCTGAGAGTTAAGGGAAATTGGGTGACAATTTTTCGGTTTTGTACTTTACAACTTATTGAGGTCCCCAAATTCATATTTCCTTATATTCTTCTTTTGTACTCACTGTGTTTGTCAGAAGACATGGGTGAATGAAAATAAATCTGAAATCTGCATTGCTTTGGGGGCTTGGTTCAAACAGGATTAGCAGCCATAGAAGGATTCACCGAAGGTGACTTCCAGTTACATCATTAATGAAGACCCTTTGAACATTTTGGTCTTCTGCCTTTCATATGAAGAGAAATAATGATCCTGCATTTGAAAAACATTTTGATATTGCCAGGGATGTAGACATTAATCACTGTTATACCTCTTTGCAGAGTAAGAAATAATACACCGCTTAACAGAAGGACCATGCTTTATTATATTTGCAACAATGGAAACTGGAATATGGCATTTTTATTTAAAAATCAAGCCACAGATTAAGTTCTGATTGCAGTATTTCATACTGAAAATAAGAATAAGAAAGCAATTAAGTATTCATAGTCATGGTCTCACACAAACACCTTCCATGGTGAGCCTGTTTATGCAACTGAGTATGCCATACAATTGCTTTTATTACCTTCTTATAAAACAGCCTGTATAAAACACTTTTTTTTGATTGTTTCTTTGTGCATTGTTGAGCGTGTTTGCATTCTAAAGGGCTTTGCCTCATTAAAGCAATTACCATAAACTTGCTGTAGTTTGGTTGTTTTTTTTTTTTTTTCCTTCTCCCTCTGAGCACTAGAAATATCCATAAAGAGCTCTTGCCCAGCCGGGATGTTCTGTGTCTCTCAAGGCTAGCAGTGGGAAGCTTCATTCTGAGGACAAAAAAAATCTGCAGAGATTTTCTTTAGCTGGAGCATCAAGACAGCAGTGAGCCAGGGCAGGAAGAGGGTGAATGGAGTTGAGCTCTGCCAGCCCTAGCAGGGCTCCTGACCCCTCTCTTTTTGACACAAGCACAAAAGAGTGGGGACTATCAAATACCAGTTTTGTCAATGAGGGGAGGAAATAAAGGAAAGGTGGATGGGTTTGTTGTATGGTAAAATTTTGATTGATTCTCTTATGGGTTTTGTGGGTTTTAAGGGGGCAGGGCCATTGTTCATCTGCCCATGATTGTCCTTACCCTCTGCATGCAGTTGGTCAATGGGAAGGGACCTCCAGTTTCTCCCTTAATACCTCAAGTACAACTGCTCAGCTGGTGAGATGTAAGATAACTCCTGTCAGGGATTTTAGCAATTTGTTTCCTGCCAGTGCTGAGGGATGAAGAGAGAGAACTCTCTAGGGTTGCACCTGGGTGAGCATAAACACAAATTGACTCAAAGCATGGTGAAAACAAAGGCAGAGTTTATCCTTTGGAACGGCTGATGAAATAGTCTAGAAATAATTTTCCTTGAGTGGGCTTAACAAAAAATTCTTAGAAAAATGAAGACTCACAGTTAGAGGAACCTGTTGAAGACCTACAGGTAAAGGTGACAGGGAACACAGATGGCTGAAAGGTTTTTGAAATAAAATCCTCAAATCAGAAAACACTGATTTGTCAAATTCAGAAGTTTTAAAGGGAAGATGGTTATAAGTTCAATGAGTTTCTGGTCCAAGTAAAAGACTTCCATTTGCTTTCTCAGGGGAGACAGAACTCTCTGGATTGGATATTCAGATTCTAAACAGCAGACCACATGTAGGACTATAATCTCTTTAAGATGACCCAGGGACATGGAAGTCAGCACCCCACAGTCTGGGTGGATTCTGGGCTGCAATCTGCTTCAAAATGAGAGCTTCTCCTATTGGAGATGCTCCAATTTGCATAGATGCCAAGGCTTTCATTAGGCAAGAGAGTGAAAAAGCCTGAGTTGGCAGTCCAGGAATTACATTACCATGCTGAGAGGAGCAGATGGAAGTCCAGGTCTCTTCCCAGGCTGACATGTCATTGCTTGTGTATAGTGAAACTGCTTCAGCCAGGGAAATGAGCAAAAGCATCCCGCCCTCTTACAGCACACTGAGCTCATCCTGAACTACCACAGATTTTATTCTGTTTTTTCTTTATAGAAATATTTTTTCCCAGTTCTTCAATGGCTCCAGTGAGAGTCTTAATCTCTGGCTATTGACTGCTTAGAAAGGACTTTTTGAAAGGACTTACCATCCTGAAGTAGAATAGCAGTGAGACCATCTTGAAATTGTGAGGTCTTTCACTCTGCAGGGAAACAATTTTTCCTACCTAGCTCTAATAAGGAACAGTTCAATGAAAAATAAAAAAGATTTGAAGGCCAGGAAAGTATATAGCACTATAGCATTCAATAAAGGGGCCCTTTATTTTCAGGAGTACACAGAAGTAGGATGAGTCTCTTGATATCTGTAGAAATCCTAAACAGAAGTGCAGGGAGAATTAGGCAGGCCTGCAGTGTGCTCAGGGACAGCCCCAGGAGAGGAAAGCCATGATGATTACTGCTGTCAAACAATGTGCAGTGCCATACCCACAGAGGTTCTTCCTTTCAGATTGCAAGCTGAGGCAGTCTGAGATACTATGGATTAATTCCTACCATTCCATGGTCTCTTCAGTCCTTCACTTCTACATAAAGGTGTTCTAAGGGCTCAGTGGTGCAAACAGCTGCCTGACCACACTGGCTGTTCTGTCCACCATGGTGCTGTGATGAAATACAGGAGAGTGTCACATCAAAACCTGATGGGCCTTGTTAGGAAGCCAGCAGAGAAGCATCTGTGTATGAATGTAAGAAAATGAATTTAATCCTGCTTTCCTGTTTCACACAAACTCCCATTGAACTGGAATATTACCATACTACATGGTCTTGGATCACCACAAACAGTAGGCTAACTCTGCTTGCCTATTCCAGTGGTGATTGCAAAGGGTTAGTCCAGAAATCTATAATCTCTCTGCTTTCCTGGTGGGTAGTTGCTGGTGCTGTTGGCTGTAATCCCTGTGAGGTTCAGAACACCTGCCTTTCAGCGTCTGACTCCAGATCTTTATTCCTTGAATAGACCCAAACCATAGACCCATGAATAATTCCTTTATTTATGATCATATAACTTCTTATACAACAGAATTCTCTCCGAGTACCCACACCAGTTCTGAGTGTTCCTTAGCATTTTTCTTTATTGCAGCTATATTACTCCAATGCAAATTGTTCAAAACATCTGCATTGTTATCAGAGCTGCTATGATTTACATGTAAGCAACAAGAAGTGTGTCCTGCAGCTTTAAAAGTACTCGTGCCAGCCTCACCTCTTCTTATCTCGACACCATCACACTGCTTCACTACATCTAACTCTAAAGAAGTGGTTTGTATTTATTTGTTGGTTGTCTCAATGACTTTGGAAGCTGCCAGTGACTTTCCTAATTCAATAATGCTGCTACTACAGCATTAATCATTCATCATATCCTGAAAGCAAAAGTGGAGTGATTTAAGAACAAAAGGATTTAAAGAAAAATAAACACATGACCCACTGTGGCTGCTCTGGGGAAAGTAGCAATATATGCGTGGCAAAGGCAGTAATGAATAGCATCTGCTTTATCTGTGGAAGAGCAAACAGTGTAGACATTGATCATTTCTCAAAAAGAGTGGCTTTGACCAAAAACATGGAGAAAAGCCATCCAGAAGCTATTTTGTGCAAATGAAGTGCAGATTTGTGTATATGAGTCGATACACCATTTGCTGTTTCCTTTCATTAAAACCACAACATTAGCACTGGAAAATTATTATAATGGTTACAGTCAAAGCCACTGTAATGCTCAATTCTCAGAGAACTCAGCGAGTGAAGGGGAGGAAAAGAAATCCTTCCGATCTCAAAGAAGTGTGCTTTAATGTAATGAAGCTCTAGTGGAAGTGGCTCAGGTATCTTAGCTTTTCATGCTCCTACCAGCTGATTGTGTAACTCATTCATTGCATCCTCAGGGCTGTGCAATGACACAATGGGATTTCTCAAAGCACCCTATTACCACCTCCGTTTCCTCCTATCGAAGCCAAATCCTGCTCCTTTCAGGACGATCTACAGTGGGCCAAAGTAATTCACGATGTGCCTTGGCTGGCTTTCTCTTGAGGGTTATTTTAGCCCCTTGGCTCCTGGAAAAAGAGTTCTGCAACCCTCCCAGCACCTGCACTGGCCTGGAGTTTGACCAGAGCTTCACACTAACCTTGTTCCATGTCCCTATCCATAGACAAGCAGCAGAAGAAGGCATGTGAGTTGTGCAAACTAGTGCTAGAGGGAATGTCTTTGCTTTACATTCTGATGTATTTATACATGAAGGGCTTCTGCTCAGGCAGAGCATTTGCAATGGCTGTGCTTTATTTGGTGCCTGTGAGAGGATTGCTCTGGTGAGATGCTCACGGGAGGGGGGCTGTAGGGTAGTGCCCCATGTACTCCATGGCAGTGATATCCAGCCTTAGAGCAGCTGACTAAGGAGATCTTTTTTCTCTATTGTTGTGTTGCCTTGTTGCTCACTTTTGTGCCATGAGGCAGCTCCTCCCAAGATTGCTCAAGCTTTCTGTGTTGGGCCAGAACTTTTCTCTCAACAAAACTAGGAGCAAAACCTCTACTTGCCTCCATGGCAATGGACACGGAGCCCAGGCTCCACTGTGCCTACAGCTGTCCAGTGAAATCCTCCTCAAATTGCTTTCCCTGGAAGTGCTCAGAACCAGACCCTGCTTGCCTCTTTAAAACCAGGAAAACCCCCTACCCAAGCCAACATAATCCTTGTTATCTGGAGCAGCAACTGCAGTACAGTAACCCCGCGTGACAGGGCACTTCTCACACACACAAACCTTTCATAATAATTTCAAAGCTGCAGTGTCAGAAGACTATTAGCCAGTTTGCTACTCAAGTTATCCAGCTCTTCCCTCATAAGATGATTATAAAGGCAAAAGGGCAAGTGAAATTTCTTGGCATCACTTTCAGACCTGAGTTGGGTGAATGGCTGGTCCCATGAGCTGACTCCCTTCTTGCCTCCTGTAAATGTGCAGCCCTGTGCCTGAGCATAGCTGGGGTTTGGCACACTAACGCTCCACCTCTGCATTGCTGGGAGAGGCCACTGAAAATATACAATCCCCAGACGGGAGCGATTTAGTGAAATTAAAAACAGACAGGGGGCATTGAAACAAGGAGGTGTCAAATGTTCCCCCTGCCCCACCAAGATTTTGATGTGGCTGCTATGTATACCTGTCTGTCTCCTCTTCACCGCTGTCTAAGTTTGAAAGTTAAAATGCACAGGAGTGGAATTAGAGCACGGTAACACACCCCCTCACAGACACACACATGCACTTTTAATTGTGTGTTATTACCAGTTAATTTCAGCTTGTCCAGAGGCAGGAAGATAACAGCCTATAGTGGGGCTTGGGCCTCCAGAGGTATTGTAAAACATAACATCCAAAGGCCTTCCTTGACTCCATTGCTTCCTCTAGCCCACAAAGAATGTATTAATTCACATTGTTTGATTTTTCCAGATGCTGCTGCTTTCCAACTGTAGTCCTTCCCTTTTTTTTTTTTTTTTTTTTTTTTTTTTAAAAACATACTTTAATGCATGAGTGAGTGATAATGGTGGTGCCTTTTGGCAAAGAACAAGCAAAAGGAAAATTAAGAAGTCAAGATACCTTTTTACAGTCCCAAGTAGCTGCATGTCTCAGAATAAGAATGCTTTATTTGAATATATCACAAACTTGAAAGCTTCAAGTGAATCACAGCATTGCTTGGGCTCGCAGGAATTGAAGGGGGAGCTAAGAAAGATTTTTATTGCATAAGGTTTTCAAAAGTTATCTATTTTTCATGTCCTCTTTTGTAGCAGTAGTAATGGTACAGAATGTGAAAAAAAGGTGTCACTGAAGCAAGGCAAAAAATTAAAAGCAAATGACTACCATAGAGTACAAGTCTACCACTGCCAAGTAGATTTGCATTTCCTTATTACTGGTGGGAATAGGAAAAATTCTAGAAGATAGAAGACATAATATTTAAAGCATTAGGATTGTGCTTAGACTATCAGTATTTAAAAATACAGGGATAATTTGGGATTTGTGAGCCAGTGGGAATCTTATCTGCACCCATTAAATTCATCAAATGGCAAGTAAAAATAAAATGGTAACAAGAGTAAGTGAGCAGGAATATGTGAGTTTGGTGCAAATTTAGGCAAATCTCATTTTGCCTCCCTAATCTCTCTGAATCTTTGCTATTGTCCACAGAAGAGTGGACAGAGGTGAACCAGGAAGCCATTTCTCTAGACTTCCACTAACCTCTGAAAAATACACACATGAACCTAAGGAAAAAACCCCACAGCATCATGCAGGTTAAGATGAATATTTCTATCAATCAAAACCATCTGGAACATAGGAAGCAAAGTACTTTTTATAGCTAGTGAATAAAAGTTACTCACATAAAGATTAAATGGTCAGATTTTGTCAAAGTAAGAGGTTTACCATTGAGATGCTCCATTTATTAGGATCAATGTCATTACTTACTATACTGTTATTACTATATTGCTATTGTTACTGTGTTTACTATATAGTTGGGCAGTGTGACAAAAATTATTAGGACATAGCTTAATTTTTTTTGCTGTGTGAAAAGAGTATTTTGAAGAGGTTCATGTAGTTGCAAATGGATCAGTAATTTAATAAATTGAATTAACAGTAATAAAATGGCAACTAAAATTTAGTGTTGATAAAATATTTATATAGCCAAAAAGGAAAAAAACCACCCACCTTTTTCCAAAGACTTTTCAAGCACTGATTTAGAGGGAATCCTAGTTGGCAGTTCATTGAGATACTCTATTAATATGAAGCTGTGGGTTAAAACTCTTGATGGGATTTAATGGGATGGATAAGGAGCAGAACAGCAGAATGGTCTTACATAAATCACTACCACCACTTCCTCCAGCATTGCATAGATGGGACTGGCTGTTCTGTCTGCAGAAAGAGAGTGCATTTGGAAATGAACTCAGAAATTACTCTGACTCGTTGGTGGAGAAATTGGAAAGCTGGGATTTGTTGCTCTTTGAAATGGAGAGAAAAAGAAAGGGACATGATAAAAGTAGAGAAAATAATCAGTGCTCTCTTTAACACGTAGCAAAAAGTGGACACTTGATGAAAATAAAAGGCAGCTAAGTCCAGACCATTGGCAGGCAAGTTTCCTGCTTCCTGAGGGCTCACACGGACTCTGGCTTTGCCAAAGGATACCAGAATTCAACAATAGGAACTCAACAAAGTCTGAAGAAACACTGAGCTTCTTTTTGGGCAATGATGCTATCTGCAGTTACAATAATTAATGCCAAGAAAAATAATATTAGAGAAAAATATAGGAACTTGTAGTTGAAGCCAGCAGTCATTGTTTTAGGGATTATTTTGCAATCTTCATTGGACTGTTGTCAGGGCAGGTAATACATCATGCTATTCTATCAGATATGGGATAGTGAGCAGATGCATCAGGTTGGTCTAGAAAGGCAATTTTCATATTATTGTCCTGTCTAAACTGTAAGTATGCATATTTGTCAAGCCATCTGATAGCAATTATCAGTTTTTACAGCAATGGTTTTCCTCCTGTACTTTGTAGTTCATTTTTATAAAGAAGTAAATAAATAGAATTTTCCAGATGGAATTTTGAGCATGATTTCTCTCTGATGAGCTGCTGACAAATACATATGCATATTTTTAATTACTATCCTCATTTTAAAATCAGACTGGTTCATTAAATAATGGAAAATGGCTCAGGAAAGACAGGCAGTGCTTTAAGCCCACTGCTTCTGGAAAATGGTTCAGGAATGTCAGGCAGTTCTTTAAGCCCTCTGCTTCTGTTCCCTAACTTTTTACAACACACAGGATCTGGGATCCAGACAGATAGGGCACTTGGTATCTTTTCTTTTCTTCAAATACTCTGTATTTAAAATACTACTCCAGTGGTTTCTGACAACTGCTTAGGGCAATTTTGCTTAGCCTAGCGGAATGTCCTGAAAACTACTGGCAATGATTTAGCTCCCAAAATTGGAACACATTTAGCAGAGACAGAAAGCCTATGAACAAATAATGGACAAATGCCAGAGTAAATAAATGTGGTTCATGAGCTGTGGTCAGAAATGTCTCTCTTTCAGTATGCAGTGCAAATCTTTTGCCAACATTTACCATAAAGTTATTACACAAAGCAGTTTTTCCTCTCAGTAAGACAAACTCAATGAAAGACTGCTTCTAGTCTAGCAGCCTGCCATTAAAGCTGCAATAGCCTGTCATGCCACGAGGAAACCTGTGTGCAGTTGGTTTGCTTCAAGCTGTGCTTTTGATTTTGTTACTCAAGCTTCTGTACAAAAAGACACAGGCAGCAGGAGAGACCCTCCCCACAGTTCAGCACTCCTTTAGGAGACCATGGAGAATCACAGGGCAAATTTTAGGCATCTTGTCTCCCAAGCCCACCTCTTGGCCTGGCTGCACAAGTCCTCTGAAAGCACTTTCTTATGCTGTCATTATGGAGAGAGGCTTTGCAGGCATCACCACCACCCAACAGCATCACCTTCCTTTCCAAATGTCCCATCGATGGCTGCAAGAGAGGAAGGAGCCGGCGTAAATCAATGGCAAGCTATTGATGATGCTTCTTCCTGAAACTCCTTCACCATTTTGTTGTCAGCTGATTTCAGGTATTTGCATTATCAGTAAGTGATGGTTGCTGGACCCGGGTCTAAGTGGACAGAACTTCTCTCCTCCATGTCTTTGGAGGAATTGACTGATGTAATCTTCAAAATTCTGCAGAAGAAACCAAGAATTTGCAGAGCCTCTCTGTAGCCATAGGAACACTGATTCCAAAGCTAAACAGCCAGATATGGCTGGGTTTGGCTGCTCTCCCACCAAAAAGGCCCTTCCCAGCTACCAACCTCCCATACAAGAACAGAAGAAAAAAGGTTTTGTGGAAGGGCTTGCCTCACACTCAGGCAGTTTGGGGTTGACTCAACACCAGGGTAAACTAGATGAGGGAACTGAAATGACATTGTTCTGCTCTGCACAGTTTTCCTTGTATACTGGTCACTGAAAATGCAGATACAGAGACTAAATTAATTTTGTGTGTTGCCTACGGATGTTAAGCCTCAGTTGAGTGTATCAGCCCAGGCACAGTGCCATTTGGAATGATTTTCAGCTCTATCCCTTGGCGTGTGAATGAGAAAGCATCTGGTTGAAAAAGTGTAATTTGAATTTTTGTATAAAATCTTGCCCCGTCTCTCCTTTCACACATGAAGATTTATGACCATGCACTGTGCCCCAATATTTAGAGAAACATGTGAGCCAGACCAGAACAGGGATCCTAACTGAAATAGTTAATGGGAATCTTGTAATTTACAACTTTATGAAATCCTTAATAAATGCTGTTCTAGCAGTTTTCTGGATTTTTACCACTGACAGGATCCAGGCAAACAAAGCTATATAATTTTGATAATGGCAGATAGAGGCCAAACTGAAGTTACAGGGAAAAACCGTCCTGTTTTTAAAATGTGGAATATTTCTGTAGGTGGAGATGTCTAAACCCACCCAAGCATTCTCTAACAGGGACTGAATGAATTTGCTCTACTCTAACCCCATTCCTTTAATGAACATGCATCATTCTGTGCTGTGCCCGGCAGATGTAATAATAGCAACGTCTGGTGAGCTTCTGCAAGGAGCCCTGCAATGAAAGCACCTTCCCCTCCCGCCAAGTTAAAAGAGAACAGGCTGACATGTATTGGAAATGCACAGGCAATATAATGATAGCAAATTGCTTTGGAAAGAAAAAGGTTCCGCAGCGCACATGTCATTTCAATCCCCAGCTCAGAGGCAGTGCTTCAGCTCCATCCTTTGTGTCTCCCTCCAGATCTACACCCTCCCTCACCCCTGCCTTTGGGGAGAGCACTCCCCGTGCTGTAGATCAAAAGCAGCATCTTCGCTACAAAGGAGGAGAGAGCTCATGAGTCTGTACTGCACCCCCCCACAACCCCAAAAGTGGGAGCTTTGTTATCCTCTTCATCACTCTTTTAAGAGCATATTGGAAAAATTCATTCCTTCTGGTCCCTCCTGATGAATTCCTCTGACTGGGACATTCCTGCTAGTGCCTGTTTCCCTGTTCAGCACTGTCCGGGCTGTGCCATGAGGCTTTTGTCACAACAATGGTTCTTCTGAGATGGTGACAGAACATCATCTAACACCCAGGAAAATGGGACTTAGCCATTATTTCTAGAATATATTTAAGCCCTTTGGGAGGTTGCTATTGAAATGACTATAGTTTTTTTTTTTTAAATTCTGATATCTAACAAAATATAAAAATTGTTTCTAGTCTGAGGAGGAGCTTAGGTTTCACTATGTCAAGTGGGCTGCCACTGTGGGTCCAGAGCTGTCAATGGAATGGAGGGGAGATCATATTATGCCCTAATTTATCTCTTTGGACACATTTCTCATTCCCCCTCTACTTCCTTGACCCTTGGGTTGTGTTTGTGCAACTCCAAATGCATTTTACAAAGTGCTGTTTTTA
This sequence comes from Brachypodius melanocephalos, assembly GCA_013398615.1. NCBI lineage: Eukaryota > Metazoa > Chordata > Aves > Passeriformes > Pycnonotidae > Brachypodius > Brachypodius melanocephalos. Next base: position 20,169,322 of record VZSR01001283.1, on the reverse strand, counting down.
TTTTTGCTCAAAACTTTTCAGCTTTTTCAGCTGTGAGAAAAAATCCCAATTGCGAAATGGTGTAAATCACACTCATCCACCTTTCTGATGTGCAATGCAGTCAGAGTATCTGGACATTGTCAGGGCATTGTAGCTCATATCCCAGGGTGACTTTGTTATAAGAAAGGAGTTTAATTTTTTCCTCTTTTGTAACCTTGTGAAATTTCCACATTAAAAAGCAATCACATCTTTCAAACCAGCAGTGATTGTGTTTGGCATCATGGCTGCAAACCCCCAGTGTGCAGGGCTGAGCTTGTTTTCACGAAAATGAAATCAGCTTTCAAAATAAATGATCTGCAGCAACATTATAGTCCCCAAATCTTATAATCCTATTAACAGAGTTGATTTTTTTCCTTTTTCTTTTTTTTTTCTTTTTTTTTTTTCCCATTGCCACCAGACTGACAAGGTTGGCTGTGTTTCAAGGGGTACAGACAGAAAGTCAGTTGAGGATGCAGCCAAGACATGCACTGTGAGCCGAGGATCAGCCCTGCCAGGGCCTGTGGTTAGAAGCTCTTAACGACTATTGTAAGCCCTTAAATATAATCATCTGTATTTCACCTCCACCTAACGTGCTTCATGTGTAGCATGTTTATCTGTTCACACAGCCTTTCAAGAGACTCAACAAGCAGCCCTGTTTGCAGAAGTGAGAGGGGAACGGGTTGCCTTGGCTCTCCCCGTGAATGAGGCTTCTATCAAAAATGACACGGCAGTGCCAATGTGGTGAAGGGAAACGTCTCCAAAGTAGCCTGGGCAAAAATCTCTTTGCCAGAAGTGGAAATTACGTGGTAATATCAAAAGGCAACTTTACTTATATATAATTCCAGGTTTCTCTCCAAGTGTTTTTTTTGGAAGAAAGTCAGAAGGACTGAATCTTGTGCCGCTTTTGCTGGTCCTGCCTCCTTTGCCCTTCGCATGGAGGGGACTGGGGCCCCCTCTGCTCACAGGCTCAGGGCACCTTGGAGTCACTCTGTTGTCTTAAACCCTGGCTAAAAATTGCCCCAGGAGGTAGAAATCCTCGTGATCATGGCAGAAGTTTTATATTCCTTTTGGGGTCAGGAGGGAACACACAGAAAGTGTTCAGACCATTCAGAAGGAGCATGGGAGGGTTCCCATCCCCCTGCAAGTCTTCTGTGACAATGTTTATTCGGAGGTTGCACTTGTTGAAAAACTCTGCCCCCCCTGCAAAACCCATGTTTCTGAGGGGTCATAGCTCCCAAGGGCATGGTGGGTCAGCAGTACTGTAGGCTGCCAAGTGCTAGGGTGCAGAATTTGTAATGAAGAGGTGTCAGGCCCCTCCAGCTGCTCTTGGGGTGCCCAAGAGAGAGAAACCTGGGATGCATGGCATCACCAAAGCTCAGACACCCCTGGCCCTCCCAGACACCTCTTACTGCAATGAAATGCCCAGTGGGGAATGTAAACATTGCTTTTATTTTGTAACATTTTCTTTTTATTAGTTCATCTTGACAACAGTGGTTTCCCTAGGCTGTGGATCTGAAGCTGACAGGGCCCTGCAGCTGCAGGAACATGGATCTGGGCACAGTAGCCTCTGTCAGAAGTTGTCTGCAGTTGAGATGGCAGCTGCCACCTCCCTTAGAGCCACTGCTCCCTCCCTTGTTTACTAAGTGGCTTTGCGATAGCTTTATGTGAAATTTAAAACCATAAAGTAAAAACATTAGATTATGAAGTAAACAGGCACAGTCCTCTCTGTTAAAACATAGCACCTGCTTCTCCCCTCCTTGCCTCTTTGCTAACACTGCCTGCTGAAACGTACTTTTGACAAACTCTGTCATTAATAAATCACATCAGGTCAGATCTGCTGCCACTGAAAGCCAGGAGAGATGTGCTGCTGATGATGTCGGGAGCCCCTCAATCAGTATTGCAGTCCCAGGTTTTTTAAAAAAACCAGTGCTGAGATCCCGGAGTAAGAAGCTTGGTTTAAAAATCAAAAGATTTTTAGGTCTAGGAAACAGGGACTTTATTTTATCTGAGTTTTGATTTTTAAGCCTCTAGAAGATTACATGGCTGAGCTTTGCTGTGTAACCAAGATGATTTGAGGCTTCAAAAAGTAAACAAAGGAAAGACGATATTCTGCCAGATCACTTCTGCCAGGAGCTGGGATTTCTGCAGGGCAAAATATTCCAAGATTTGTGACAAAATCTCCAGAGCTACAGCATAAGCAGGCCCAGAGACCAGTCAAAACATTCACATGTAGCTGCAACAGTAAAATTGCTGTTTAAGCAGGTAATTTCAGGACCAGACTCGAAAGTTATTACAGTCTCTTCCACTGTTCTGGTTTTAATAACTGCACATTCCATGCAGATTGCTATTGGGATGTTGTTAGCCTTCCGATAACAAATAAACATACCTGCTGAAGACAGCCAAACTGCATCTGCTCACTGTATTCATTAAGTGCTCCTCAGCTGTAGGATCAGACACTGAAATTAATTACATTAATAAGGTACAGATCTGCCTACAGTTTCTCCAGTGCACTCTGCTTAGGCATGGCTTCTTTTCTAACGGAATCTTTTATTAAAATATAAAGTTAGATTTGACAAGCATTCATAAGCATCTCAACAAATCTGCTGTGGACTAGCCTGCATTCCACTTACAGACATCCTGGTAAAATTACAAAGTAGATCTATTTGGAAATTACATCTAGATAGTGTCTGTTGCATAGTTTCTTCTGTTTTTACAAAAGAAATTATTCAAAAGGCTGTCTAGTTTTACGTACTGAAAGAGTTTTTAATTTCAGTATTATCATTACAAACAACTAACACTGTGTATAAAATAGAGCAGATCCCTCCTCCATCATCGGAGGGAGATTTTTGGAGGATTCAGACCACCTGAAACCTGAGTCTGCTAAACATTGCCTTGCTTCCCTGACTCCCATAGCACCCCCTTCATCTTAATGCTGGAGCAGGCAGAGTGAGTGCAGACTGCTGAGTGCAGAATTAAGCATTTGGATAAATATCCTGCTGAACTGGAATCTTTCTGGGAAGGGCTGGATGTGAGAACTGAAGTGCGATGCTGATGCTAGGGTTGTATAATCTTTTTATTTTCAGAGTTCTTCACCATCCAAGAATTGGAAATTTGTGATAACAAACAAATGCAGGCAGGCAATGATTCAGGAAGAAATCAAAGTGAGTGAGATATAGACAGGAGCAAGGGAGACTGGGATGCATGAGTCTCACTTTTTATTCGGGATTGAGTAAACTCAGATTCTTAAGCAGATATGATAATGTGAGTGTATATGCTAATTCCTAACTATCAAGATTTTACCATAAACAATGTTAGAAAAAAGTAGTGGAATAATTATGAAAAATATACTGACATTTTCCTTTTAAGAAATTTCAACTTTTTTTCCTGAAGAAACAGTTTTCTGAGGCAATTTACTCAGACAATAATAGAAGTGTATTTATGTAGCTGAAAAGATTAGTAACTCTCCTGAGAGAAAACAACAGATTCCATCTACTCATCGGGAAACTACCACAGCTTGCAGCTGCAGAGTGAAAGAATAAGATCTGCTGGAGATCTCTTGTGCCAAGAAGAGCTGCCTTGTGCCCCTGCTCACCGGAGTGTCCTCTTCTGGCAGCCCCTCTGCAAACCTTGACTGCCATGAGTATGAGCTACAAGTCTAATGGCTGCTGTTTGCACTGCAGAAGTGTTCAGTCAGCACAGCATAAACTTATAAAGTGCTCTCCAAACAGGCGAGGCCTCGATGAAGTTTCCTCTCCAGTTGTTCCAAAGTCCCAGCCAAAAATCTCAGTGGGATTTCCCGGAGGAATTGCAGATCAAGAGCAGCAGAGCTGCAGCCAAACACCAAGGCTGGAGGTTTGGGTATTTGCTGCTTTCTTCCTTGGACTCCTGGGTCAGACCCCACTGGTGGGTTAGCTGAGACTGTCACTAACCCTGCTTGGCCACTCTCACCTTAGCCTTTGCCATGATCTCCTTTCCTCTGTCAGCTCTCTCACTGCAGTCTCACCATCTTTCATTGTTTGAAAGGGAACCTCTAAAGGGTATTTTTTTAAAGCTCAGTGCCTAGAGACACTTAATTGCATGATAATCTCAGCTTTTGTTTAAAAAGAAATGTGCTAAGCCCTCATGATGGTGGGCAGAAGATTGTACATTTGGGGATTGTAGAAGGCAAATAAAAACATCTAGTATATGTATGTGTTTCGTTTCACGGTTTGGAGGTGGGAGAGTAGCATTTCACAGTATCATAAGATTGGCAACGGCATATTTTGTTTCCAACAGGGCTGACTTTTTTCTCTTGGCCCTTGTTTGTTTCTGCAGCCTGATGTGCTTGTGGCTTGGCAAATAAGTCTCTCTGGACCATTGTAATACTTTATTGGTGCATATATAACTATTGGGACAACAGCTGTAAGGCAGAAGCAAATTCTTATTTTCTTTTCATACTCTGGCATGGTAGATATAATAGTCTTGGTATTTTCTGAAAAGGCAACAAAAAGTCTTACATTTCCTGGTATGAAAATTATGGGTACAGGAAACAAACACCTCCAATCAGTGGCCTTTTAACCTAATGGCCCTTTCTAAGGTGGATGACTATAATACCTTTCCGTGCTTGCAAGGCTGCATATTTCCTTCTGATTCTTACTCTAAAAGCAGAGGTCATGTTAGGCCAAATATTATTGTCCTCAGCTAGATTTTATCTCCTTTCAGTGGTAGGAGAACAAGCTTCCAAGAACTCTGTCTGGAGGGCTCACTACCTTTCTGCAGCTTTCTCAAATATGGAGCTGTGGTTTTCTATTATTTCCTCCTTCTGTTTCCAACACATGATAGTGCTTTGAAATTATAACAAAAGTCAGTTCTTCACCACCAGCACATGCAAAATACCATGAAAATGTGCTGAGGAGGGAGAGAGGGAAAGGCTAGAATTCTGTGTCTCACACGGGCGCTATGCTCAAGAATGACATTGGGAATTCAGAGTTTTATGTGCCGTATTTCCACCCTACATCTGAAAGAGAGGGTTACCCTCTTTGTTGCTGTTGTTTTTGGTTTTGTAGATGTCCATGTATTAGTACAGAGCAGCTTGCTTGGAATACAAGGTCTCTCTTATACTTCGTCCCATCACATAAATTGTTGTACTTCAGAGAAACCCATACGTATTGAGACATGCTAAGATGGGATCATGAAGTGCTCAAATGATGTAAGGGCCATTGTGCTGCAATACCCAAGACAGATGCCTGTTGTAATTTGCCAAAGGTACTTGAGGGTAGGTCAGTAATGACCGAACTTCATCAGCTACAGACACGTAAACATTTAAAAAAAAATCAAGGCAACAAAAATTACACTGTATAAAACAGTAGATACCTTCTGATAAAAACGTGACAGACCCAGCTGGAGAGAGGTCTGACTGCTTAGCTAGAGATGATGGGGATTCTTCAGTAGTCCTTATGCTTGCACACGCTGCTATTTACTAGCCTTGGTCCTCTTCCTGAGGGAGCTTTTAAGGTTGCAAGCTAGGCTGAAAGCAAAGGGAAGAGTTCATCATGTTAAAACTTAGAAACTGGCACCAGGTGACCAGGGATGAAAGTTGTAATGGATATAGTCTAAAGCTGTTGTCACCTATGATTTGAATTATACATTATAGGAATTTCTATAGCAAGAACCACACAGAGAAGTGGAGGACAATTCTTAGGAGAAGCAGAGCAAGTGCAGCAGTGAGTCGACCTGAGCTGGTTTTGGTGCCCAATGACACATGCAAACAAAACACCACCTCTCCTTTCCTAAGTGACCCCCATGACAGATGAAAACCAAAGTCATGGACAAAATCAACTCAATGGACAATTTGTGGACACTTTATGGGTGTTTTATGAACATATATTACAGGGATGGTCCATGGACTAAGGGAACAATATCTGTGTATTCCATCAATGCATGGGAAAGGGCGGTGGGGGTTAGTGAGGATGTATTAGAAGGTGTGGGATCATGATGCAAATGGTATGGAATAAGCGATGGAGAATGTGCTGCTTTTGGCTGGGATAGAGTTAATTTTCTTCGTAGCAGCTGGTACAGGGCTATGTTTTTGATTTTTGCTGGAAAAGTGTTGATAATTCAAGGATGTTTTAACTGTTGCTGAGCAGGGCTTACACAGGGCTTACTATCAAGCAGGCTGTGGGTGCATGAGGAGTTGGGAGGAGACATGGCCAGGACAGCTGACCCAAGGGATATCCCCTAACATAAGGTGTCATGCTCAGCAAATGAAGCTGGGGAGAAGAATATGGAAAAGAAGGATGTTTGGAGTGATAGTGTTTATCTTCCCAAGTCATTGTTACACATACTGAGTCCTGCTTCCCTGGGGATGGCTGAACACCTGCCTGCCCATAGGAAGCAGTAAATTAATTCCTTGTTTTGCCCTGCTTGCATGTGCAGCTTTTGCTTCACTCATCAAACTATCTTTATCTCAGCCCATGAGTTTTCTCACTTTTACCCTTCTGCTCCTGTTCCCCATCCCATCGAGAGATGAAGTGAGGGGGAGAGAATGAGCAGCTGTGTGGGGCTTAGTTGCTGTTAAACCACAGCACACTCCTTCACTAAGTTGGCAGTGTGTCGTTCTCTACATTTTTCTTGCTGTTTATTCTCCCTTGAGCATGTATGCTGCAGAGACAGAGCTCTGGTGGTTGAACAGCAGCCACAGGGGAAACACAGGATATCCATCAGGGTGACACTGGTCTCTAAGGGAGGAGTGATCTGTGGAGACAAATCCCTTTTCTGCCAGAATGGTGGGAAGAAAGCAGACCCCAGTGTTGCTATAAAACATTCTGAGAAATTTCAGTGAGTGGTTTCTTGGCCCAAACGTGGGCTTTTTTTTTCCCTCTTAAAGGTACAATTTTACTCTTAAACTGTGAATTACTTTGTTCAGGAATTTCTACCTTATGCCTTAAACATTGATGGCACTTAATAAATAAAGTGCTGCCTCTCTTCTCTTCTGCTCCCCACTTCTTTATTTTTTTTTCTTTTCTTGTTGATCATATTCTCTCACTTCGGCTACAGAACTCATATACCCACATAATCTCTGATCAGCTCTCAATCTTCCTCTGTAATAACTTCTCCCTTTGAGTTCTTCATTTTCAGTGCAAAAATCTATGTGGAAAGTGACACGACAAAAGCAAGCTAACTGGAAGCAAGGTAAAGCTGAAAAGGCACGGGATCAGCTGTCTTGCTCTTGTTCAGTGCTCATTTATTAAAAGGCTCTGTATTTAAAACATAGAAGAAGCTTCTGCAGAATGCATCACCTCCTGCACTAGATAATCTAAGGCTGCTGAAACTGTAGTTGATAAAACTGGTTTAAATTTCATACCAAGCATGCTCAATTTTTAAGTTGTTCATTAATTTTAGATGGAACTTCTCTTCATTTAACATTTACCTGCTTGTCATTTGTTACTAATTCATTAAGAAATTAACTGAGATCTGACACTGAGTATATAAGGAGGTCTCTGTCCCAAAGAGCTTCAACTCTAGATACACAAGACAGCACCAGCTGGGAACAGAAACAGAAATAAATAGATGCAGGAATTTGTCCTATAACAAATGGCAGGACAGTAGTGGCGATGTGATGAGAAACTGAGTCTCTTAGCACCTAAGTCAATGCCCTTTTCACTGGGCTACAGTAATAACAGCAATGGGTCCTGCTAACAGGGAGGTAATTTTGGTATTCATAGCAAGATTAACCAACACACCATGTCCAGTAGAGACAACTCAGAATTAATATACACAAAGGGCACATTTGTTACAAATTCACTGAATCCTTTTAACCTTTTTCCATTTATGTCTGAATATTAGCACTTGGAAATATGCAGAACTAGGGCTTAACAAGCTTGAAGAGTTAGATTATGGATGTTATTGTGCTCCTTCAATTTCATTAAACGGCATGCAAGGTAATTATCAGTCATTGAGTTTCCCCTCCTCAGAGACAAACCAAAGGGGCTCAATTATTGCTGTGAAATCTAAGAGGAAAAAAGAAGAAAGAAAGTTTAAAAAAAGAAGTCACAAAAGCATAGTGCAGGTGGACTGTTCCAAAGGGATCACCACTGCAAGGTAAGCAGTGACTACACATGGACATGAGTGAGTCTTAATGCCCAGTGATCAGAGAGAGTAGAACCAAACTCTTGAATGTGACAGAGGGAAAATTACTATTGCTTCACCTTTGTCCTTCTTGTAGATGAAGGACAGAAGATTGCTTGGTGGTCTGTCTCACAGAAGGACTGGGATTCATTTTCATTCACAAGTCCAGGAGCTGTATCCTTTGTAAAGACTTTGAATGCTCTAGTGGGAAAGCTGTGCCAGGTGTAGAGATTCCTGTTTGTGTGATCTGATTTTGTCCAGGAGAAAACTTGAAGCAAAACTTTGTTTTCAAATAGCTACCATCTAACATAATTGTTTTTCTGCAAGTGATAATGGTTGCTTTCTTAATCAAAGGATATATTTGAGAATAAACCCTGGTTGGTGTTTTTTAGGGGGGGCACAAATAAAACTTCAGAGCATTTCCAGATGATCATTGTATGAACAGTACTGTAAGGAAACCATCAGATTTTGGATGTGAAGTTTCAAAGAATCTCTTTACAAAGAAGAGCCATCACAATTTGCCTGTGAGGAAATTGGAAGGGCAGGACATGGCCACCTCCTTCTGGATGAAGCTCCCTTTTGTTTGCCCTTTTCCTTTTCTTCTTGCAGATAATTGCTTACAATGACAAAAATTATTTATCAGATACGTTGAAACAGGCAGTATTCACAGCAATGCAGAGGAACCCAATAAGATTTCCAAATAGTGATTTTTTTGTCTGACCTGGTTTCCCAGAGCACGTGATCAGTACTGCCTAATCTACAGGGACAAGGTATCAGGGAAAACTCCAGTGTTGTCAGCAGGCGACCTGGATGACCCTCCAGGTCTTCTTCCCTTGTGTGTTTGGTCATTCTGATGCACACACCTGGGCATGCTGTAGCACTGCTAAAAGCTCAAGCACAGACAGAGCAATGTGGGATCTGCATTTGGATGGATCAGTCTGGAGATGTGGAATGAAGATGCATCCAGAATATAGCTTCTTTTCCAGAAGGAGCTGACCATCTTGTAAGACCCCGATGGCACACCAAAGCATTTTGGCAGACTTTCAGAGCATAAACTTATGTCCTGACAAGATGGAGAGATGGAGAGAAGGTTGCTACAGACATCCGAGTAGTGAAAACAAACACAAGTAGGAGTAAACTGAAGAAAATTTTTCTTCTTACATGTCCTCTCTGTGCATGTTCTCCCTGAGACCACTTGTTCAGCTGCCTGTACAGCCATCTGACCTTGAAAATTTGGCCTGAGGACCTGAAACCACTATTTGTACCACCTGAAACCCAGACTCATCTTGTCATCATTGCTAGGATTACAGCCTGTTTCCAAAGATGTGTCCTGCTGAAGTTAAAAGTGTTACACTTCTCAAGGTCTCAACTAAAAGTATTTTCCATGTGGAATTGGCTGAACCCATTCTATCAGTGATCACTGTATCTAACATAATTACTGTGGAAAAAGTACGACTAGACCGCTAAGAAGAAGGGATACAGTTCAAAGGCTCAGCTGGTACATGCTCAGATTTCATTGTCTAAGTATAAATAACACTGCAATAAATGCTTGAACCAAAATTCCAAACTTGGTTGAGGGTAGTTTCAGGATCCAAACCTAGAACTGCCTATGAATTTCATGGCTGGTCACTCTTGTGGGTTGCCCTGCCCACAGAAAAAAAAATTAGGAGAAAAAGGCAGATTTCCAGCCCTGATGCCTGTGTCAGGCCTTGGCAGAAAGAGTAGGCTTGTGGCTGTCACAGCACACTGGAGGTTCAAAGACCTTGCTTACCTTTCATAACATTTGGATCTAGGGAAGTTGCTTTATTCTCAGGACAAACTCATTTTTCTCTCTGCAAATGGGAGATAATAGTTCTCTAAACAGTAAGAATAAAGTCTGCATGATACTTCATTAATTTATAATGACTGCTCTACTAAAACCAAATACAGAAACGAAACCTCCAATACAAACTTATATAGTCTTCTCAGTCTAAACTTAACTGTCTGTGTCCCTACTACTTCCTTGAAGGTAGAACTCCACAGAGAAGCCAGCCAGGTGGTCCTAATGTGATAATTCTGGGTTTCTGGTGGCAAAAAGTTCCTTCTCTGT
>VZSR01001283.1:19772232-20158984 GCA_013398615.1 Brachypodius melanocephalos | reverse complement strand
AAAAAGAGATATACTCATAAAATGCAGATGATGGGCAGCTTTCCTGTAGTCACAAGTCAGTGCATTCAAGCACTAACATATGTTATTTCCTAAAAGTAAATACCTGTATTCAGATCAGTTTTGTCTCAAGATTACTTTTATTAGTGACTGAAAATATGACAACTTCATCCGCTCTCAGATCCAATTTAAAAAAGATTCAAAATAAATCTGAATGCCATGAGATCTCGCAATTTCTTTTGAGTTGGTTTTCCTCATACATTCAAATTCTTCTACAATTAAAATTCACTGTTATTATATTCTCTATTTATGTCCATGTTATTTGGACATACATTTCTGTGACTTGGACATGTTATTTATTTGACTGTCAGTGATCAATAGGATCTACCAGGTCAGCAGTACCATCATAATTGCTTGGTTTATGTTAACAGTACTCATGATCTCTAAGTGGTCTCCCATTCCAGCACTGTTCAGGGCCATAGCATTTAAACATCTAACATCAGGCAAGGATGGAGCTACTATAGCCAGTAATGCTAAGGCACAAATGAGATTAAGGTAATAAATATCAGATATCAAAGCAGCTTCAAAACAGCATATATCAGAGTCAGGGAAAGAAAGAATTTTTCTGATTCATCATCAGCTCCAAAGAATAAAAAGCCTTTCTGACCACTTAAATGAAATATTCTGTTTGATCCCCAAATGACCTGTTTTATTTTGAAACTGAGATTTTAAAAAAAATGTTTTCAATTTTATTTCAAAGTATGCTGAAAGGAATCTCAAAACAAAAGGGTGTTTTTTGCAAAGAAACACCAAGTTTTTATTTTTGAAAATATTAGAACAAAAGACTTTAATTTTGAGGGAATTTCTCCTCAGTTTTATATGTAAAACTAAGTTGGTGAAGTGGGACATTCCTGGAAAGTTTTAGTCTTGACAAATCTGCATTTTTCATGTAGCAGAGTCCTGGTGAAAAAATATTGCCCACTCTAATTGGTCCATAATTTCATAAATCAGATGCCATTCCTTCCCTTTCCCAATGAAATTTATATTTTGAAGGTAAATGCAACCCTTTCCTTAGGAGGAAGACAGCCCTCAGTAGGAGAGGTCCTGAAATATCGCTGTGTCCAAACTCAAGATGAGCCATCCTGCATTGTCAGCTACCAACATTGCATTGATGCTGCGAGAATGATGCAACACCAACTGGAGACTAAAGTAACATGACAGTTTTCTGCCAATGCAAGGTTGTTGAAAATGTTTCATATTCTAAAGTGAGACAGGTGAACCCTCAGCTGATGTCACCGACATTTAGCTAAAGACATTTGGTTTCTCATTGCCCGTAAAGATCTGCTGGTGCCACAGGACCTTGGAAGGACAGGACTGCAACCTTAGAATTGTGACACTCAGTCCTTCTCATGGGTTAGCTCTGGAGACCTTATGGAGGGGTATGAACACCGGTCTACTCATGAAATGCAAAATGCTGCAGCATACCTACCTTGTTGTGCATAATTATACCTTTAATTATGTCTCTTAACTACATCTAATGAAACTTATAAAAAACTTCAGGATTTGCTCTTTATTTTTTGGAATTACACTGATTACTTTCCTTGAAATGAAACTATTTTGAGATAGGATGAGTTCTATGTTTTCCACAGATTTGGTAGCTGGTGGAAAATTATTTTCTTCCAGTGACTTGAAGAACAGAAAGTTGCTTCCTAAGGACGGGTTTAAGATACTTCTTTACTTCAAAAGCCAAGCTGAGGAAATTACTTTAAAAAAAAAAAAGAAGACGTAACTACGAGTTCTGTGGTTGGTATATACTGTTCTTTGTTTGAGACTCTGAAAGAGAAAGTCATACCTACCTCTTCTCCTCCACAGATGTAATGCTTTCGCAGGAGAGTTTCATGCCAAGCATGTGTGTAGGTGTGGATGTTCTACTGGAAAGTTTAGAGGAGAAATTCTGTAGCAACCACACTGATCATGCAGAGCAACAGCTGCCTTTCAGATTTTTTTCTTTCTCTGGGTCTACTGTGAAATACTTTATCTTGTAATTACTGTAACTTATTTGTATCAGAAGTGCCATTGTGAATAAGACTTAGAGACAAATGTTTTTATCTGCTTCTTGAGTGAAAGAAATGCACTCTGTACCACTGGATTCTTTTCCCCATTACAACTCCATCTCTTATCATCCCTCCCAAAAAGATTTGTTTTGGCCCTGGGCAGTCTGAGAACCACGTCTTTGATCTGTAATTTCTGAATGTGTGCAGAATGAATGACTAAGTACTTACAGGTTACAAAATGGAGGTTAGGGATAATATCCAAGCTAGCACACTACGGTGCTTAATTACTGTTCAGGTGGTATTCTCCTGAGATGCTTTAGATGCCCTGGAAAGCTCACACTTTAGTTTTAGTTTAGCTCACACTTTAGCTCACACTGGGTTTGAGCCCTAAATCTTCTCAGGTTGAGGAAGCTCAGTGTTTAGGTTTTTCCTAGAGAATGCTAAGGCTGATGCTATGAGCATTTCCTCTACCTTCCTTGTCACCAAAAAGAGACATGTGTGCACCATCCAAGTCACTGCCTCATTTCTGAATCATGCACCAGTACAGGAGAGTGAGCTGCTGCCTTGGAGAAGGACACTGCCTTACAGTGCTTCTGTCTTTGGCAGCTTCAACTGACCACACTGAAGCCTCTCTCTGCTGTGAATGTAACCATTAGAGTTTGAATGCACTCATACCTGCAGCCAGCTGCTTGGTTTTTCAGTGGAGCAGAACCATGTTTCATGATGTCATTGTTTCTCTTTGGATTAAGCCTCAAGAGACTATTTCCAGGACTGAAGCTGCGATCTGACATTCATGCCCAGCTTCTAGGTGTGTAAAAAGCAAGAAGGAAGAACATACTGAGCCTCCTCAAATCCTCATGTTGGTGTGTCCTTTTTCATCACTGAATATCAAAGTACTCAGAGTTAATCCTGTAACTCTTCCTGGAGGACAAACAAGCCTCTGAGTCAATTGCACGCACAGAAAAGAACTTCTTCCCCTCCAAAACAGGGAGGTGCTTTATTGCAGAAATTCTGTTAAACACACACACTTCCAGCAACCCACTGAAATCAGAGAACAATGACAGGGACTATGTTTATGGGGTTTTTTTACCTCTTACCTCTTTGGCAGAAGGAGAGTGGGCGGAGACAGACACTTTGGCTCCACATTCACCTAAAAGCCTTTTCAAATGCCCGGCGCGTTGAGCAACACGGAGGCAGCAGTTTCTATCTTCATTTCTGTGTGTTGACAGGGAGAGAGGAGAATTTTAACTGGATCAGCTCGTTTCCTCTGGTGAGGCACAGTTTGCATGGGTGTAGCAGTAGTGAGGTGGATGCACAGCCATGAACGATGGCTGCTGCCACACAGGGAAACAGCAGCAAACTTGGCCACATTTTCGTGTGGATGAGCTGATAGCTATTGCTCCAAATCCCAAACTGAATCCAAACCTGAGGCCACCACATTAAAGTAGTGTGAAGCTCCTGGTCTGGCTCACACCATCCCGTGATGCACAAGAGATCACCTGCACGAGTGGAAAAGTGTTGGATCTCCAAGGACTTTCCAAGGAAGGAAAAGGATTTTTTGGTGAGATTCCAGCCCAAACCATTTCCATACAGGGCCTGTGAACAAGGTCTACACCATGATGTCCTGCCCATCTCTGATTTTTGCACCATTTCTCCACTGAAAGATTTGTATTATTTTTCTTCCTTGGACTGCACAGAGCTGACCTTGTAGTGTCCTGCCTCTGTGAAGAAAAGGTCCAAGCCCAGGAAGCAGATCTGGTCTAGGGGGAATAGAAAAAAACTGGCCCTGAGTGGAAAGCTGGAGAATATGCTTGCTTCTAAGACCAATTTGCCAAGACTGAAACATTCTGGAGGCAAAGGGATTACACCAGACATGAACCTGTCCTGCTGTGTTTTGTAAAAAAATTGGGTGTGTAGAGTACAGCTGCCTTCAGGCATGTTCAGCCTGCAAAACCTGTTGATCTTGGTAGAAAATAGGATTTACTGCCCTCAAATGCACCACAAGAGCTCTGCTCCCATACAGGATAGTATCTGTGTTATTAAAAATTAATTTCTAGCATTACTTTTAAAGGCATAAAAATGGAAAGAAATGCTTTTCCTGCCTCAGAAAATATTGGATAAAATCTTGACCAATTTAAATACACCAACATGTACACTGAAATATTGTTGGTATTTATGACGATTTAATTTTTCCTTAATGACTTTCTCAATCACTTTTAATGATGTGCAAACAGCACCAATAGCAAAAGTCCATGCTTCTGCTTTGTGATCATACTAAACATCTCTATTCCAATCAACACCAGATACATCTGTAGATTAAAAGCAACCATTAAGCTTTAAATAACCTTTCCATCTCTCTTAGGACAATTCAGTTATTTGCACTGTGTTCAGTCAGACACTGATACTGATATCATGTAATGTCTCATATGTAAATTTTTGTGTACCTCATTAAAGTCTGAATATCTGTCAAACTCTTACAGTGAGGAAGTACTATAGCTTGGAAAGTGCTGTGAAAGTGGATGAACCCCCAGATATGAATATCTGACCAGTTAGGCTTTAGCTACCTTGGTCCTCAGCTCCCACATGAGGTTGCTTTTTGCTGCTTCATGTTTGGTTCTGTGGCTGTGAGGTCATCAGGTGCACTTCCCCCAGTGACTCACAGATCCATTTGGACCCGAGGGAAGGAGGTGAAAGGGGAGGAGGGATGTGTGTGTGCGTGGGTACACGCAGAGTGCAATCCAAGGGACGCAGTGCAGGGGGTGAAGCAAGGCAGACAGGCTCTGCTGTGCAGTGCCCGAGGAGGGAAGAATCCCTGGCAGCAGTAGCCTGCTGCAGGTGCTGTGGGGAAACATTGCCAAAATGGCCATGACAGCTGGTACCACACATTGCTCACTAGGTGAGATGCTTAAGATTGTATGCTATAAACACCCCTTCTGCCCAAGAGCCCTTGAAAGAGTAAAACCAGCAAGGCCAGACACAGATATAAGCAACTCCAGGTGGTTATTTTGGGTCCTATACTTCTGGCATCCTTGGGAGCTTGTGTCTTCTGTGCCCTCCATCCCTCCTGGTGACTTCTCAGCAGCTGCTTTGCAAAAACTGCTGCCTCCCTCAACACACTGACAGGAACCAATACCTTTGATATGCAGAGATGAAGATTACCACAAACGACACAGCACAAGGCAGCTTGCTCCACCCTGGGTCACTCTGTGCACCCCATCCTGAATGGGAATAAACCTTTCAGGGGAGCATTTCAGGCAGAAGGCTTGGAAATCTTCAGTGGGAGAGCTGGGATGCTAAACAGAGAATTCGATGTTGTGGAAGGGTCTGGAGATGCGAGTTTTACAAACTTTTAGGTGAATTTAAGATCCTACTTCTAAATATATTAGTTCACCAAAAAGGAAAACAAGGACCAGATTCTGATCTCAACAATGCCATTGCAAATATGGATAATAGCACTGACTTCAATTCCGGATGTGATGATCTTGCATCAAAACTAGTGGTAAAACCACCCGTGATTCAGTGGAGCTGAGAAATCACCTCGCCAAGACCCAAGTGCAATGCATTTTCATTTAAAATGCCAGCATGTCAGATGCCAGAAACACAGCTGTGTCCTTGTCTACACCCCAGTCAGTAATTTTAACCCAAATGAGATGCCCTATAGTTGCAGCTAAATCTAGCATATGCTTTGAAGTGAGGTTGTGCTCTTGCAATTATTTGAATAGTTGTGAAAAATAAATCAATTCAGCTCATTCTCATGTGTCAGTTGGCACACAGGACAACAGGACTGGAAAGGTAATTCCAGAGTCACTGATTCTAATTCTGCTTGGTTGTGGGCACCAACTTAGGTTCCTTCATGAAAGGGGAACATCAAAGTGATACACAGCATTTGAGATAAATTCTCACCAGGGACTTGTAAAATGTCATCAATAAATCCTTGTCTCCTTTAGCCACTTGTTCATATGGCATCTGCAAAGACAGGTAGAAAACAAATCAGATCATTGATTTAGAGTCAGCTTGCAGTTGACTGTGAAATTAAATGTAAACTTGTACATAGATATTTTGGGTAGATTCATTGCATTTGAGAATACTTAGCTTTCTGTCAATATTTCTAATTCAAAAGTACTCAAAAGATGGATAGATGAAATCTTGTTACTTAAATTACAATGCACTGAACAATAACATATCTCTATCATCATTCTGATATTAAGCCTTGATCACATTTAGCATTTAAAATGGTAAAGTAACAATTATTCCATCAATAAATCAATAAAGCTTCTTGAATAATCTATAGTCAGCAAATCTGATGACACCAGATATAACCTAAGAAGCTGAGATAAAATGTGTATGTCCATAAACAGGCAAAATCTTGGCTTAGTTAGCATCACTAAGTTGCATGCTAGAAGAACATTTGATAGTGAGAGAAGGTGGCAAACTGCTTTCTCCTGGGCAGTCAGTGACGTGTTGAGGCGTGAGTCCGGGGGTGCTGTTCAAGCACCCACTCATAAGAGATCCTCCCTGGCCATCAGTTCCCATGCCCCGCTCTCACACAGACTGGGGTGCACTGTGTCCGTGGGCCTGGGTGCAGGGGACTCAACATGGCATATGCAGGACATCCCATCACCCTGCACACAGGCCACTGCTCCATGGCCCTGCCTGGGGTTCTGAACACTGTGCAGAGCTCTTCAAACAAGTTGATCAGAAGTGCCTCAGCATTGCCTGGCAGTGCTGGTCATACTGGGAATCAAACTACCCCATTCCTTGCTCACCTGAATGAGTAGTAAGTGAATGGTAAGTGTTAAGTACACATGGAGACCCTCAACACCTTTGTGTTGGGATACAAATCCACATCCCATGTCACGCCTCATAAATGAAGGTATACATAACTGAGCAGTGGGAAATGCAGTGGCTGCTTCAAAATATGTCTCCTTCCTGAAGCAGGTGACTGAGTATGAAAATGCTGTGGCATGCTGTCGGCACTGGGGGTGAGAATGTTGGAGATGGCAAAGAGAAAAGGAGGGAAAGAACTAATTTCTTTTTTACAAGTTGCCTTCCCCTTCAGTGCAGGAGCTCAGAGGTGTTCATTAGAGGGAAAACCAAGCAATTTTCTCCCTTTCAAAAATTAGCCTGGGATGTCCATTCCATTATTAGTGATGTTCACATTCTAAGCAAAACTACAGCTGAGTGTAAACCTCAAGAACTACTGAACTGACCCAGTGTCATTCCAGTGGAAAATGATTGATTAAGTGGATTGTGTTCCAAAGCCTGGAACTGAATATCTTTCAAAATTCTGGGATGTTTTTTGAGTAGTGCCATCTATTTATTCTTCTCCTATAGGAAAATGATACACAGCCTGTCTGTAACAGGGCAAACGATGCAAAAGGATATCAGCACAATCCCCACAAGCCCCCTCTGGGGCTGAAGCCACCCTTGAATAGCCCATAGGTCACACACAGTCCCATCCACCCACAAGATCTGCTGTACCCTGCTACCCAGTGTGACATGGGCTGTGACTCACCGGAGGTAATGGAGAGATTTGACTTGGAAAGGCCAGGTCAGCATCTCTGTTCTTGGCACTTTATCCAGTCAGCAGAACAGGGCTGATCTGCTATGACTTCTCTGAGGTTCCTGATGTCAGCAATCGCTCTGCTGTAGAAACATAGGGTAAGTGGAAAACCAGCTTGTTCAGGGATTGACCCAGCTGGTCTGGAACTCAGCTTCTCTTCCCATGAGAGGCAGATGAACCTGTACCATGAGCTGGGCACTGTCAAACTGCATGGAAACATAGAGCTCCGCACTCTCACCAGAGCCCATCTCACCATCGTGGGCTCCCCATCATGGGATAAGGCATTGGGTTTTATAACTCCCTGTCTCCTACTCCTTACTATATTAACAGTTATCCGTCTTGAAAGTGTTTGTGCCTTTCCTCTTGGGATTCAAAAAGAAGGGTTACCTCCCTGTGCAAAACAAGGTAAAGAGGACAAAAATAGTGGAGTGAGAAGCAGTGAGGAAAGATAAAGCATCCTTTCCCTGGTAGGCTCCAGACTACTGTTTGGAGAAGAGGCAAGGCTAGCAACAGTAAAATGATGTTTAGAGCATCTATGATGTTTGTCCTTCCTTGTGATAAAACTTAACGAGAGTTTACTCCACCTGTGCTTGGAAAGATTTAGAGTTTCCACACATTTCTGCTTTATTTTGTGACTTATGGCAGGTGTTGTCAGCTTCACAAATCACACTATTAAATTTTACAGATAGAGTTCTTTCTGATAACATCATGTTTCCACGTATTTCCATTCCCTAGCATCTCCCTACAGCATGTGACATTGCTCAGGAGTGCCAACAGAGGCTGCTTACAGCTCCTCTGACCTCATTCTGGGAAAGTATCTGTAGAAAGTATCTTGGGAGACTGCCCTCCAGAGCTGGCCCTTGAATTTTTCCATCATTGCTAATGCCAGTACAACTCCAGTGGCAGCAAGGGCCACTGGTGGCAGCAGGAGCCTGCACTGCCACAGTGTGTCCTGGTTCTGTGAGGTGACAAAAGTGAAGGATGGCTGAATACCTGTTTCCACAAGCTTTCTATCAGCACTGTGGAGGCGCCTCTAGTCACAGCCATGCCATGTTGCTGGGAAGGAAAAAGAATTTTGGGTGGAGGTTCCTGGAGGCTGCTCTGCATACACAAGACTGCCTGGTTGCAGGAAGGAATGTCCACATGTTGTAGGCACTACCTGAGGTGCAAGGCCTGAAGTTGCCCATGGGGAAAAGATGTCCTTAAAGTGCTTGGGAGGGGTGGCCAAATGCCTGAGTGTGCCCAGACTCTCAGCTATGCAGTCCAGCCAGGTGGGATATAAAAGTTTTATCTGTCAGCAGATGACCTGAGCTTGCTTTTCTTCAGCTCTTTGCTGATGAGCCTGGGATAGGAGGTGTGAGCTGTCACACACCCTGCCGGGTCCTCTATGGCAGCAAGCTGCTTCCAAATCTGCAACCTCTGCAACCCATGGCCTCCCTTCTCAACATCTGCCCAGACTCTGCCACCAGTTTTGGTGTCCTAGGCACTTCCTCGTGCATGGAAATTGGTCCAGGTTTTCTGCTTTGCTGCCCTTTTTAGAAAGGTACTAAATTGAGGGAGCATCTGTGTTCTCCCAGAGTGTTTTCCAGGGGTTGAAATGAAAGCTGAGATTTCTCTAACTTTTTACAGTCCCTGTTTTCTCAGTGCATGGGAATCACGTTTTAGAAGCGATGTGTATCGTGGCCCTGATTATTTACATTCATTGCCTAGTTATTTTTATCTGAGTCTGAATTTGCGGGCTAATTACACAGGCACACGCACAGAGGCAGAAACCACTTTGGCCCATTCCCAGAGATAAAGTAACCTAAAGCATGCATTACCAGCTTGCTCAAAGGTTTCTTCTACCATTTATCTGATAGATCTTAAAAATAAAGTGGTTTAATGCACCTTCAAATGAAAATACAGAACCACCATAACAAGGATTTCCATGCTGAAGGCAACCAAATTACAACACATCAAAGTCTTTCCTAGTGCAAGTCATACTACCTCTGGGTGCCCACCTGAAGCTTCAGAAACCACAGCCCTTCTCCACGTGGACACAGACACTCCACGTGGCATTTCTCACCCCAAATCAGGTGTCAATCCACTCACCTTGCCATGGTCCTGCTACTCTCACTCACTGGTTGAATTTAAATCATAATGCTTT
Source organism: Brachypodius melanocephalos (assembly GCA_013398615.1). Classification (NCBI taxonomy): domain Eukaryota; kingdom Metazoa; phylum Chordata; class Aves; order Passeriformes; family Pycnonotidae; genus Brachypodius; species Brachypodius melanocephalos. Next base: position 20,149,224 of record VZSR01001283.1, on the reverse strand, counting down.
TTTGGTTGCATCACTGATAGAGCACCTGGACAGTCTCGGGAGGAAGGTAAGAAACTCTTTAAATTGGGAACACACCAAGATCTTCCCTGTCTCCAATGGTCTGAGACATCTCGGATGTCCTTTTTCATCTCATCCCCCCCATACAGCCAAATATCCTTTTAACCTGGTGGGAGCCTGACAAGGAATGTAAAAGCTTTCTGTGAATGACACATTTAGGGATAAATATTCTGGACCATACCTTTGGAGAAGAGGTTGTGGTGTGGCTGTGGGTGAGCATGAGTGCACCCAGTCAGCAGGGAGATGCAAGTGGGGAGCTGTGGGGGAACAGAGTGTGTGGACAACATTGCTTTTTCATAGCCACTTGTTTGCTGGTAAAATGTGAACATCATCTTTGGAAGCTTATGAACATTATTTAGGAGAGCTTTGAGAGGTTTTATTTCTTTATAAGGGAAAGGAAACTTTGTCAGAAACCCACCTTTCTCTCCACTGTGTTAGGTTAGCTGGAAAAGGTGACTTGAAGGCAGAAATTAGTTTTAGGGAAATACCTTCGAACTGGCACTTCTAAGGAAAGGTGGACAGGGGACTTGGCCCAGATAGAACTGGACATGCTTCATTTCTGGCATGCCACTGATCTGGTTGCAAGCACTTTATATGTATTCACTGAACTCAGAGACATGCCAGAAAATTATGGAGGTTTAAGAAATGTGTTTGCATTGTAACTGTGTTAAATTACTGCTTTTAAAACTTGTACTTTACCAAAAGACCAATGTTTGAGGCTGTTCTTCAGTTAGGCTCTAAGGTGTGCCATGTAAGATTAAACATTTTTCTTTATAAACTGTGCAAAGAAATATGATTCAGTTTAATTTTGGTGACATCTTCACTGATCCATTAAGGATGTCCCAAAAAGATGGAAACTGAAATTGTGAAAAATATATCATGAAGAAGACAGTGTGCATTTTTAAAGTAAAAAAATAGATAAGAATAAGTCATAGTGATCAAGTCTCCTAGAAGCAGCTATGAGTGATTTTGGGTGTCTGAATTCTGCAAGGGCATTTGTTGCCTATAATGAAAAGGCATCAATACTTGTCCAAGTAACTCGCTTTTGGAGTGTAGCATCATATATCCACCTATATATCCACACATATGCTAGCTGTGGTAGAACTAGATACACCAGCCACAGACTGGCCTATTTTGATCATATTGCATAAAGGTTTGTATATATGAAATATTAATACAGCATATTTTTAACTTTCTGCACCAAAAAGCTTACCATTGCTCTGTCTCTGCATGCTATTTTTGTCAGTTTTGAAGGGTATATCCTCCATGGTTTTGTGTGGCATCATCCAGGCATCAGGGCCCATTTGCTTTTCTTACCTGCCCTTCCTCCAGGGCCAGAGCATGCCTGCTGTGATGGTTGCTAGGGCTCACGTTCCCCTCTGCCTGGCTTTGCCTTCAGCTTTCTTTTTTTCTGGAAGTGTTCTCTTTTCCTCAGGAAACCAAACAGCTCCTGGTTGCGTCCAGGTCTCCTGCTGGCACTGTCGAGGTAGAGACGCTGTCGTTGCTCTGGCACAACCAAAATGCTCCTGGAGGTCACTGCTGCAAGGAGAGCACAGCAAAAGGGAGAGGTTAATGGGAAAACAGAGCTCAGACTGAAATGGATCTGGTGGTCAGGTAATCACTTGGGAGAGAGGTATAGGATGTTGTGATGAAATCATCTGTGCCATGTCTAAGCTGTAACACCACAAATGCAAAGCCACACTCATGGTGAATGCAAGTTCAGAGGCACCCTTGGAGAATTTGGGTGTAGGAATGCTGATAAAAGCAAAGGGAAAAGTCCTCCCAAATTTTAATTTGCATTATACAATTTTTAACCCATAAAACCTGACTAATATCTCACATCAAGGTGAAAGAGGTTTGCCTTATCCCCAGTATTAGGAAATGTCAGAACAACTCAATCTCCTGACAGTGCTGTGACCCTATGAAAGCATTTTTATGGCCAGGGTTTGCTTCTATGTATAAAATTAACTTCAAAGTAACTTTTCCCCTTTTCTAAAGGACTGAGGCTTTGGGTTCAAAAATAAATAAAAGAAGGCAAAGTAAAGGAGACCAGATCTTAGCACTTCCCAAAGAAAATGAGATTAAGAAGTATTTACGAGTGATGGACTCACAGCCTTCCCTTGATCTGTAGGTGCACAAAAATGAAAAATGGCATATTTAGCTGTGAAGATCCCTTTTAGATGGTGAGATTCTTTTAAAATGGTAAGCCCTTTTGAGACATCAGGCCCTACCTTTCCCTTTCTGGGTCAGACTTAATGTACCATTGACGCTTAATGCATGGTGCTGGGGATTCTGGATTTGTGTTTTCATCTTTTAGTTACAGTTCATTGCCACTTATCTGTATAAATTTTGTAATTCCCAGCCATGAAACATGAGACATGTAAAAACAGTGATGGAGACACTACAAATTATGTCTCCCCACTTTCCCTGGCATGCACTGATACAAACAAGCATGATTGTATCACGCTATTTTGAGTCACAAAATAATAAAAATTTTCATGTGAAGATTGGACTAATATATGCAATGTGATTTGAGCCAGTGGACTGTGGTAGCAGGATTCATGAATTATAGTGTTCAAAAATGAAAGGAAAGCAAAGGGTTTTTTTTTTTCATTTGTGAAACCACAAAAGTCCTTTAAAAAGCTGGCCTTTAATTCCAGTGATGGGCTAAACCTGAAGAATAAACCAATCCAGAGGCCCATTTAAGGACAAGGCTCCTGTCATTCAGAGCTGCTTTTCACCCCTGTTAGACATATTGGAAAAAACCCTGCTGCCTATTTGTTGGGTTTGCTTTCCCAGGATAGTTTGAGAAGCTGTCCTGCAAACACTTTATATCAAGTAAGCCCCCATGGATAAGATTCATATCCAAGCTAATCAAAAGGAAAGGCTGGAAGGGACTTAGAAGGCCAACTCAACATTTCCATGATGTCCTTGAGACACATTTGTCCAATCGGTCCATAAGATTTATCACAACAGCTGCTTCACTGTTTTGCCAAACAAACCTCAGTGCTCCACTACCTGCAGTGTTAGAAAGATTTTTCTTAAAGTGCTTAGCCCGAGTCTTTCTGGCTACAACTAAAATATGTTGCTGCTTTTTGACATCATAGAAACAGCAATCAGATGTTTTGATTCTTGGCAAAGCCCTCTTACATATTTGATGGTGTTTCCCCTTTGCAGTCCCTAGCCCAACTCTTGGTATTTCTTCAGCTGCTTCTCAAAGGACTCTTTGGATTGTTTACCTCTGGGATGTCTCTGAGAGGTCCTCACTTTCCTTGATGTGCAGTAGCCAAACTTAAGTGCATTGCTGCACCTGAAGATGCACTAGTGCTTTGTAAGGCAGAAGGGTGCCTGCAGATACTCAGCAAGCTGTGCTCCCCAGGAGGAGCATTCTTCAGATACCCAACGTGAAGTCAGAATTCTTTGCCACTGTGTGACAGGGTTGACTCACACAGCCTGTGCTCCATTTTAATGCCTACCTCATCTTTTGAACTGCTCCCTAACCAATTTTATTCTATCTTGTGCTTTTGCTTGATCATGGCTACCGAAATTTAATACTTTGCATGTGACTCTATTAAATTTTCTTTTTCTTTTTTTCAGCCAATTTCTTCAGCTTGTCAGATCAATTTGGATTCCAGCACATCCTCCAATTTGACAGCAATCTCTGCAGTATCATAGAATCTGTAGCTGTAGTAAGCATATTTTATATTTCATCACCTAGCTCACTAAATGGAAAAAACCCCCAATGTGTATGGACAGAATCTGTGACGAGTGAGTTTCGCATTTGAGATATCTTTGGATTTTAATGTTGAAACACTAAACTTTCCCTTTGGTATGATACCCAGTTAGTTAGGCACCTATCTTACAGTATTTCTCCATAGGAGCATTCCTTACAAGGAGATGACAAAAAAGTTACTGAGGCCAAGCTGGACAGTCCTGCAAGACCATGTAAACTTACCAGCCTGCTGGCAGTTCTCTGCCCTTTGCCATATCTGTGTGGCTACAGCAGGGAAGGCATCACCCAGGCTGCTACAGAGGTCTGAGGCAATCATGACTTGGGAGAGGTTTAGACAAATTCTTGGAGGATGTTGGTGGCTGTTCTTAACGACCTGAAAGCCATCTGCTGCAGAGAGACCCTGATGATCGCTAGAGGCTGAGGGGTAGAGCAGAGACCATTATTTGAAAATACATTTTCATGGGTCACCTATTAATTGGATTAATATCCACTTATGGTGGATAGTGAAAGTGGCCATGCTGTGGTCTGCATTCATCTGGCAGGTGCTGAAAACCAAACACCCAGTGAAGTTTGCGCAGTATCCTCAATTCAGGCACTGACATTTCACTGGCCCTTCTTTAAAGGTTCCACACCACTTACATAACACATAATGTTATGTGTGAGTTGGTAGTTCTCACTATAAAAAGGCAATACCTTGATTTCTATTATGTTTAAGTGGATTTTTCTTTTCTGTAAAACTGTAAGCCAGAAACATGATTGAAAGGCCAGAGTAAGGTACACAAATGTTAATTTTCTTGTATGGTATATGTTGTAAGTGAAAGCCAGAAATCAGAGCTTTTCAATTTGACACATAATGATTGCCCTTAGATACTGGCCTGCTTTATTTACAATATGATAAAAATTACATTGTGAATACTCATATGATCATAATAAAATGATTGCCTGTAGAAGTGTGAATTCCATTTAGCCTTTACAAAGAAGCACTTAGTGGGCTTTGTACTGCGTGGGCATGACCTTAGAAAAGGCCTATCATTTGACTATGAAAACATGGCTTAGTTCCAGTGCTAACAACATCGTTCTGCTAAAATAACTTTGGTGGGCACAACGACCTATAATTTTTGTAACACCATTGAAAAAAGTGTTTTCTTTACAGTAGTGTTAATTGTGAACAGGATTGATTTTTTTGTGTGTATTAATAATATTGGTTTGATCAGCTATTTTTAACAAAACTGTGAATTCTGAACAAGCATCTCTGGATGCTTATTCCAGTGAAGGGTGAAGACACTCAGGTCCCACATTAGCAGTGTTCTGTACTTGATTCTATTATCTCACCATTTTGGTTTTTTATGTGAATCTCAACAGAGCAACCAGAGCCACAGCAGTAATATACTATCAAATGGTATGAAATTATGATGATGAGGAAAGTATGACAGTGTGCACTCAGAATTATAACCTGAAAAAGGCACCAATGGAATAGAAATTGTTCCTCTGACCCTGTTCCCACTCACCCTGGTTACAGAGCAATTTAACTCTGAATACCTCAGTAGTAATTCCTGATTTTCACCAGAGTAAATTTGGTCCAGGGAATAATATATTTGCCATCAGTTCACACTGACTGTTACCTTTTCTTTACTTCAGCTGACATGTGTGATGAGACTGACTATTTTCTAGGCTGTATCCTCCAACTTATGTCATCACTGACGGCAATAAAATGAAGATTATAGAATGCAGCCATTTCAGCTGAATTGTGAGCTATGACTGCATGAGGTTGAGGGCTCATGACATGTATGCATGCTTGCTGCAAACATTACAGAAGAGGTGTTTTTGTATCAACTCCAAAGAATTTGGATGAGAGCAAGTACCTTTTTCACTTTTTGGTTCTGTTTGCCTTGACATAATTCTGCTATCCAAAACCCCAAGGGAAAATATTTCAGCAAAGAGACAGTCTTTAGTGATTAAACTGTCATGAAACAGAGAAGAAGTTGGTGGGATTGATTGGCTCTCACTGTGCCTTGACGCAGCTGTGGCTTGGATGAGCAGGACTGGTTATGAGTCAATCTGACTGGGATGGGATCATGCCAGAGGTCAGGGGAACCAGCTAGTTAGAGGAGCACAAGCAGCTATTTTCTCCTTCAGGTTTTCTTTTTTTCATGCTGCTGATTTGTGACACTGAATGAAGAAATTGTCCCCAGCACAGTCTTCATCATCATGGACCCTTGTTACTTGGAGTGATGCTACTGGGGTCCTCCAATCCTCACCTTCATCTGGGCCAATGCAAGGACCTGAAGCAACTCTTTGCAAGAGACAGTCAAAGCCTGGGGAGCCATCCTGGTTTCCTAGGTTACTTGAGCAGACAGGCCAGGACCTCATTTTAAGGAATTCCTACATGGCTCCATTACTGAAGCAACTGAAAATCAGGCAAAATATTGTTAAAGGTGATGTCTGTCATTCCATATTCTGGGTCTGCCCCATTTTCTTCTTTGCACTTTGTTTTATCCACCCTGAAGCTACAGTGTCTCAGCCTCATCAGATAGTGTCTTAGTGTAATAGCAAAGAGGCTTCAACTGCTGACTTTAAGACATGATGTTCTATTGAAAAGTGAAGGAACTGTACTATGGAGATAAATTTTTGTCTCAGTTCACTAAACTCCATGATTTGTTCATCAGCAAATTATGTCATGAAGCCTATTGATTCTGCCTAAGGGGAAAAATGTGCAAAAAGGTACTGGTGATGATTTCTCTTACAAGGGTTCAAAAGGATCTGAAAAGACTGTTGCATACTGATATGAAGAGACTGCTTTGAACACAACCACATATCACAGCAAAGTGTAAAGAAACTCCAAACTTTTGAACTAATAAAGTAAAACTGGAATGATGTGCATATCAATAAAGGCAAGAAACTATGTATATGTGGCTTGTCTTAGTGGTCTTTCTTAGTCTTTCTGTGCTCTGGGAGAATCCTTAAACAGGAATGAATTCACTCTCTAGCTGGGTTTTGTTACAGTATAGGAAGAAACTCAGCTAGGGCTGACCCAGACTGATACTGCTTAAATTGAATCTAAGCTGTAGCTTCCATAAATCATGTTAGCAGATTAAAATTACAATTGAAAGGTCTTGATTTGTAGGCACCAGACTGTAAATTAGCTACTGAAGTAGAGGGCTGTGAGTTTAAGAACCTGACTGGGAACACCCATCCCATATTACATGTATTTGGCAATAAGCCTCCATTAAGGGACCAAAGAAAACAACACAGCCATGACTGATCAAGTGGAAGAGAAGTAATACAAAACACCCATCAGTTTTGTTGCTTCTAGAATATCCTGGAGGGATTAAAGGCATGAAAGGTAGTCAAGAGAGTCTGAATTTTGCCCTTTAGTAAATAGTCACCCTTCTGCTGGTGCAGTTCCTAGGTTTCCAGGTATTCCTGAAAACATTTTCTCAAATTCTTTGGGCAGATTCAGGCTCATACACATTTTTCCAGCAGTAGGCCACTCCCTCAGTTCATTATGGGGGCCCAATTTGAAAGGTTAATTGTGAATACCATGTTATAATCATCCACATTTCTATCAATTAGCTTTACAGGTTGCCTGTGCTTAATATGTGGAGTTCAGCTTTGCATTTAACACACTCCTAAACTATCTGTAATTCCTCTCTAAGCTTCCTCTCCTCCTGCAATTACTTGGTTTCCTTCAGTACTCCTTCACCATAACATTTATTCTGTGCTTGTTTTCTTCTCACATAGTCCAACAGGCTTATGGTGCACTCTCTGTTTTAGAAAAGCCTGTTTCTTGTGCTTGGAAAAGCTGCAAATAAATGACATACTTCTTATGTTGGGAAGAATGAATGTGGAATATCACATTAATCTCTAAGTACAGAACTTCTCAAGCGTTCTCATTTTTACTGGAAATATATGTGGCATGAAAACTTTGGAGAGACTGAAGATTGTTTGAAGGTGGTTATTGAACAGCATATAAATAGCTGTCGGGAGCAAATTATGTCATGACAGCATCTTGTGATGTACTTTGTGCAATTAAATGGTCACAATGCAATGCTGGCTAAAGTTAAGGGGGACTTTCTTCTGGAAAATGAAGTTTCTATTAAAAAACCCCAAGCACTCTGAATAATTGCTAACAATAACCTGGACTACAGTACTTCAATTGTACAGTTCAGGAACATTAAACCTCTTAACCTTTGAGTTGCCTACTTGATTTTAAATGAATATGGTACTTAAGAGGATAACAACTGCGCAGCTTCATTCTTTATTAAGGACACACATGATTTCTCCCTAGCACATTAACACTCTCATTATAATAATAAAGAATGGCAAAAATACAGGTATCAAAAGATTATTAGTACCTTCTAGACACAGTCTTTTCACAGTTCCTGTTTCCAGAACTACACCACTCTAATTAGCGTAACAACTATTGCTACATTCAGAGTGTCAACAGTAACATTTGATGACACAGAAACCTTGAAGAGACTCATTTCATCCATTGTTCTGTCAAGACTTTGTTTGAAAAATCTGGTTTATGTCTGCTCTTCCCCTGTATTTCTTCTAGAGTGTGCAGAGAAAAGCAACAACAATAGCATCTATTCTTGGGGCTAAGGTGAATCCAACTCTATATCATGGAGAAAATCTGCTTTCTTCCAGATCACCAATGCACAAATATACTACATCCAACATGGACCATTCTGAAGAGGTTAGATGCATTTGCATGGTAAAAGATTTCCACATCAAAATGTAGATGCCACACAAAACAAAAGACAGGCCAAGAAGTAAAACATGTTTTGCTAACAACAATAAAATCAGCTTAGCTTCTAGTAATGGGTAAGGTACAGTATTTTGTCCAGATTCAGTTAACTCTAAATATAAAGTATAACATTTCTACCATGCAACTTATAATAGATGCTGGCTGCATGAATCAAAACTCGAAGGACTTTTGAGAAGGGTGCCAGCTGGATTGCCCCAAGCCTCAGCAAGGGGGAAGGAGGGAAGGCAACTCACAGACACACAACGAGCTCTCAGGGCAGCCAGGCTGTGGTAGCCCATAGACTTTTGTCAGGGCAGCACCAATGCAGCTGTGAGAGATAAGCCGAGTAGGGCTGAGCTCCCACAAAGGGCTCTGGCTGCCCATATCCATCTGCGTGCCCAGGGCCAAGTGAGTGCAGGAGGCACTGCTTCTGGCCTTTGAATGGGCTGCAGTCTGCAGCAGAGTGCCTCTACCCTATTCTGTTAGGATAACCCCAAATCTGAAACACAAGGCAATTTTCTCCAAAATGAAAATAATTTTCACTTAAAAAGACTAGAGATGTTCTTACCACAAGAAAGATTTGATGAGCAGGCACAGACCAGATTAATTACCCTGCTTGCAGCAATTCTATGCATCAAGGTATAGAGGGAGGAAAAGAACCACTTGTGTTTTTACATAAACAGTGTAAGAGTTCAGCTCACCTTCAGGACACAATTGACTCTGACAGCCACATTCTAGCCACCCTTCTCGGTAACTGAAGGTAATCTACAAGTGCAGAGGGTCTGCTTTTTAACAGAGGATTAAATACAGCTGCATAATCCTCACTGGACAAGCTCAATAAACAGATTATATTCTCCTCAATTGGATCTTTCCTGGCTTTATCAGCCTCTTTCTTTTCAACTCCACACTTCCTTTAGATCACTGTTCCAGCATTTCAGATATTATCCTTATTTACATGTAGTGGATTTGGACTAGATTCACAAAAAGTTTACTCACCTAGCACCACTTACCTGCCACTGTATTTCTCAGAACCACCATTTGCATTCCCATTGAGCTGTTGCATATGCCTGGGGGTGCCTATTTCCCTGCCAGAAAAATTCCGAAATATCGTCCTTGAACTTGCCAAGGTCATAACAGTGTGAGCCTCCAAGCACCTAAATCACATCTAAGCTCTTCTGGGATTTGCAAACAAAGTGTTACCCCCTGCTTCCAGGCCTGACCTGACATGCATTTTCAGAGAACACCTTCCAGATCAGGCATCACACAAAGTACAAAGCTCAGAAAGAAAAATGGTGGTGAGTCTCTGTTTCAGAGCATCCATGCAGCATATGTGGAATGATGTTCCTCTCTTTTGAGCATGGGGAGCCTCTTTGTTTTACAGGCTCTGGTCTCAAGTAATTTCTGTGGTTGAAGGTATTCCTGCTCTTGAAGATGCCCCAGTGGAAGAGCCAGTCAGGAGGTAATCATGGGGTCAAGTGGGGAGAAAAGTAGGAGAGAAATCAAGTGCAATCAGCATGGATGAAAACTCTAGCAGTGGATTTACTGAATTGAAGTGAGGGCAACCCTCTTCCTCTGACTGTTTTGCTCTGATGGGAGAGGCATAAGAGAAAATGCTTAGCAACTGCAGAAGTCTGGCAGAGGAGATGGTTGGCCTTCATTCTCTTGAGAATGGTGAAAGGGGGAATGGTGAAAGGGGGAAAAAGAGTTTTCTCTGTCACTTCAGGACAGCTATGTAGGTTGCTGAGTACTGTCTGAAAGCATCCTCAGTGTCTGAACCCTAACTCTAATTGTATTCTAAGTGGAATGAAGCAAGTTTCCAGAAGCTTGAAAACATCACAGGGCAGATGAAAGGGCCTTGTATGCATGTTTTGACTTCACCACTACTTTGATTGGATAACTGTCCCACAGATTCTCTGCTTTATTTGATAGATTTGTTGTGCTGTGAAAGACACAAAGACCAAGCTGTACAAGAATTGATCTCTGGAATTCAAGCAATAATTATTTTAATATTTATTAAAAAACATCCCAAGACAGTTCAGATCAATTATGGAACCAGTGAGTGTAAAACAGATTTGCACAATCAGCACAGATTTCATAATGCCCTCTGGACTCAAATAACTGGGAATAGAAATGCTTGAAAATTACTTCTAACCACATTAAAGATAGTGGCATTTGCATCTTGGGGAAGATGTCCATTGCTGTATCTCATTACAGGGTGTAGGTCCTGAGCTACAGTGAGGACTCCACAGCCCCAGATGGAGAAGAGCAAGAGGGCAGCCGCAGCCTGCATAAGCTCTAGAGGCCCTTCATCCTGAGAACATTAACCAAGATTTTTCCAAACCCATCCACTACCACAATCAGTAGGACCTCTACTGAGGTAGAAATCTCTACTTCGTTTGAGATTCCACTTACACTCAAGTGAATGGAAAAATTCTTACTCTTCTTAGAATATTTAAAAGACATTATTTGAATTATTAAAAATATCTACTCAAAAATAGCTATTCTGACTTTGGTCAGAGACAACTCAACAGGCAAAATTCAAATGTAGCCTAGAAAATTGAACAGGTGAAACCATCTTACTGGTGAAACTACTATCAAAATTTTTCCAATTTCAACAAGGCCAAAATCTCCCTCATTATTTTGGTATGGATACAACCATGTGACAGGGGCCATGAGAATTTATAATCATAGATGCTGTGACTGAAAGGTCATTCAAGTCTCTTCTCCCAAATATTAAATAATGTATTCTTTAGTGATACCAGAAATGAATTGCAGCTCATACTGAATTCAATTATCTGACTAAAAAGGCAATGAGAATGTAAGGACATGCAAGCAACCTTCATCATTTATTTCCAGGTGATTTCCTGAAAGTAGTCACAGCTTGATACTTTTGTGAGGTCCCATAACTCCCTTCTCAGAGAACATGTATTTAAAGTAATCATCCATTTATGCCATTTACACCTGGCAGATAACTGAACATTAAGGACCATTTTAGATTTGTCTGATAAAAAAAATTGAGAGCCATTTTTATGAAAATAGGATTTCAATGATATTTTGGGAGAAACATTCTGCTTATACTGTTCCTCTAATTTAGATGATAAATTTCTACGATCAGACCATGAAAGAGTCATGTGTGAGGCTTTCGTGTAAGATCCTTTAAACATGGCTGGGGGAGGGGTGTCAATTAAAAAAACCCTTTTCTCTCATTTTGCACCAAGGTTCCCACATTGCCACAGAAAGCAAGATTACAGTAGCACAACCAGGAGAGATGCAATCGTGAATCAGACCCTGAGCTAACAGCCTATTTTAATTCATGTTCAAACTGTGTTAATTGGCAAAAGATAAAACATCCACACTGTTTGTTTTGCTGTTTGGAGCAAAGGAGTTTGTGTTGAAAACCGTGACTAAATAATAATTAACAGGCTTCAAGTAATCAATCAATAGTATTTCATGAAAATAAGTTGTAAACTAGAGTATTGGACTCAGCTTTAAAATTCTTTGGTGGGGCTTTTTTTTTTTTGGTTTGGGTGGGTTTTCTGGTTTTTTTAGGACAGCAGCGGTGCAAAGCTGAAACTAAATCCAGGTTTGCACTTCATTAGCAATTCCTTATTGTGGTTTTACAATGTTAAATTTGTACAAACAGATTAAGCGTGTTTTTTAAGCTGTTCCTAAATAGCCTGGGAACTAAGAATTAAGTGCAGATTCTGCCCAACCCTTCAAAACCCAACACACCCTTCTCCAAGCCCAACACCTGCTGTTAAAAATACATCACACAATGGCTCTGATCTTACCTACCAGCAGATGTGAAGATGCCCAGAGGTCTCTCAGATGTTTGTGTTCCTGGGTCACGTGAGGGCACCAGGAAGGGGAGGGAAAATTATTCTGGAATTCCAGAGGTCACCACTGGACAAAAATAGTGAAAATTGCACACATGCAGAGAAAAACAAAAGGTTCAGAAATCTGGAAACTTGGCCAAGAAGCTTTTCTGGGGGGAATGTTTCATCCCTGAATTAAAAAGAAAGAAGAATCCAGCAAAGAAATTAAAATACTGTTATCAGGAGAAAAAAAGAGCTCTTACTATGGTCTCTAGCCTCAAGCTGAAAATAATTAAAAAGCTCTAGCCAAGTTAAGGGATGACAATCTGCTCTCCTAAGGCTTCTCTGGGTGAGCTCTTAAACACTTCTACCTGCATGTAGCTGATACATTTTTCAAGCTCTAATTATTATCACTAATAATCTGCTGCATACTTTTTTTCAGAAGAATTTTATTTCCAGATGACCTGACTGTTCTGCATTTTCTTTATCTATACATTTTTTAGCCAGGGAAAGAGCCTAGAATTTTGCCTAACTATTTCACTTGTGTGCTCATCCACATGGTAAATTTGATTTGGTAAATCTCTTTTAGGGAGATTATTCACACTAGACAGTCATTATTCAGAAAAAACTTTGTCCCTCACCCCACGGTGTTTGTCATTTCCCCATATTAGCTCTTTGTGGGTCTGCATCATTTTCCTCGTGCAGAAGAAGGTCTCATGCAGTCCCTGCCAGGGGAAGCAGTGTTTAAAAGTCTCTTGTACACATGTGGAGGAGGATGAAAGCCCGGGCCACGCACGCACAACACATGGCAGCACTAACAGAGCTCAGAGCTTCTCAAAATAATCAACTGAGCTGCAGTGACACAGCAAAATACATCATAATCACATCAATTATGCAATCACTATTTTGTGAAAACAAGCCTCTGGGATTTCTTTTTAAGTAATCAAAGAAATATCAGACGTGAAAACAATGAACCTTCCTATTGCAAACGAGTACGTTTCCGCTGGGGAAGGGAAAAAGAGAGAGAGAGAGAGAAAACTAATCCAGACAGGCTATAAAAGTGTCTTATTCTGGCTTCAAGAATGTGACCAGTTTGTCGTCAGCCCTGGGAGAGGGCAGAGCTGCTCCGTGCCAGCTTGCCTATGCCCCTCCCCATCTGTGGGTGCTGCACAGCCCCTGTGCTGGGATGCCACCGAAGTGACACTTGGGCTTGGTGGGATGAGGGAGCAGCACTGGTTCCCACCGCCGTGGATTTTACACCCGGCTCTGCTGCCTCTCGGCGCCGCAGGAGCATCGGCGGCTCGTGGTTCCTGCCGGGTGGCCCGGGAAAGACAGGAGCCTGCATCCTGCATCCTGCATCCTGCACTCTGCACCCAGGGGAGCCCGCGGCGTCTCTGGCTGTGCCTCACAGCCCCACATCCCCATCCCCTCAGAGGGATTTTGGCATGACCACGCGCATTTTGGTAAAGGCTTTGGCGAAAGCTGGCAAAAGCCCTCTCGAAATGCCCACAGTACTGTGTGCGCAGAGCCCTTACCGGGTTCCAAACCCCTCCTCCTGCCTGGCTCGCGGGAGGCTCCCAGGCCCTCCCGAGCAGGGCTGTGCAGGCCTGGGGGATGGGATACAGCTGCTGGAGCCGCAGCCTAGATCTGGCAGCAGCTTTGCTTTGGAAGGAACTATAAAGAAACACGTTGCCCTGCAGCTAAGAAGCCTGATAAAAATCTGCGAGCATGTGAATGGTGAGGGGAAAAAAGGGTCAGCTCAGTTCTCTCCCTTCGCTATTGCCTTCCTCCTGAATTCTCAGGTCATCCCTGGTGCCTGTGGCCGCTCCGTGGGACAGCTGGGCGTTCCGGCTCGTCTCCGGGCCCAAGGCAGGCTGCACGGGGAGCAGCAGGCCCGGTGTGCCAGAGGAGCCCGCGGTGCCCGTGCGCCGCTGCAGCAGCACCCACGGCTTCTCCACAGCCACTGTCCCACCTCAGAGGCCAGGGGTGCGATGTCTCCCAGGCACAGAGCTGGGATGAAGCAGGCGCCATGTGGGGCTGGCGGTGCCGGCCCGGGGCTCCCGCCTGCCCGGGCGCCCCACGAACCCCACCCGGATGGTGCACGCCGGGGTAATCCGTGCCCTCCGGGAAGGGATCTGGGAGCAGCGGGTAGCTGGGCCCAGCCTTGCTGACATCAAGCGTGAATAATTGGGCTTTAATGTGGCTGGAAGGTGGGAGGGGTGAAGGCGGCAAACACACCACCTTTTCGCTCGGGGCCAGGGCACGGATGGCTGCTGGTTCCTACCCTTTCCCTCCAGCCCTCCTTTTAACCTGGCTCTGGGGAGGCAGCCCTTCCCCAACGCTTGCAAAAGGCTTTGAGCTCAAAGGAATCTCATAAACTTGTTCCCCTGGCGCTCCCCAGGTTTCCCTAACTTGACGTGGCTTCAGCCACATCTGCAATGCAAGGCAGCCGGGCTCCCACCTCATCCCATCCCAGGGAGATGCTCTTCTTGGGTTCCTCCGACGTGTGACCCTGTGGGGTCTGAAGGATTCTTTCTCTCACCTGCTGCCATTACATTTCACTGGAGGATTGGGTGCTTCTCGCCAGCAAACCCCTCTCTCTCTCCTCTGAGGAGAGGGAAATATCTATAACACTCCTGATGGTACTTAAGGCACACTGTGTCTCTGACAGTACCGGGGATGTCCCCTGTCACCATCACCTGCAGCACCCCCATTCTGCTGGGGTGCTTCAGTTTATGCTCAACAGAACAAGTTCTTCACAATAACATTAAAAGTGAGCAAGTGAGATATCCAAATTTTAAAAATATTAGGACTTGAAAAAAAATAATTGTCCTTTCTGTTAGCTCAAGAAGATAAATTAGGTGGTAGAAACCTGCCAAATCAGAGTTGCCACCTGAGGAAACTATTCCATGCAGCTACCCCTTCCAGTAGAGCTCATTCCTGTGAGACACAAGGTTAGTAACATGACTGTATAAGCTAGCACTTTGTCTGACTTTGTATTAAATTTCCACCTGTAGAGTCTTCCAGTTAAGTACAAGGAAAAGATTTCATATTGCATTCCTATCAATGCTTCCTCTCCCTCTGCTTCCAGTCCAAGTGCTTCTATTCCTCACTTTTATTCTCATTTGTTTCTGTCATTTTCTTCTACCCTGTGTGTTGCCAAAGTTACTTAACTCCCTTTTCCACAGACAAACTATGAAGACTTGGCCCTATGGATTTCAGTTATTAACAGGCTAGCCAAAGGCAAGCAAACCAATACACAGAAACCCATTTATCTCAGAGTTTTTACTTACATTTCCCTACAAGTCCAATTATAGGACTGCTTTGTTGTGAAATATTTTTGATGTTCCTTTATTTCCCCAGCTCTGAAGCATGATGTTGGGGGGCACATGAAGAGGTGTGTTATCGTGTTGAGGTTTTTTGCATTTGAGTTTCAAGACTTTTCAGTCTTGCTATGGAGTAGGGTGCAAGAAATCTCCTAGTAATTATTTCTTTAGATTGTGATTATACATAATAATAAATTAAATAATAAACAAAAATAATATTAAAAATCAACACAATAAAAGATTTAATAGTAAACATACAGCTTAATTCTGTCTGTGGAGAGTACTCCAGCTGAGAGCTAAGCACAAGCCACTGCTACTGATCCCAGTGGAATGCTTTGCATACTCAACCCTGACAAGACATATCCTAATCACATGTCAAGTAAAAACTATTACATGTGAGGGAATCACCCCTTCCTAAACATTTCTTGTAAAAGCTTACCAAAACAGCAAATCAAATGCACCTTTGACTAACACCTAATAGCAATTCAGAGCTTTTCAGTTATGGTTTTGAAGTAGAAAAAATAGAAAGCTGATTTTATAGAATGGAGAAGAAACGAGACATTGTATTGTATACAGCACACAGTGTAAAGGCCAGGTAATAAATTCAGGTAGCCTGAAAGGAAAGGAAAATGAGTGCCTTATATACAGATGCTTCTCATTGTTATTTCATTTACTGTAATTTTGTATATATACAGTCATATTTCTGCAGTTCAAACTTAGAGTAACTCTAAGGAAAATGACAATAGGTTGCAATGCATTTATTAAAAGAACTGGATCTACAGTTTGCAGTCAGGATTTAGTGCTCTGAAATATCTAGATAACCACAGAAGCAAGGGGACAAACGATAATAAGTTTCAGGGAAATAGTGTTGAATTTATCTGATAACTTCCAATTTCTGGAAATTCTGCTTCTGATTTCAATAATAGTTGAAGACAAACAAATATGGAAGCCCTGCTTCCCAGCCTGATGCATACTTGCAGAGTAAGGTTGAAGGAGCAGGTAGGGTATTGGATTAAGACTCTCAGAAAACCTAGGAGGGAATTTCAGCTCTGTACCAAACTTCTTTGATAACAATGAGGAAATCCTTTAACCCCACTCTGTCTCACTTCTGCATCAGTAGCACAGTCTGGACCGCAAAATTTCTATGCTGACCTTCTTTTGTAAGCAAACTTCTCTGTGTCCACTAACATCCATCAATATCAGAGTTGCCAGGTACCAGTGCAAGGATGGCTCAGATTATGCATGCACACATACTTTGCATAAAGAAAATGCAAGTGCAGGTGTAGAGCACAGGAGATGCCAACATTGGGGCAGATTCTGTTGCCTTCCTAGCACAGCACATGTGCAGTCCTACTACATGATCCACTGCAGCTACCTCTTCATTCTGATTCCCCCTGAAAAAAGCCTGGAAAAAGAAAATGTTATGCTCAGTGTTAAAATAGTGTCAATGATGTAATTGAAAATGTGTAAAGGCATCAGTAGAGTCTTAAGCAACACTGTGCCAACATAATAAAAATAGAGAGAACAAGCAGTGGGCCACATTCAACAGATTTTTTTCCTGTGATCTTTTTAGAGAAGAAAAGGGCAAGGAGAGGGAGAAAGAAAGGTCCAAGTTGAATAAATGTAAATGTATGAATGAGACAGTTCTAAGCATACCCAGGTGTCTTGCCAGCTCATTGCAGAGAGGTCACAGTGAAATAGAATGTCTAATCATTGGAATAAACACAGCTGTGCATACTTACATTTTCCATACCTATTTTGCTAGTGGGAGAAAAAAACATCATTCCTCAGATCAGAAGATCTTTTCCCAGCCACTTCTAGCTCCCTTTTTTTTTTTCTTCTTCTTCTTCTTTTTTTTTTTCTTTTCTTTTTTTTTTTTTTCCCTTAAGTAGTGTTTGGAGGTTTTAATTTTTTGAATTTATTTTATTTTATTTTATTTTATTCTTTGGGCAAAAAATTTAAGCTCTCCCTACTCCAATTGGTTTTCCCCTTTCAGATGATTATTAAGGTAGAGAAAAAGGAAACTAAAAGGATTTTTGGACAGCAAACACAAAACTGGAGGATTTTGTTTCAATAGAGCCAATGGCAAAAAAAGAACAAAACTAAATTTGCTCAACGCAAGGCACACAGAATTCAGCAGGAGCAACGGAGGGTTATAATTTTAAAAAATTTCTACAAGCTGGAGAAGAATATTTGAAAACCTTTGAATTAATCATGAATATTTTGAATAGATACGTTGTTTCAAGATTTTATACAAATCAAATGTGAACCAAGAAATCTGAATGTAAAAAACCAAACGTGCCTTTGGATAAATCAGCTGGTCAAATAACAGATATTAACTCTCCCTGGAAACCTTACCCCACTTGTACTTGCTTTTAAGGAATTCATTGTCACAGCACTTTGCAAAGAGAATTTATGACAGAGTAGGAAGGTTCCTTGCAAATTTAATTTGAATAACTGAAACTATTCTTGAAATGTGGCCAGAAACCTGCTTTTAGCATGTCATTTGAAAACAAGGGGCTCTGCCACCAATTGCTCTTGCAGTTACATGCAAAGTACATACGGATAAAACTTACAGATACTGGTCTGTTGTTGAGAATTATAGAAACTGCTATCTTCATTTCCATAAGTATTCCACATTTTTTTCTGATTACTTTTGTTTTATAACTTGACCAAAAATATTGCTCCAAGCTGAAAAATTTCTTTTAATTTATAGGATGGGGGAAAGAGCTCACTTCTTTTATTAAAACAATCTTGAGTCTGTCATGAATCAAAAATAAATTTTGTAAAATGAGATTTTACTGTTGTTTTAAGAATGTGATACATTTGCTACTTTGGCGATTGAGCAAGTGAACGCATTTTCAGGGCTTGATGGTTGTCTGAAGCCTGATAATTTTCAGCCTCCCTGAACAGCTATTTTGTCTGCAGCAGGCAAATGTTCTTCATGAGACTGCTCCCACCCAGCTGAGAAACCATCACCCCTTTCCCAGCCCATGGGATCTCCATGCAGGCTGCTTTGCAGTCACAGAGAAGCAACTGAGTGAGAGGGAAAACTGGCACACTCAGCTCCCCTTGAAGCTGGACCTGGCTGACCTCTGCTACCTCTTTTGGTGTAGCAGACATTAATCAAGACAGCAGGATTAGATGGGAGCAATTTTGTTGATGTGGCTTTCCATCTCTGGAAGTGCCCTTAGTGCTCTTTCCTGGGACAGACATGGGCATGGCAGAGAGATGGGTTGGACACAGGAGATCCAGGCAGAAACCTCAACTGAACTTTGTAGCAAAATCAAATTTTTTTTTTTTCCTAGGAAAAGTGGAAACAAAAGGACAAGCAACAGAGTGAGATCATTATGGCTAATTCTCTTCTAAATATCCAGGCCAATTCAGATAATGTTATAGCAAGGGCCATATTGAAGCAATTTTTAAGTAACCTTTCCCACCTGCTTCTGCACAACCTTATCACTGTTTTTCCAACTCAAGAAAGCAAAACTCCTACCAGGAGTGCACAGGGCTTCAAGCAGTGCACAGGGCTTGCAATGTGCTCTAACAGCAGATCCCTTGAGCACTCTCGGCAAGGGCTCTGCTTTGCCTTTTGGGGTAGAGCTTCATAGTTGTGCTCTACACAGGTTTTAAAAAACATTTTTAAAAACCACACTGCTGGCAAAAAACCACATGAAGTGAAAACATCTCTTTAAAATGTATTTTTAAACAGTTTGCTCACACAGTGGAGTCCATTGAATATACAAATAGCTAGTTGTAACTGGGAGACTCAAAAGCTGTAGAGCAGATCAACTGCTCACAGGCAGGATATATCCAAAGCCAAACTTTCATTAGGTGCATTTAAAACTTTGCAAATTTGCAAACTAGAGCCAGCTTTGTCATATCAATGGCCCAATGCAGCTGGTAAATTCTGTAAGTCTGATTTGAGTCTTCTCCATAGTGAGAACAGGTCCAAACACTTTTCCATCGTAGCAAGGGAGGATGAGGTGGGCGCTGAACTTCCTGAAACACTGAGACCAGGGGAGAGCTCAGTAGAGCAGCAAGAATGAGATATCTGTGCAGTCTCCCATGTGGGGAAGCCTAAGGGACTAGGGAAGTTCAGGCTGGTGAAGAGTTGAGGGGAGTAAGAAAATATATTTAGATGTAGAAAGGAAGGGAGGGGCCAATTAATCTCATTAATCTACAGGCCCTGAAGAATAAGTAATAGAGTTTGAATCACAAGTGTTACTATAAAATGCAAAACATATTCTGTTACACAGCCTAAGAGGAAAAAATGTTGTCAGGGCATGAGACCAAAGTGCAAAGGGCTTGATTTATTTTCTAGCTCTGCTGTAGATTTCAATTATGTCTTCAGCCCTTTCATGACTGAAGGAGGCTCCAGGAGGATCAGTGAGTTAATATGAATGTATACAAGTCTTAGAGATTGAGTTTAGGTCAAATTCAATTTTATACCCATGTAACCACAACTAAAAAAACCCTTGTTATTTCTTTACAGTAAAGGCCAGATAAGAAAGACACATTATCAGATAAACCACTTCTTGTGTACAACCTTTTCACAAGTCATTCCTAGAAAGACAGCATTATCTAGGGTTATTAGATAACTTTTGGTTCTCTGACTTAGCAGCCAAAATTAAGGAACAGTTTAAATGGTGTTCTAAAATATTTCAATTCTTCTATATGAAAGAAAAAATATTTTGCTTTGCTCAGTACTAAATATTCCACTTGGTCACTTCTAAAAGAAGTGCATGAGACTTAAGTTGCAGGGAGGGAGAAGGAGCCAATGTTTTCAGCTGTGGAACTCCTTATCTGCAAGGCTCCAGCATCCCAAGGCAAGGAGGCTGCCAATTTTTCTTACTGGCACAGTTCTGCTTCTTATGTTTGTATTTAGATTTTTTTTGCTTAGGGTAAGGTATTCCACCTTTGGAACCAGTGTTCTCCCCAGCAGCCAGTCTCACCAGGCCACGTGTCCACTTGCCACTCCTTCTGACTACATGGTGTGGCAGCATCCCATGCAAAAAGCAGTGTCAGCAGAAAGACGTGCTGGAGCCCCTGCTTGGAAACACAACTGGGTCAGAGATGTGCCAGGGACTGGCATGGTGTTACCCTCTCAGGCAGATATGAACTTGAGTTCAATTCAGCACATAAGAATGTCCTGGCTATTGACTAAAAGGGGAACAAGATCATCCCCCTCTATTTAGACTGTCTGGCAAAGCTAGCTTTCCTGCTCCCAAATGTCATTTTACTTAAATTGTTCATTGAGCTGAACTATCCAGCTGGAATTAGCTCGTAGAATCAGTCTAGCCAAAGTCAGGGAGACTGATTTATTTTGCCCAACAATTGAAAATCAGCAAAAGTAAGGAATATCAAAGTTCATTATCGTTACAAGTTATACATGTAACTTAGAGAAAAGGCTACAGAACAGAAAGAGGAGTTATTTTAAGAAGGGTAATTAACCCTCAAAGCAGGTCAGATAGGAATGGGGTAGTCTCAGTGACTTCTAGCCTTCAAGTCATGATTGTCTTTCTGAAATGTGGGTTATAATTCAAGCAGAAGTTAAAGGCCCCATGCCCTAATTATTGGATAATATTTGATGAATTGTGCTGTGCAGGTTACAGTGAGTACCCCTGGTGTTCCATTAGGGCCTTAACACTCCCTACAACACCAGATGACTTGAAAATCAAGAGTAAGACTGTGACCAGTCCTACATGCATTACTCTTAGTATTGCATTTAATGTGTCACACTGAAGGCTTCCTATGAACAGGAATTCACTGGAAAAGTGATCTCTGGTTTCACTTATATATTGAATTAGTTGAAGATAATTGTATGATTATTCATTTTCCATTCCTTCTCTGGACTCTCACTATCGATTTAACTTGAGTGACTTTGAATAAGCTTGAGCTCTATTGAAATGGAGCATGCAGAGATAAAAACATCAGCACACAGGCTCACACTTAGATTACAATGTGAATTAAAATCTGGCTTGTTGTTCTGCTTCCAGGATGAATGCAAACAAAATCACTTAAGGCACCATGGAACCCTGAACGGTGTACATTTTAATTGTTAATTCCCCCTGACAACCTCTTGGCTCCATAGACAATGCTCTAACTGCCAACAAGATGTGAGCTGAAAATAAATAAAGATACATAGTTCTGGGATTTCAGCTAATTCCAGCCAGTCTGTGGAGATGACAGAAGAGAGAACTTTGAAACCTCTGATCACTTAAGAAGCTGGTTATAGCCATACCTAATGGAAAAGGGACATGGGCCAATTGCTCCATGTTGTGGCCCCAAACTGAGCAGGTTATTATGAAATGCCGTTCACTGTTGTTCAGCTGGTGTTTCAGGGCATGACTGATGCTGAGTTTACTGGTGTGGTTTGGATAAATCTGAATGCCCTGAAGTAGCTTGATTCCACTTCCTGGCCAATTTGCACTATGGATCTGGTGCAGTGCAGAGGCTGTCTTGGCCATTTCTCATGGCAGTATCCAGTAGAGAACTGCTGGCCGCAACCTGGAGTGAGTCAGTATAGAAGTTGGCTTCACACATGTGAGCCTGACTCATATTCCAATTACCAAGGAAATGGTTTTATCCAGGAAATAACCTACACCATCAAGGTCTTTTCACAAAAGATACTTTCCTCAGTGTCATTCATAGAAAACCATTCAAACACACTCTTAAAGTCAAGATGGGTTAATCTCTTAGAAAGCAAGATTATGGCATTGTGCAGAGAGCTTGCAGGCTCAGGAACACACATTTTCCAGTGGAGCTACCAGGCTGCAGGTGAAAAGTGAAATGCCAAGCAGGGAATTTCAACAGAGAGTGTCCCATAGTGAGGGGTCTGAAATCCTGCCAGCTGTCAGGGAAGGTTTAGTCTAACACAGGCTAACCATCTCTGAATGACCAAGCAGGGAGAAATCTTACCACCCTGCACTCTAACCTCTGCCAGACCCATAACCAGAGCAGAGGCAGCTTGTCCCCCAATATCCAGGCACTTCCAAGACTGCTTCTGTTCCCTGCCTAGAAGGCATGTAGTGTTTACTGTGAAGAGCATGGACAATACAAAATACAAAATAAAGAAAATTTCTCTGGAGAAAAGGAATGATCAATGAAACTGTTGCTTCTGTGGTGCAGCTGCTGGATCCTGTGGGGTATCGATGAACAGTCCTTTGTGGTTTAGTAGAAAGAACCAGCACTGTCGTTATCAAGATAAAACTATTCAGGTGTGAATTTACCATTCCATTAAGACATAAAAAACTCCTGACAGCAACTTCTGAGCACATCCTATTTTTCTTTCCTCCTCAGAACTGTGGTAGAAAAACAGTTTATTGATTTCTGCTAAGAAATCAAATGTTGTTATAACTCTGAAGGGTGTCCAGTTACAGAGAAAATCGGTGGTAATCGGAAGCTTCGTGCAGACCTCGCATGACCCTGCTCATTCCAGCACAGAAAACTGTTTTTGTCTCACTTAGAAAGAAACCAGACAAACCCTGCAAGGTTACTTATAATCCTGACACCGCTCTCAGATTTGCCATATGCTGGGAACATGCCTTCTTGCCTATTTACAGTATATAGCTGAAGGACTTTGTTACAGCCCTGATATTTGGCATATCTTAAGCCTATTTAGAACATCAACACCATCAATCACTTGGTACAGGGCCGAGCAGCTGGATGAACCTTGGCTATCATGTGAAGGCTATTTGTCATCTGGGCAAGACTGTTTGGCGCATAACGCTCCAGTCCCAGAACAATTTTCCCTCTCCAAAAATATTCTCTTTGATTCAGGAAGCATGTGATTAATAACAAACAAGGGTTTAAAGATGGAGGTCAAGGCTGAAACCTTAACCAAGCAAGTGCATTTCTTATTAATGTTTGCCTCAGTCTTCAGATAGCCCCTTGAAGAGCACCCTTGGTGGAGAAACACAAAACTGTTTCTAAATAACACGAGATTTGAGAGATCTGCTTGGCCATTGCCATCACAGAGGTTTTCTCAGCTCTGACAATGCTGTTTGTACAAACTGGTAGCCAGATAAGAAATGGCTAGCAGGAACCCACATTTAGGATAAACTCTGCACACATCACATTCCCATTCTCATTGAGATGAGTAATACTCAGCACGTCTGACATTTAGGCAATTAACCCTCTCTTTAAAATTAGAAATATTAGCTGACATATCTTAACCATCTGTGTGAGCCAAAATAAGAACAAGGGAGTTTACATAAACAATCTTAGCATGTTTAACAAGCATGTAGCTAATGATTTAATTTTTAATCCTCAACAATAGAGACTACTGGATATAAGCAAGTGCTGCATCATTTATACCTGTGCTGTTAATGAAAGACTAGTAATTAGTGGATGACTAAACTTCAAAAGAACATGTTGCTTCAATACGTGGTGGCATCTGCAGAGCCAGAAGGAAAAAGGAAGAGAAAAATATTTTGAAAATTCACCTTGTCAATTAAAGTATTTTGTTCATATATTCAGCACCACTTTTTGACCTCTCTTCACCACTTGTCTCTCCATCTTTCCTGTATTGTTAGTTACCTAATCTGGTTTAGAATGTAAATAGAGAAGTTTCATGTCACTGTATTTTTATAAACAGATCCAGCATAATGTAGTGTAACCTAACAGCTGAGTCGCTGTGAGGTTTTCTGGGTACGAGGCATAGGCTATGGTTGTGCTTACAGAGATGACCCCGTTAAGCAGTGACAATGCATGCAACAATCAAATTTGTTAGCACTCATTGTTACTAAAGCAGGGTGAGTGACCTTGTCATATTTAACAGTTCTGAGCAGACACAGCAGTGGGGATCCTGAGGGCAAAACCAGAATTTCCATTAGCGATGTAACAATATACTGACATAATTAACCCCTTTTCCACTTCCAATGGCTTGAATAACTGCATAGTCCAGCTGGCAAATTCCGGATGCTTGGAGCTTGTGCAGCCAGGATTTGTAGGCGCAAAAACCAAAACAGAAGTTGTAAGCGTTCTGTCTTGTTTCCAAACAAGTGCAGCATTCAGAGGGGAGTGTGGCTTTAGCCCAAGAGAGATCACGCTAGCATGAATGCCACTACCTCCATCTTCCAGCATTGCTAGAACAGCAGTAGCAGACACAAAGGGTACAAGTAATGGCAAGAAGCAACCCAAGGATTTGGCAAAAATGCTCATTTCTAACCGCTTTTCAAATGGAGCTGAAAACCCTAGGGACTGAAGAGTGAAATATCTTGTTTACAGTTAAATTCCTGATCCATGTAACTAAGCAACAAAGCACTGTGGCTCCATAAAATGGAAGCAAAGTTAATTTTTTAACAATGCCACATTACCTTTGTACATCTTGTTCCTGCTCTCCCTCAGGGTCTTACATGAATGAATCAGAAAATTGCTCCCTTATGTTAGGCTTGTGTCTGCACCTGCATTAAATTCATGTCAGAAAGGGGTGGAGGAGGCAAATGCTGGGAGCACCAATAGCATGGTACTCCTGGATTTCAACTCACAGCCTGTCCAACATGACAATTGCCTTTAATAGCTGTTCAAGGCACTACAAGAAATGAGCCTTGCACCAGTGGTGGTCCCTTCAGACTTAAAAAAAAAATAAAAAAGAAAAAGAAGAAGAATAAAACCAATCTGGGATCTTGTTTAGTTTAATGCCTGTCTACCATATGGCTGGTCATCCCCCTGCAACCAGTCAGAGAAGCAGAGTCTGTGCAAAGGAGAATTAATTATGTTTACAACATCTTTGTAAATAGAAGCACTTTCTATGCACCAGGCTAATACTTTTGGTGGTAGACACTGGAGTTTCAAGCCATTGTATCTGGGGCCTGTGGGTGTCTCAGGGCTGGATTCCTGGACCAATGCCCGCAGCCCTGGTCTGGCTTTGGGCCAAATCCAGAGCTGAAAGGGGCTGTTCTCTGGTTCTGGTTTTGGATGTCGCTTCCATGATTTTGGCACAGGCGAATCAGAATGCAAGCTCGGCCTTGAACCTCAGCATTAGGCTAAACCTAATATGAAACTTCAGCCTGCTTCACATTATTCCTGCTGGTTAATTCCAGCTGTTAAACTTCTCCCCCCACTACCGAGCCAGAGAGTATTTTGTTGACAAATTTGCCATGCATTTCAAGGAAAGCAGAACCTGGCCAAGGCTTTGGGGTTATATATATTTTTTTTCCACTGCAGGAAATGGAAGTGTTGGCAAAAATATTCGCTGTTGTTTAGGATAAGAGAGTGTTTGGACATATCCAGTTTTAAGCGGTCTGCTTAGTCTGATACTCTTGATATATGAGACAACAAAGAAATATGTCTAGGAGTCTTGGAATGAGGCATCTTTTTTATAAGATGAGTGAAATACACACGAGGATGAAATATTACTTGCATATTACCACCAAAGCTGGTCAAAATTCACTCAATTGACTCCAGATGTGGGTTTCTTCGGCAATTTTAAAGTTAGCACTACTGTAACTAGGTGTGAGGCCAAGGCAAACTACTCTAGTGCTTTATAGCACTTGGAAGCTACAGTAGTCAAATCAAAATATGTTACAAGAGAATCAGTTTCTTTAAGCTTAACAGCAGGAAGGATTTAATATACTGAATACAGCCAACCCATCTTCATTTGAAGGAACATAAAATAAATCCTTACCACATTTGTGACTTAATATTTGCATAAAGGACCCAGTTCGAGAAGCAGATCCCTGACATTACTCATGCAAATAGGGCCCTACAAGTCCTCATTACCTTTTATTTGTTTTTCTTTTCTTCTCTTTTATTTATTTCCATGATATTACAACTATGCTTAAAGTGAGCATCCACCTCCATGCTCTGCTGATGCAGGTCAGTCATCCAAATATTCAAAGCTACTTTCCAGCACTTATTAAGTGCTTAATGAAAGATACTAATTCTATTTTTTTTCTCTTTTCTTATGCCTGCCTATTCTCCTTATAATTAGGCACTCCTTGTAAAAAGCTTCACGAAGGAATCCACTGTAGCTCTCACCAGCAAGATGTTTGACTCATCCTACAGTGGTGGCACTGAGCCTTTTAGCATCTTATCTATTCACTAACCACTTATAGTTGCACTGGCACAGAACATTTCAGTTACTACCTTCATTTATTTCTTTATTAAGCTGTGAGAGTGATCCCATCACAAAAGGCAAGGAGCCTCTTCAGTGCTTTCCTAATGAACAGCCAACGCTTTCCTGTACTCCAGCCCAGTTCGTGTTGCTGGGGCTTAAATGGGCAATGCCCATCATCTGCCATGCTCCAAGCAGAAAGGGTTTCCATAGGAACAGACATTCAGATAATCCTTGATCCACTGACACTGTTGTGGTGATAAAAGGACATTTCCCCTGCAGTTTCATCCAGTTTGGCTTTTTCCACTGCAAGGCTGGTAAGAACTTACTCTAAACCCCTCAGGTCCTGGAGCAAAGAGGTTGCCACCTTTTCTGAAGTTGATTTTGTCTGCTTTTTTATTCATTTTAATACAGGAGGGCCCTTGGAAATATGACCCCACGGTACCCTAAAAAATAAAAACCAAAAAACTGGAAGAGAAAATGATTTAATTTAAAGTAAGAATCTTGATCTGTGCAAACCAGCCTTCTGACTTTTAATGCTGGCCATATTGCAGTCATGCTAGGCTGGAATGACAGACATGCTCCACTTTTACCACGGAAAAAACTTTCCCTGGCTGCAAAGGAAGAAGTAAGATTTGCCACAAAATTGCACAGCAATCTAAGTGTTTAAGACTTTCTCTAAACCACTCAAAACCACCTCCTGTCTGTCTGACATTTCCAATGTGGGCATTTCACAAGAGGATAATTTTAATATATAATTGAAGGTGGTCAGGTAAGTCTCTTTTACTATATGTCATATAGTAATGGTTTAAAAATAAAACCTGAGGTCATTTAGGGGTTTTGACTGACCTTCTGTTGAAATAGTTTTATCAGAAAACTGTCTTAATATATGTTGCTGATATAAGGACACATCTTCGGCTGGTAAAAATCTTTTTGTAGCTCCATACATGGCAGGGGGGTCTTTGCCAAGACACGATAATCTCATGCAAATTTCCCCTGATGATTTTTGAACTCTTTAGTTCTTTAATAAAGCATCACTTTGATAAAAGTTTAGTAGAGATGTAAGTAGCAGAGAAAAGAAAAAAATGACACTAAAATAGAAAATATTTTACACTTAAGAACCCTTGGCATGCTACACAGTACTATTTGATTAAGTGAAGTTTTAATACAAAGACAAGGATTAATCACACAAAAGAGCAACATAATTAATTGCAAAAGCTGAGGGAGAATTTCAAGAAAGAATGCATCCTTTCATTTAGCTTACAAAAATACAATTAGTAATTATTACTGATTTCCTGGAGAAAGTCCAGAGCAGAATTAAAAGTATCTTGAGTCACAGGGAAGTTCATTGGTCCATGGGGACAGACGTGCTGGGCTGAGGGAAGCTTATATTTGTTCAGCAACTTCTTGTTTTTAAAATGATCTGTGCTGAATTACATATCAGAACATTGATGATTGGGTCCATGCCAGGACTGGGGAACTCTTGTTTTTAAATGCCCATTATCTATTTTAAATAAAAAGTAAATCGGATTTCTGTCTGAAAAATTTGTAAGAGCTGCTGTTACAAGTAATACTTAAAGGTCATTGTAATCCAGAAAAATCGTTACAAGCAATCAGAGGAGCCATGAGCAGATCAATTTTATCTAAATTATTTTAGCTCCCATGGGGCAAATTGACGCATTTCAGAGCAACAATATCCTTTAAAAATCTATCTACCTGGGATCATCTCATCAGCCTTTGCATTTGTTCCAGGCTGCATACACATGAATTCTGTTCAGCCACAGGCATCAAAGCAAAACTTGTAGTTGATGTTACCCATGCAGGGGGCTTGTTTCATTCCTCCTTTCCCAGGACAGAAACAGCTCCTGCACAGGAGCCTCTGCAGGGATGTGGGAGGATGCCACAAACACAGAAGCACTATGCATCTGAAACACACCCTTTTAAAGACAAAACCCTCCCACAAATGCATTTGGCTCTCTATCTCCACACTTGCTTGTGGCCTTTACTTCCACAGGGTATATTCAGCAGCCCCTGAGGTCAGCAGATAGTTTTAGAGTCAACTTTGATAGGAATTGAATCATACCATAATGACATGCCTGAGGATGACCAGCAAAATGTCCAGCCTAGCATCTCAGATTCATGCAAAATGCTTAGGATGAGAAATTATTGTCTATTGAAATTAGTGGGGAAAAATTAATTGATGTCAGCTAAGAATCTGGTCAGGCAGTTTCCAAGAGCATGGAATATGTCTACAGAACCACACTGGTGTAAACACCAGCAGATTCAGATAAAAAAACAGTTAGTCTGGGAACACCAAGATTGCAGTGAAATGAACCCATTGCCTGGATTTTCAAGCCAAGTTGCACATGAGTTAACTTCTAGGATTGCTTCAGATGCTGTCTGCCTTCAAAGGCACTCTCAGACAATTCTGTTCCTTATGGTTTATCTCTATTACACTATTAAAAAAGAAGTCAGTGCCAAACTTGATCCTAAATTCATAGTGAAGCTTGGCCCACTGGTTACAAAGAGCTAGATTGTGGTCTGTAGCCTTAATGTTTTGCTGCGGACTGAGAGATGCCCTCTACTTGAGAGATCCTTGATGGGAGCAGAGCCAGCACCGTCAGACATGTTTCATTGACTCCCACACAGACCAGCAGAAGGGACAGGTCGGGGGAGAAAAGGGAGCAGGAACAAATTCTGGGGCTATTCCCTAATGGGAGCAATATGAGGAACCCTAGGGTTGTTCTAGCCTGCCCTTTGGGTAAACATGGCGTAGAACAATCCCTAAAACTTAGCAACCACAAACATTTCCACGTGCACCTTTCCTAGTGAGCAGAGTCCAGTCTGGTGCCACCCCAAATTCTTTGGCTACATTATTTTATTTCACTGTAGCCAAGTGTCTTCCTTTGCTTACTTTCTATGCTGCTGTTAAATACAGGAACAATTTATACATCTTCTGTGGTTCATGAAAGCAAAGACAACCCATTACATTTAAAGGTCCAGGACCACAAGTGTCTCCAGAAGGATGTTGTTCTGGAAAACCAGAACTGATGTAATTATTTTTTCAGATGAAGAACAGATATGGTAGTTGTTATAATGTCATCTTAGCAAATGCCTATGTGAAGTGGCAGTGATGAAAACACAAAGTATTGAGCAATGATCTGCTTCATACAGAAATTGTCAGGGAGATTCCTGTACTTACAGGAAGGTGGACTGGATGTTCTAATAGATCTTTTCCATCTCAGTTTTTTATCACTATGATTCATGCTAATTGTTAGTGGGAAATCACTTAGTGTCAGTAATAGAGGTGACACATTCATTTCTTTTTAGTCATTGCACATATACAGTATTTGAGGTGAAAGAAAGGGTTTATTTCTCTTCTCCTTTCCCCAGAAGCATGTTTGGATTTAATGCATAAATAGTCTTTCTTCCCTTAATCTAATTCACATGACAGTATGCATTTGCATAAAGCTTCTTCTTGGGAAAACCATTCAAACCTTTATCTAGAGAGAGTAGACATGTCGCAGAATTATGTCCTGCTTTACGAGACAGCTTCTTTTTTTCATTTTTCTGATGCATTATTTGTAGCATATGCTAATTTATTATAATGGTTATTAAGAGCGCAAGGCCTTGCCTTTCAGCTTTCCACATTTCCCCAGGCATACCCTAACATTCCTCTCTTTTCAGCTGTGCTCATCTCCTCCTGTCAGGAAGTAAAGAACAATTAACACATACTGCAGATAAAAATGTTCACACCAACCCACTCATTATTTGTTGTGGCTACAGCTCCAGTGTTCTTTGTGCTTTCTAGACATCCGAGCTGGATCCTCTCCAGCAAGAAGTGAATTGTAACATACCATAAAGCTACTCATTTTTACCACACCACCTGTGGTTGGTCAAAGGGACAGTACTATAGTTTAGCCTAAAATCTAAAATGCTTCAGAGATACCAGTTAAGAGAGGATGAGGAGTTAAGTCAGGATACCAATTGCTCCCGCTGGCTTTCTGCCATCTTGAGTTAAAGTCTTACACCTGATTATTCTATTCAGGAGCCCTCTAGACCACGAGTGAAGAATAGTCTCCCTTTTCACTTCAAACACAGCCAGTTCTCTAACCAAGATGGAAAGTTTCAAACTCCCATGCTACCTCCTTCCTAAATTTCATGTGGAAAAGCTCCTAACCTCTGGGAGAGTCCATACTCTAAAGCTTTGAGCTGTTGTTAAGTCAACAGAGCCATACTGGAAAAAAGCTAAAGTCTGACTCTCTCTCTGGCTTCCATTTTGACTCCTTTTTAGTTCTGGGATTCATGGCAATATCATTCTGAACTTTCACAAGAGGTAGTGCATGTAGTAAATCATATTTGTGGCTATGTAACTGGAGGAAAGAGACCCAGTCTATGCAATCTCAGTTTTGAAAAAGTGTAGCCTAGATACACATTATTAATCTAGATATGAATTATTATAGATTACACATAATTATATACATTATTATAATCTTTATAATCTAGATATAATTAATGGATTTTAATAGATGTTAAAATTGCACTGGACATTTTAATGAAATCAAGTTTCTTTTGCCCCAGTCCTGAAATAAAAGTTTGAACAGACCCCCTATCGATATTTTCCTCTTGATAAAATTATATGCTTTAGAAGGCCAAAATCTATAAAAAAATTACTAAGATGTTACTTTTCATGGAGTCACAAAGTCTCAAGTTGAAATGATATTTACTATCATAATTGAATTTTGAAGTATCTCCTTGGGCAAGAGAAGTATAGATAGATGTGATATCAAAATTAAATCAACAGTTAGAGTAACAATAGATTAACATCAACTAATCTTAATCAATTAATTAACATTCAATAGAGAGCTGGAATTGTGTCAAAGGGTTTGGTGACACCATAAGCCACAAAAGCATAAGCCAATTTTCCTCTCTAATGGCAAGGTTTTGAATTTGCAGCTCAGCTGAAATGGCTCTTGGTGAACTAACAGAGCAATAAACATAGCAATACATCACTGTGTGCATGTTTAGATACCCACATGAAATAATTTCAAACAAGTCAGAGGAATGCAGGTAGGTACTTTCCAATGAAATGAAAGAAGGTAACACTTTAAATCCAACTGTTGGTATACTAAAATCACAGTTATTTTTACATAATTCTACTGAGATAAGTTGTGACAGTAATGGTTTTCAGAATGGGACCCCATATTTTCAAAATGTAGCAACAGTCCCTAATTATCAGGCATATTTAAAGTGCATGCAAAGTAAAGAAGGTGAAGGTTAAATATTATGTTCAAAAATTAGTAATTGGGAAATTAATCCTTTAAAGAGGCAAAAATGATTCTGTGGGAGGCAAGTATTGTCCTTCTGCTGCTCAGTGCAACCTTTCCATTCCTGATTATTCCATGTTGAGTAACATGTTGCAAAAAGGAGAAACTGTTATCTATGTGCAGATCAAATTAATTTCTTAAGAAAAGTGGTCTGTCTCATCTCCAAACAAGTGCTTTCTTATGGAAAGGAGTAGTAAGGTAAATCAGAGAATTCCTCCATTACAAACAAATAGTCATTGAAGTTTACAGTTCAGAATCACTTTGGTACCCAACATACTGCAGTATTGAATTCTGTCTCCTTGGCTGATGGAGATAACCATCCACAGGAAGACTTTGTTTTGCTTTTTGGATTTGGAGAGCTGTCATTACCTACCACAAAACAACTGCAATGCTGTGCTGCTTGGACAGAGCTAATGGCCAATCTGTAATCAAGTTATTCTGCTCAGCAAAGAGAGGCACAAACATGTGTCTTGAAAGAGCAAACACTCACAGTACTTACCACACTTCCAGCTGCCTTACACCCCATGTGTCTTCCACTCTTTGATGAACCTGGGGTTTCATTTGATGCCTGCAGTATATTCTGTCATAGACTTGCATGTACAGCATGCAGACTCCTCAGTAAGGAGTTCTTTCCTTCTGCATCCTCACAGTCCTGTTCTAACTTTAAAAATATCTAAAGAAGAATTAGACAAAGGAAAGAGAGGAAAAATTCACCAAAAAGGGAGCTCCTGATAAGCATATCTCAAACACATTCCTTTGTATCTCCTGTAGTGAATCATGTACCCAGCCCTTGTGTATAAAGAGCTCTCTTACAGTAAGCAAGCATCTTTCCCACAGGAGTGGGGTTCCACTCAGGTTCAGGTTGGATTTCATCCCATCCACTCAAATTTCTCTCCTGTTTTTGTTATTGCTGCAGTCTGCACAACTGAAGATGATGTGCAGGAGTGAGGGCCAATGAAAGGAAGAGCTACTGTAGGTAACCTCTTTTTCTTCCAGCTAGCTGGATCTGCAAAAGAGCTGCACCATATCCATTTAAGGATTGTGTATGCCTACACGTTGTTCTCAGTCTGTCCACAATGCCTATTCCACAGGAGGAGACCCTGTGGCTGAGAGACACCTAGGAGAAGGTGACAACACAAGGCTATCCCTAAATTTTTCTAATCACATTGTATTCCTCTCCATTCTTTGTTATTAATTTATTGTCAAATTAAAAAAAAAAAAAAACCAACTTAACCGAAAGACAAGATTCTCAGTTTAAGAGTTTAAGCTAGTCCCTCAATGGGACTGAAATACATCACATCCTAAGGCAGGAAAGTCTTAGAACGTGGCGTACCTAAGGGCAAACACTGACAAAGGGATGGAGGCACCACCTTTACTCTTTACACTATTCTGACTTCATCGTTCCAGTTCTTCATACAAAATCCATGCTGTGGAAAGATTCTTTTGCTTTTGATGTGCTGTGGTTAACAGAAGAAAAGTGTGGCAATGAAAGACATTTATTTCCCACCACCCAACATGCTTTCCCACTGTGTTTTCATATCCAAACCCACTCCAAATTGCTTTTCTATTCCTTGTGTCCTGTACATGAAGTCAAACTAAGATTCATTTGCAGAATAGTTTGAGTAACCACTGCTCTAAAGCATAGAGAGACCAAAACAATAGTACAGTTGTTGAGAAGCTTGCCTGTTCTTTGCTAAAGGCATGCCAGGGAACAGTGTCTGGAATAGAACAGCTGAAACGAGCAGTGTGACAGTGAGCCTCGGAAATCTATTTGTGGATAAGCCCCTACAGCCATAGAATAATGGCAAACCCCAGCAATCCCTACATATTGATCTTCTCACAAATACAAATTTGCTATACCAAGAGAGCACTGCCTGCTGAGACTGCTTGTGCTGCAAGAGGGCACTGAAATTTGGTTTACCTGTCCTAGAGGTCTCCCAAAGCTAACAAAATGAATATGTAACCAACAAAAATCACATAAACCTGCATTAGTGACCAGAGTTAGGACCTGGGTTTCTGGAGTTCTGAGGAACAGCTGCTTTTTCTTGCTAAGATCACTAACAGCTGAAGAAATCCAACAACTTTTTTTATGAGCCACTTAGAGCTTGTAAAATGGTATTAGCTATTATCATAGTTAATACTGCTTGATGTGGAAATATAAACTTGGGAAAACAAGTACTAAAACATTTGTGTAAATGTACCTCCTGACATTTATATTTATTAATTTGCTTTTGAGCAGTTTTCCATATTAAAAAAGAGATTGATTACTCTGAATGTGGAAAATACCATGCTGTCACTAATATATGTTATTTAATTACAAAAGCAATAGAAGGAGAGTTTTAATATAATTCTTCTGCACAATTCAGTACGCAAGATTTTTTAAAAATCTAACGCACACTTGACAAGAAACAGATATGTTGAAAGACATCAATAAATGTACTGATTACGAGTTTGAGACACTTACTTTAAAAATGTGGAGCAAAGGCTGACTATTTTAATTACCTGAGACATGTGACGTCAATTGTCCTTAATACTTTAAGAATGACAGATTACAAAGGAATAGATATTAGGGCTTTCTGCTCTGTTGCTTGTTGAAGAATCTGTTGAAGGACAAGTACTTGGATATGTCACCTTGTGTCTGGGGAGGGGAGTAGAGAAGAATGAAAGGATGATGATGGGAAAAGTGAGATTATCTCAGTGTTACATTCTTTCCTAAATCCAAAGTGGGAACTGATTCTTGAAGAGAAAACAATGCTTTGTGTTTTTCAATTAGAAATACTTAAGAGTATATGCAGCTAAGCTTCAAACATTAGCTTCCCTTCACAGCTCTGAGGCATGCTAAGAAACTGCATAGACCATATTTCCCATATAAATAAAAAGAGGAATTAATTCTCTTTAGTGCTGGATATAGCCTGCTGACCAAGTTATTTGCTGCTTTCAAAAGGCTCAAAACAAGAATTAAACTTCTAATGATGTTAATACAAACTCTCAGTTAAAAAAAGATTACATCTGTTTTCTGAGCAAGTCTGTGACCATCTTTGCCCTCAAAGAGAAAAGGCATACCCAGGATCCAACCTTGCTCTTCTACAGTCAGGAAGAGTATGGATTGAAGTTAGCAAGTGTGGCATTTCTTTAGAGTAATGATTTTTACATGGAAAGAGACTGTGAGAATTACACTGTGATGCCAGAATTAGCACAGTCATCTAGTGTACATCTCCTGCCTAAAATAACTCATAATTTGCTTCTTCCAGCACGTAAGCCTGGTAGGGACCCTTTGCTGTTCCTTTTTATAAACAGCCACGGGAGGCAAAGAACACCCAGCAGAAGTCACACAACAAACACAGCGAGTGCCATGGCCAGGAGGTCCTCTCAGGACAGCCACCACAAACAGCTGCAGCCCATGGCAGGGCACAAGGTGACAGCCTCCCCTGGCAGAGGGTCCCATGGCAACGGGGCTGGAGCTGACCTAAATAACACAGGTCTTTGCCCCTGTGTGACAGACAAGGGGTGTGCATTATCCCAGTGACCAGTGCTCACGCATGAACGCCTTCCTGCCACTCTTGACACAACCTCATTGAAACTGCTGACCTCGCCAGGGAGGTATTTATGACATGTTCATTACCCAGAGTCTGAACACCTGGAAGAGAAAAGGCTCTGGATTCTATTACCAATCCTCTAAGTTGTCCTGTTTCACTAATTACTTTTAGTTCCCATTTATTACAAATAATATGGCTATTTCTTTGCCCATCTTTCTTTCTGCACAAAATGCAATGTAGAAAAATTACTTATTCTGTCACCAAGTAAGAAAATGAGACAATTCCATGAGAAAGAAAATTGCTTTTTAAAATGCCTTATGCATAAAATAATAATATTTATGTAAACACATATTGGCATCTATTGTCCCCAACACAATTAACATTCCTTTTCCAGAGAATAATTCACAGGCAGTGACTGAATACAAAATGCAGCTCTTGAGAAGAAAGATTTCAACAAACACAAATATCAATGCCCCTAAATATATCAGAATGGTTAGGAAACACAACAAAAACAATAAATCTCTGATAGCCATTATAAATTCAGCAGTGGATCAGTTAATATCTGAACACATTTACTCTCATCTGGGTTTTGTATCCCTTGTAGATACAAAATGTCAGTTAAATAGAGATCTGTTCTCCTGTGGCTTTCCCAGAATTTAACCCAAGATGAACTCATAGTACATCTATGCTGCTATCTGGTACCCACACTGCACATGAGACTGATAAAAAATGTTTCTGTAAAGGTGGGGTTTTTTGGGTTGTTTTTTTTTGTTTGTTTTTTTTTGTTTTTGTTTGTTTGTTTGTTTTGGTTTTTTGTTATTGTTGTTTGTTTTTCCAGAGAGACCAATCCCTTTAGCATGAAGAAAGTAAAACAGCAGCAGACAAAGGGCACACATTTTAAAGCCTCAAAACACAGCCTCCTTGTTTCCCCAGTTACAGGCTTAGAAAAAATTGTCCGTAGCAGCAGCACCCAAAATTCTTATTAAAAATTTCAAATGGTTTTGTTCAGAAATACTTCTTACATATGCTCAAAAAAAGAGGACTCAACATTATTTGATGGTGTTCTGAAAGCATATAAGGTAAGAGAGAAAGTTGAAATTGAAAGGCAACAGGACAGTACCCTCTGCTAGGACCAGAAAATAAATTGAAAGCAGCCCTATAAAACACTTAGTTATAACATGAAATCAGTGAAGAGGTAGAAATTGAACTGGAGAATTGACTTCTCATCTTCTCACTTTACTCCTTCCTTGAAAACAATCATAAAAATGTGAAGAAATTTGGTGCAATGGCCTGTTCTCCTATTAGACTCCTTAATGCATTTCATTTCTTCTAGTTATTCTTAAGTGCTTCATTAGACAAACAATTATATGATTCATGCACATCTAGGACAGAAAATATTTTAGTGAACTATTATAGTTATTGACTCTACATTCTTATGGTCCAAACCACAGGGAGACAAGACAAATTTACCTATAAAACCACACAGTTTTCCATTTTCCCTAAGGTATAAGAACTAGATGTAATTACAATTAAACCTTTACTTTAATGAAAATATTTTCATACTACTTCTGTCCAGGTGTGACAAACTCATCCATATTTCAAGGACTTGGTGAAATAAGAGTTCTGAGACAATTGAAAGACTTTAAGAGACTGAGCCTACAGAAAACAAGGTAACTTCCTCCAACAAAAAGCATCACAATACGGCTTTTCAGAAAGAAAATTCCCAGCTTGAAGATGTTCCAAAGCACATTTTCTCCCAAGAGTGCTTGCTAAAGGAAAGAAAATACAAAAGGAAGAATATCGCAAAGGAGAAGAAAATCCACCTAACTCGAACCACAGCCTTTTTCTTGTCTGATAAGTCCAAAGCCAGGTGGCTAGAATAAAAGATTGGTGTTTATCTGTTAGAAGATCTGGGGCCGATTCATTCTATTTACTGCAGCAAGCTCACCTGTGAGCTTTATAGATGCCTTGAGGGAAAAAAAGCTCAGCAGGGGTTAACTTCTTGTTGTGGGGAAGAAAGGAGAGGTGAGATTTGAGTTTTAATTGGTGCAAGGGGAAATCCCCTCTCTTTTATATACCTGGTTCAGAGAAAAACACAGGTAATAACAATAATAAAAAAAAAAAGTCTTAGGAGCACAATTCTTTAAGCATTTCCAGGTCATCTTGGAGCTGGGGGAAGGGAGTTATCATTATAAAAGCTTCCCCTGAGGTTCAGGAGGAAACCCAGTTGTGAGATATGTAGGAAGCTTTAACTTGTGTGAAATCTCTGAGTTTATTGCTTGAATTAATTCTGAGCTGAGGAATAAAGTATACTTAATGCACTTTTAAAGCACTGTTTTACTTTCCCGTTTGTTTCTATAAAAGGATGCTTTCCAAGCGGATCTGTGCAGTATATTTGTCCCTCTGGGTTTTACCTTAATTTGCTTGCTTGATCCAGAACTAAGAGACTTGAATATCTGGTCCCAGAAGTTATTCTTTCATTGTGTACCACTGTAATTTCTGTCTTGCTTTCCATTTAAAAGATTCCAGCTTCCAAGATTGCAGTTTTCAGGTACTAGAAACCTAAAATGGCAATGCTTCTCTACGGTGTAGTAACTACAAAGATAAAAGAAATCAGTTAAAAAACCCAGAACAGTTGTTTCAGTCAAATTTGCAGTTGATGTGGGATAAAACACCAGCCTGTTTAAAACTAAAAGTGAGAACAAAAAACCCCCTAACTTTTACATATGGCTGCAAGGCAGTTTATTTTGAGCAAAAACCCTCTAAAGCTATTCCAAAACTACTTGCTTGTAGAGGCAAGGTTTTTCTATAGCAGCAGGCGTGTGGAGGTGTGCTGCCCTCTGCTCTGCAGGGTTAGCAGATCTGCTCCCACCAGCCCCCTTGCCCATCAGCTGCCAAAGGCCACTTCAAATAACACAGCAGCAGAAGGTGGTGACACACTTCACCCCTTTTATGTCAGAAAGATATTTTCATGTCTTTCCCCATGGGTTTCTTCACTGTCTGAAAAAATACCTGAAGAGTTACATTACATTTTCTGGACAATTTGATCAGGAAATACTGCTGGCAAATAAAGTTTCATATTTGCAAATTTGCCTTTTTTTCTCCTTTTTTTTTCTTTTTCTTTTTTTTTTTTTTTTTTCTCTCCTTAGCTCCTTGTTATGGTAGGCAGCTACCTACTTTGCCTACCCTTAAAACTGGTCCTGACAAATGCTGTGTTGTATTCCAACCGAGCCTATAAAGTTTACAGAATAACAAGGTTGCTTTAATGTGGCAAACAGAATGGCCGGAGATAGGCCAAAATTTCTTTGACATTTAAAAGTCCAGCCTCTTTTGCTTTACACTTTCACTTAGTGCTGGAGTTGAGAAACATTTGGAAAATAAAGCTTTACAGTTTTCTGTTAAATCTAACTATTTCATACTGTGTAATTAATTGTGCCCTTGCTCTTTTAATCCTCTCAAACTGAAATTAGTAACATTGTGGGAAGCCATGACTTTTACAAAGACATGTAGTTTAAAAACTGAAGAAACACTGATTCAAAGAACAAAGTGAGAGAAACATAATAAACATTCTGTCTGGGGGAGAAATGAGCCTATTTCTTCATCTCTTTTCAGCTGAAGTCGCTGAATTCCTCCAGCTCAGTACATCTCATGAAGTGAGTATTTTGGAGTAGATGACTTGTGGATGTACAGTACAGCAACATGGAAATCTTCTGGCTCCACAGCACTTATGTACCTTCATCTGTTATCCTCTGTCAGCTGCATACAACACAAAAAATTACTCAGTTTAACCTTCTCTCCCATTTAATATCCAGGATCAATTGATGATGGAAAATTGGAGACTGAAGTTATTTGTCCTTAGTCCATTTGTTCA
Source organism: Brachypodius melanocephalos (assembly GCA_013398615.1). NCBI lineage: Eukaryota > Metazoa > Chordata > Aves > Passeriformes > Pycnonotidae > Brachypodius > Brachypodius melanocephalos. The sequence goes on along the minus strand of VZSR01001283.1, from coordinate 20,109,750 downwards.
TTTCACAGAGCACGAAAAGCAGCTGCATGCTGTTGATTGTACTGTTATGTAACTCAAAAAGGAAATACTACTCTGTTTTTTTCTTACTGTTTTCCTACAGTCTGGCCTGACCTGAGCCACACAGGTGCAGTGGGATAAAACATGGATGGCAAATGTTCTTGCCACTGCTTCCCAAACAGGTCCTACTGCGTCTCTCCTTTGGCTCTGGAGGCACATGCCATCCTGCCCATAAAGGAAACAAAGGAAGTTCATTGCTGCAGTGTCAGATCAAAACCAGTATAGATCCTAAAGGTCAGAAGGGTGATAACTCCACAGAGCTGGTCATGATAACTTCATCCCACTGTAGAAAGATTGAATCCTTAGTATAATCCTAATTTAAATGCTTGATGTCTGGCCCTCTTATTCCCTAATGAAGCAAGTAAGAAAACAAAAGAAGCCTGAAGTTTCTGGAGAATGTGAGCATGCTAATAAAATATTCACAGAACCAAGGATAAACCTTGCGTGAACAAGGTACAAAAGAAGTTAGGAATTTTATCACCAGCTCTGGTGGTAGCATTTGTGTCTGCATTGGGGCAGGTCAAGATGTAGTTGTTTTCTCCACGGCCGAATAAGCAAGGACTAGGAGTCCAAGCAGCTTCCTCCAAGAAGCCCCAGAGAGCTGCACCCAGTGCTTCCCACCAAGAGGACTGGAACATGGTCACAGCTTTCATGGATATGGACATGGTGCCTTTCATGCTGGTGGCTGCTTTGCCAGTCCCAGTGGATTACAGTGCTGACGAGGGATGAGATCTCTGTCACTGCCTTGAGCTCTGCACCTGACTGAAGTGACATTTCCTGGCATCTGCCTGTGTGTTGAGTCAAACCCACCTGCAAACTTAAAATAGAAAAATGTAGCTAATAATCAAACAAATCCTTTCGAAGAGACTAGAGGGCAGGAAGAAGGAATAATTGCAAGAGGAATAACAGAAAAGGGAAGAAAACTTTGTCTGAGATCTAAAGAGGACTTGTGAGATGAGTATTTGCCGTGCCTGGTAGTTAAGTATCTGGCTGCGTGCATGGATTTATTACCCTGAGTTAAGTATTGAGGATCTTCACAGAGGGTAGGGCCTTAGTTACTCAGAAAAATTAAAGCAGTTAGAAGTAGCTTCTCAGCCCCTGGGAATAAAGTCCCAAAAGCCACCAGCTGGAGGAGAGAACTGCTCAACCTAAAGTAGTAAAAGGCCAGTATTTCTAACTTGTAAAGAGAACAAATTCTATCATAGCAATTATCACACTTTTCTTTGTCTACAAATATACTGAACACCGTTATATTGATTTGAATGTGCCTGTGGAGAACACTAACCTGGATTTAACCAAAGCTGTTCCCAAATTGCAGGTAAAAAGAAAGGCAGAAAGAAATGTTGTTCTGCCTCCTCCATTTGTTGTTCTTTAAATGAGGCATGAGCCTGCTTTTAATGAGTAACTTGAGAAACAAAAGGAGGGCTCTTAACTTAGGTGGGAAATTCCCAGGAATTCGGGAGCAAAATCCTGCTTTTCAGTGAGGTGAAATTATTTTCTGAATTTTTATCCCAAGATAGAGCAACTCATACATTAAAAGTCTGTATTGCTTAGGGAATAAAATCAATTGCTACAGCTCCTGTTGTAATTCCCCAAAACAAAACATATTTGTCTTTTCCATTAAAAAAAAATTTAAGATACTCAACAGACATGCCATGCTAAGGGAATTCTTGTTTGCAACAACAATAAGTACACAGTGAGATCCAAGATACTACATGTAGTAACATACAGGAAAACAAAACCTCTGTTCCTCAGGTATTTCAATCTTTGGACAGAAAAATTTGGACAGCTAACACAAATCATTATGCTTTAGCTCACTGATTATCTTCTCACAGACCTCCAAAACTCCATGCACCAGGAGTCCATTTATGCACTGCACCAGATTTTGCTGTTTCCTGTTTCCCTGTCTTTCAGAGTGATCTCTATTTATCTTTATTCCTACATGTCTTTTCTAAAACTCGTTGTGTGAGGATATTCTGGGACAGGATGTATTTGCTACTTCAAACCAGAGATTGAACAGACAATGCTCCACTGCTATTGTCTTGGCAATATCTCACTATCATTACAGAAAAAATAGGTTTACTGGATGTCTAATAATCATTGCTACTGTTAATAATACTATTAACATATTTTTATATCACCTATTGTTATTTATACCATCTTAATAAAATCTTAACATGTGTAAATTAATAAAGTAAAAATGCATACAGTTATACAGCACCCCCCTTCAGCTTCACTCCTCTTGGTTGCTCTTTACCTACTGGAGGGGCAGCCAAAGGATATGGCAGTGCAAAAAATATTTCTGAGGTGGGAAAATCCTTCCTCATTGGGAGAATTCTTTGCCACAGCTGGCTGTAGTAGAAGACATCAGAACTCAAACAGTTAGGACATTCAAGGAAGTCCTGTATTTCAAAAATTTTCAGTAGTGTTATGGTGTTATTTTCTGACTTGCAGGACATTTATGGGCTCAAATCTGCACACACAAGTTGTTTTAATCACAGGATTACCATGTGAAGCGTGTGCAGGAACATTTCCATAGAGTCACTTTATACACTGCCTTGTAGCTGCTCTCATCTTCTGAACAGAAGCTAGCTGAGGCTAAGCACCTTCCTGTCTTATTTCTCATGAAAAAGATATTTCAAGGCAGTAAATCTAATTTTTTTTTTTTTTTTTTTTTTTTTTTTTTTTTTTTTTTTTTTTTTTTAATGTGAAAACCTGAAAACACTTTCCAGGGAAAATGGGGATCAGGTGAGAACCTGTTAAGAGTAAGACTGCTTTTCACAGGACTTTTTGCAGAGTCCTTCTCTCCTCTCCTTTCAGACTGTCTCAGACCACAGGTTGAAAAACATTGCTATGAAGATGGTTTCCAAATGACAACATAAAGCAATTAAACAGAAATCCCTGTGGCACTACCGTGCTATATTAGAATATTTTAGGACCACAGGGAAAAAGGATGTTTCATCTGAGAAGGAAAAGATAAAGTTGTTTCATAGGGACATAACCTCATATTTTTTCAGAAAGTATAATTGAGTCTTAATCAATTAGGCAATTTAAAAGCCTGTAATGAATTAAAGATATGATTTCTTTGTGGTTGCATAATGGTTGGAAAATTGATTTCCTGGAGACAAGACAGCAAATGTTTAACCTGGGTTACTGTGCTGTGTTCCCTGACAATCCTCAGGTGAGATTGAGTTTTTCAAGCAATTTTACTTTTTGCTGTGTTGTTCCTTAGATGTGAAAATCAAAGCTGTGTTGTCCTAAAGTTACAGGTGTGAAGATCAACTCCATGAATCCTTCCTTACTCTCATAAACATGCATCAGATCGAGATGGGTTGGTGACCAAGTTTTTATTTTGGTAATTTTGTTAACAGTCTTACAGGAAAAGAGTTGAGGTTTGAAAGTGTGCTTTGGGGATTTAGACACTTTCTTCCTTCTATGGCATTTTATAGGTAATTTTGTGGTATCTCAGAGCATAAAGGAATTGGCTGTGGATTTGTAATGAGCTGGTTATCTTATTTCCCTTTGCAAATCAAATTAAAGAAACAAACCGGGAAATGCCCTATTTGAAGGATGGGTGGGTTTTTTTCAGGGGTGGCAAACAAAGTAGATAAAACCTGATATTAGCATTCCTACATTTAGTTCCTGTGACTATAGACATTATAGACATTAACCTGTTTAATATGAATACTGTCTCACAAAAATGCTGGTAATAAGAGCTAAACCGTGCTGTATTTCATTTCATTCCTGCTGATAGCATTTATCAGCAAAATCTGGATTTAAACCCCCCCAAAAAATGCAATTAAAGCCTCATCATAACTGGACTGCTGAGGAGGAAAGTGAGGGGATTATCTGGAGCCTGGAAGCACAAATATAAGAGTGTATTGTCAGCATGGGCTATAGGCCTTTTAACAAATGGTAGTGTAAGCTTCAGCTGACAGGCCTTTTCACAACTGACAGATGAAAATATGAAATTTAAATTCTTCATGACAGATAGCTGTGCTGAATGAAGAGGCCAATGGGACAGTGCTGGGCTGAGGGAGAGAGTGACAAATACAGGCCCAGTGTCTACAACGCAGGATGGCTCTTTGTAACTCACACACAATTCATTCTTCAAGTCTCTCCCATTTTGCCAAGCAAACTGTTATAGCAGACTGGGGTTTTTTTCCCTCTCTTTTTCTTTCAGATCAACGTCTTTTTTTAGTAGATGAATGCCAAGTCTTAAAAGACGGAGGTGGAAGATTAAATTTAATGTGCAGGCATGAAAGATGTTTCCTGGATGTTTCTCCATTGGACTTTTCCACCCAATCTAACACACTTGCTATTGTAGGAAGCTTATTCACTGGTCTTAATCCTCAGTGTTGCAGAGCTTTGTAATTTTTTTTTTTAAATTGTATTTTGAAATCAGTGCTCCTTTCTGTCAGCACCCCACCTCTCCAGTCCTGCCTGCTCATATGGTTGCATTCCCAATCAGGAAGCTCCTAGGTGCAGAATGGGACTCCTGGCATGAGATGGAGGTCCTGGGAGTAGAGTCCAGCCCAGGCCCTGCCTCCAGATGTGGTTTTGTAGCAAGAAAAGCACAGGGAAAGGTTCTGTGCAGTCAGAGGGGCCCTGCACACCTTTGCTTGCTGAGCCAGCCCCAGTCCTGCTGCCGAGCTCTCTTATGGCTCCATCACTGATGCCTGCAGCACCCGCCCACAGGAAGGTCACTCTCCCGTGGCCCCAGGAGACTCCTGAGGTGCAGCTGCCTCCTGTGGACAAGCAGCTCCTGCAGATGTTGCTACCTCATCTGCCAGCACCGGTTTCCAAGCTAGTCTTCCTCAAGCCATGCTCTGTCTAAGAAGTGGCCTGTATGGTTGCCAGATGGTTTCCTGACAGGAAACTCCTTGGCTTGGTGTCCTGCAGGGCATCATGTCAGATGAAGGCAAAGGTCTCCTCTGGCCCTAAACTCTATAAAAAAGAAGAAAACACCCAGGCAGGTTTTGTTGGTTTGTTTGTTTCTCCTCTGCAGAGGGAAGTGCCCAGCTATGGAGCCGTTATGGTCTCCCCTGTGTTTTCAGCCTCGTTACTGGGCTATAAAAAGGGGAGATGGGAGCCAAAAATATCAACACACAGTATGGCCTCTGGCCAATCCCAGAGTCATTACCTCCATAGAGTTCCCTCTGAAGTCAATGGACTGTAGGATCCAATCCTTAGTATTTGTCTTCTTTTATACAGTTTGTAATTATCAATACAAAAAAATAGAAAGCCCTAAGGTAATATGTTAATTCTTACCAGATGTACTGTATGTATCCTTATATGCTAGAAGCCTGGCAGGACTGCAATGTCACAACAGACATTTACTGAAGTACCTGGGGAAATGTAACAAAAAGTGTTAGTAGAAAATGGTCTTTCAGCTAAATTACCTAATATATTTGCTAATGGTATCTGATTTAAAAGCCATAAAAATACTAAGTTAAAAGCACATTAGAAGATGTGGTATATTTATAAGTGTTTGTCACCTTGGCAACAAAAGAGAAATTCCAAATCTAACACTAGCTTTCATGGGCCAAGACCTTTGAAAATTGATAAATGCCTACTCTTTATAGCAATGATCTTCTCTCAGTGAAGAAATACCCCACTGTAAAAGGAAGTTCTTCATTGCATAACAAGATTTGTGATAGCTTTCAGCTATGGTTTTGCCCTGTCTGCCCACTGTAGTATAATTTATAAAGACTCGACAATGAAAACAATACGTTTGTAAATATGGTAAAGCACTGATTTTTTCTGTACCCTTTTTGTAACTTTGAGCCCTAATTTCCTTTATACAGCCCAGGTTTCTTAGAATCTTTCTGAGCTCTAGCCTGGCCTCAGTCAGTTTGCAGGTCTATAGCTCTGCTCTGATGGCTGTGACTGGGGCTCTTTTTCCTGCCTATGAACAGCTGTGCCACAAGCACTAAACTATGCATGCCTTGATAAATGAAGTACCAGTTTCAGCTCTGCCTTTCTACATAATATATGGTCCCATAAAACTGCACTTTAAGACTAAAAGGAAAGCTATTTGCTCACTTGTAATGCAAATGCTTCCAGTATATTACCTCTGCATACAACTGAGTATAGATCCTTATTATGTTAATTCTCAAAGCTCCATTGGTTTGCCTACTGATCATGGATGAAGATCATAGGGACAGATCTACACAAAGAATTAACAGTAACCAAAAAAATATTCATGCTGTCCCTCCAACATTGCCAAAGCTTCGTTCTGTGGATGGCAACAAGTTTCCCTGAGGAACAGGGAGTCAAATTAACCATGAAAAAGAATGTCCCCAAAACTAAGCATTACCCAGCATAATTACCCTTTACCTGTGTACTCACATCTGATGGAACTGATTAAACAATTTGATCACAAAAACAAAAGCAAAATCTGTTGTATGTGGGTAATCTCTCAGAGGCGAAACTATGGATTCAAAGCTCCAAAATGCCTTTAAGGATTAGAGAAGCCTTTAGAGAGCTTTAAGTAGTACTAGATTAGATGCTGCTGAGCATCTCATATCCCTCTTTTTCTTCCTATTTCGTAGGTGCTTACATTTTTTTTCTACTGTTGATTCATGATGTTGACAATTGGCTAAATTGAATTGACAGCTGAATTGTCCATGATCTCAGGAGACACTGAGCCAAGCTGTGCAGAAACCCTATATATATTCTTCATTTGAATCAAGTATCTATGGGAGAAAGGAAATTATCAATATGAATTAAAAAATTTGGAGAAGTTGCTTTGGAAAGAAAAGCTTTTCATTTCAGAGTTGTTTAGTACATATCAATATTAGTGTATAATTCTACTGTCCTTAGTCTAAAGTTTGGGGGTTTTTAAAATAGGAAATTTAAAACCAGGTATTTCTAGTCTGATTTAGATTTCCCTATGCAAGTGGTCATGCCTAACTAATTTTCATCATAAGCACACCTTGCTTTTGTTAAAATTAATGAGGACTGAGAGTGTCAATCAGATTGGACCTCCAACCTTGCCAGTGTTTCAGTGGATTGAAGACCAAGCTCACAGCTCTATCCACCTCTATCCATCCATCCAGTTGTGCTCCAACACCTCCTGAGTGAACATCTCCAGTGAACCATAGAACTGACCCTTGTATTAGGGAAATTGCTTTTTAGCAAAATACATGCAATTTATATGGAGCTGATAAAGCTTCTATTAAGGCACTGGTTAATAGATGTGGTTGGAGCTATTTTTCAAGTATTGATAATAGGGTGGAAAAAAGGTTTCAATTAACTGAGGTTGCAAGAATCATATGGATAGACATGTGCTTTTACACTCAAGTGCACAATTTTCACTGATTGATAAACCTAACACACCACTTGAGACTATATTCTAGTTACATCACTTCACCATTAAACTCTTCATTTACCCCCAAATGAATAGATTAACATTAAGTAAACTCTATTGAAAAATTGTACATTTCAGTGAAGCTTCAGTATAAATTCATACCATAAAAGATTACAATTTATCCTTTGAAAGTCATTATTTAAAATGTACAATTCAAGTTTTCTATGCAATAAGTGTTTCAGATGTGCATGTTCAATAAGTATATGCAAATCTGCAAAAGACTAACTACACCAAGTATACAATTTCTATGTATATAATATATGTAAATAACATACAAAAATATAACACATTTTAATAAAGTAATATAAATTTAATATTAAAAGGTAATTAAATTTTATTCTAAAGGTCATCACCCACGGTATTTCAGCAAATCTGTATTCATAGATTTTGCTTGCTCAAATAAAAGATTTTTTTAAAAAATCAAAGATTTTTGCTTGCATGTCTCAAATAGATTGGATTTTCATTTTGTTTAAAATAAACAAGGTAGGTCATATGATTCTACCTGTAGAATCACATTTTATATGCTGGAAAAAATTATTATATTATAGGGACATTTCTGAAAGTCACTGAAAATGCATATTAGCTAGAATTGCCTTAAGAAAGTAAAATCAGTACTGTTAAAGTGTTGTCAAGACTGTGGGCCAAATTTTGAGGAACATGGAGTTTTTCTGTGAAAACCAGATGGCTAAAACCCACACTGTAATACCTCAAGGAATCAGGACATCACAAGGTTTTTGTTCTGCCCACAGAACTAAAGACCAATTGCTACTTGCTTTGTGCTTTTAAGAGGAGATGGTTTTCCATTACACCCAAAAGGCAGCTGTCACAAGTCCTTGGTGAATATTTGGAGCCCCTTAGGGTCATCAGCAGTATAAAAAGATATGTTTCTAAATAGTCTTGTATAACTTAAGAATTTTTAATCTCTGACAGCATAGGGGAGATCTGTCAACTTCTTTCTTTTTCTGTCAGCATTAAAAATAATATACATTTTTTCAATTCTCTTTTTAGGTTATGGTTTAAACTCCTACAACTGAAGAGCCAGGCATTTGGATGTATTTGGTTACACTGTGCCAATAAACCATGCATGTGATAACTGGTTGGGATATATAATTCTAAACTTAGTCACATTTTTGGGAATTGAGGAGCCATTGCTTCAGTTGCCTCTCAGATCTACATATGATTGTTTAAATTTATTTTTCCTTGTGGCTTACATACAGCCTGCATAAACACTGAACATACAATTTCAAACGTTATTGTTTTGCTTTGGTTATACTTCAGACTGCAGCCACCTCAAACCACTTCTGAGTGAAAACACAATGGCAAAAATGGACTTCTCCCTCCAGATGACAAAGCAATGAAATACAAAGAACAAAAATCCACTTTTTTGAAGCACTGACTTTTTATATGGCCCATGAATCATCTGCCATTAATGTGCAAAAACTTTTATGAAGATGGTGCCATAGTCAGGCAGAATGATGCAATGGAGAGGATCTAAAAGTGCCAGCATTTCTGAGACATTGTTTTTTAAATAATTGTTGTCACCTTAACTTTAAATGTACTATCAGTTTCCTCAAAGATTGTTCTGCTGATCAAAGTTATATATCTTACTGGTAACCAAAAACTGTTGACTTGAAACACAAATATCTGTTCTGAATTGTTTTCATAAAATCTGGGTTACTACAAAGGAAAAACAAATATTATCTAGATCTGCAAGAACCTGAAAACAAGATTATAAAACAACCTCCCAGACCTCAAATATCTGACCTGCAGAAGAACTTAGCATTGCCATCTCTGGGTGTTCCAGATCTTTCAAAATCAGGCCCAGAGCCTGAATAAGAATGTCACCACAAGACATTTTCATGCTATTTGCAGATTTTCTTTACAATACCTTCAGCTTTTGATTGTGCTAAAGGCTTAAAAGCAAATCAGAGAAAAGGCTCCCCTATTGTGTGTTACAAAAGATACAAGCCAGAAACAGTAAAACTGAGAGTACTGTTTCCTAATGCACTCCTTCACATGACAATCAGTTTAGATCTTTTACTTTCTTTCTCAGCCAACCTCAATAACTATGTACTCAAATCTAACTTTCTTACTGTAATATACTGCTGTAGGTGATCCTACCCACTTTTAATTTACTATATATGTTAGAATAATAATTACCATGATCGTACTATCATATTAGCCTGCTTAACTGTATAGTTTATCTGTATAATAAGTACTGTACAAGTAAGTATTTTATCTTGTGTCTGTATACAGTGTAGACAAAAGGATTTTATATATATGTTCTCAATAAAATAATTTGTTTTGTAGATTCATTTGATATATGCTCACCATTTACTCTGATGCTGTTTTTGTAAGAGTTCCAGGTGTCACTGATGCTACTGTATTTGCAATGGGACTAAGAATTATAGTTACAAAAGATTTATGTGCTTTGGAAAGCAGAGTCGGACAATGAGATTTTGTTTTCTAGGGTTTTCTTTAAAATATAATTCAAAATAAGTTCCTATCTAACAGAAACAAAAAGAACTATCAGTTTTTCAGTTGTATATACAGTGGCCCAGAGCTGGCTGGGCCAACTGCTATACTTATGAGAGCTGGCTGGATGAGATGAATTAAGATCAGGACTTTCCCAAATTGCTCCTTGTGGCTTTGATTTGACATACTGCATCAACTTCACTTGGTAATCTAAGATAAAAAGACTAAGATAAAAAAGGTCTCAAGAGTGTCCTTGTTTAAAAAGAGATTAATTGACACCTCTCCTAGTGGCATGGTGTTTCTTCATTCATTTCTGTGGAAAACCACAAGATGATTCATCAAAACTTTTATGCTTGCTGAAGAAAACATGACAAGTCCATGGGAGCTCTGAGGAAGAAGGTATCCTCTGTTTTCCAGGATGGATGAGAAGGAGCTTTGAGGCTCTGTGGGTTTCTCCATGCCATGGGCACCACTGTCTGCTTTCCCAGCGGAGGGGCAGAGCCCAGCGTGGTGGTCCCGCTCATTCATCGCACCGGCCCTGCACTGCTGGCCCATGTGTTGCATCTCTGGGAGCTACATCCAGGGCTTCAGGATTAAAACACACCTTAAACACCTGACTTCCATTGACTGTGTAAGACTATGTGATAAAACACACCCATCTTGTTTTCCTAACGTTAGCAATGAAGATGTGTCTGCAAGCGTAGGAAGTAAACCAACTGCACAACTCTTCTTCACAGGCCATGGATGAGCCACACTGGGGCACAGGAGCAGTAAGAACTGAGAAGAGTGGAGGGCAAGAAGTGAATTGCAGGGGCAGAAACCAACATACCTGGACCTCAATTGCCCATCACCTCACTGAAGAGACTGGGAGGGAGGGAAAGTGGGAACCAGCAGTGAAAACAAAGGGAGCTGAGGTGAGAAAGAGGGAGGAGAGGTGTTTGACTGAAGGAGAGCCTGAAGAAAGATAAGGAAAGGTAATTCCCTGAGTGTTTGTTCAATTGCATATGTTTTCTTTTTTCCCCTCAGTGCACAAATCAGTAATTAAAAGGCTGTGTTTATTTGCAATAAATTAAATTAAGTGAAATTCTCTGCATTGAGGCTGTGCTGCCTGTGACACTGCAGAACAGCTGAATGACAGCCAGGGCTGGTGACAGGCAGGCCCCAAAGGGGTTGGAAGGGCAGCGAGTACTCTCTTGCCTGCCAGCACAGCAAAGCCAACACCAGCAGCATGCTCTGAGTGACACACACTGCTAGTGCCAGTTCCCACCAGATACACCCGGGAAGCTCCTGCGGGGATTGCTGAGCTGTTAAGCGAGCTAAACAGATACATTTAGGGCTAAAAAGCCCTAGAGGAATTTTGCCAGAGAAAAGTGGCCAACAAGGATGACTGTTCTTGAATTGTAAGAGATTATTTCCATCTCCTGACTTTTCATACATAATTATGGGCAAGTCCTCCTAATATAGTCAAGGATGTGATAGGTCCCTTCAAATTACATTTCAGGGCTGATACTTAAACCCAGGTGCTCTGAATCTCCACCTTGAACAGCCCATTTATGTCTTTTCTGAAAGTAGAGGGGCTGTCTGAGGAAGTCCCCTAAAGTGAGGTCGGCCTCAAGTTTGGAGGTGTGACTCTTGCTGTTGAAATAGTCCTGGATCCCACAGCTTGCCAGAATTGCTAATGAATAGTTCTGCTTTCTGATCTGAACATCAGAAAAAATGCTTAATAATTATTCCCAGGCTACAATACTTGATTTTATTTCAGTTGAACTTCATCCTGGCCCCAACTTAGATATGTAAAGGTAGAAGCATATTTGAGGTGGAAAAAAAGGGCCCACCCTGTTCACCTAATTCCTAGAGGTCATACTAATCTATCCAGTGACCATCTCCTGTTGAGGCTACCACAGTGCCCTGCTCCTCAGGGCATCCATGACAGAATAAATTAAGTCAGTTGTGCAGTAACATGAAAAAGACATGAGCACAAAACACAGTTATTTCAACGTATGATAGGAATTCAGTCACTTAAACATAGCCAACTGATGCTATTTTGGAAACCCTGGGGTATTTTGCCCTATGTCCAGCTGCAGTTGGGAAGGGCCAACATCTCTCAGATTATATCAGGTGGCTCTGTGTTTTTGGGCATCTTGACTGACCTTGGAAACATTTGTTTAGGCAAATGAATTCTACTGTGACAATGCTGGTACTTGCATGAAAATTCAAGTCATGGTGAAAGGTATCTAGTGACTAATTACTTTGTGGTTACCCCTTTTATGTTCAAAATATCCTTACAATTTGCATCAAGGTTCTGCAATAAACATTCTGCTGATACAGCTACATGGAATATACAGTTATCCCAGGACTACCTGGCATTGTAAAATCTGGTTCTGGATGTATCTGGTACTCTTCCAGGGTGTAGAGCTCAGAGGCCAGAAATCAAGTGGTCAGAAAATGAAAGGGGAACAGTATTTAGGAAGCTTCCTGCACCCTATACAGAGGAGGAGTCAAAGGAAAATAATGGCGAAAATTTGTAACGATGGACTGAAAGGAGAAGAAAGATGATACCAGAAATGGTAAACAAAGGCAGGAAATAGCCTGCTGGTGGTGTTAGTTCTTGATTAGAAGCCCGTTAAGTTTTGGCTAGAGGGCTAAACCCAAGGAGACATTTTGTCAGCCCCAATGTGGAGAGAAAACAGAAAGACAATAGAACAATTAGACAGAGGAAGAGAGCAGAAGTGAACAAACATATTGCCCCTATTACAATGACACACAGCTAGAGCTTTGCAGCAATACTGCCCAGCTGCCTTTAGACTGAGTGAAAATGAGAAAATAAATCAAACCCTCTTTTGACTGTCAAGGGCAAAGAGAGAACTGTTTCTATTTCAGCCACTGGTAACCTGATAGCTTGCCACAGCATATTTCACATAAGGAAGTCTGCAAAGCAACATCTAAGTGTTCCTTGTGATTAATATTCCTTATGATCTGCAGCCACCTAATCGCATCCTGACCCCAGTGAGGGTCAGCTCTGAGGACGGATGGGCTGTGGGAGCAGGGTGGGCTACCAGGAGGTGCTGGTGAATGATGGAGCATATGGAGAGAAAAAGAGGACCTCTGCAGACATGAATAAATAAATAGTGGCAAGTCAAAGGCAGTGACCTCAGGAATAATGCCATGGGTCCAGAGCTGTGCAGAGCTATTGAAAGAAGCAGGGCAATCCATTCCTTATTTCCAGATGCACTGAATGTAGGATATGCTTTTTTTCCTTCAATTTAATCCAAAAAAACTACAGTATGAAATGTAGCACTATCCAGAGACACAGAACACTATCTCTTGAAGGGATTCCTGGGATGCATTAATCAATGCTTGGACTGCCCAATTTGCTGCAGGACAGATATTCTGCACTGCACAGTAATTCACACACTGTGAATGGTGACAATGCTAATAAGCTCTCCTGTGGGGATTTTTTTTCCCCCAGGAACAGCCTGGACCATAAGACAGTCCCTCTCCCACCCAGATAAGCTTTGCAGGCACCACTGATCTGAGACAAAAGTGCCTGGGCTGGTGGGCCATTAGATGTAGGTCTCTGCCCAGATTTCACGTTATATTGATCGATGGCTGGATCAAACACATACAATGACAATTTTCTTTGCAGCACAGGGTTTTTCTGAATAGGCACTGTATGGTAGCCTGAAACCATGCAGACCTCCAAAACAACAGTTTACTCAAAATGTCTAAAATGCTTAATATGGCTTTGAGGTTTTTTTCAACAGGACACCTTTGACTGCTTACAAGCAAATTAATTTCAAATCTGTTCTATCGTCTTTTCTTAATCTTATCCTCAGAATATGCTTTCAGATATTAAAGCATCCAAATCAAAGAAAATGGGCCCAGGTATTGAAAGGACTAATAGTCCACCTAAAAAAAACCTCCTGGAAATCTTAATGAGTGTACTACGCACACTTTTTGTTTCACCTTGAAGGGAAAAAAGGCTTTAATTCTGAAAAAGGTTTTATTTCCATTTTTCATTTATGCAAATTACACTCTGAATAAATAAATCTACATAATCCACCTCCCTGCTAGACAACTTGCAGCAAGATTTGTCAAGAGAAAGACAGGCTTTTCTGATACTAATGCATAAAACATGCTGAATAAAAAAATTAAAACAAATCATGTTGTGTAAATAGCTCATGTGCAACTCTGGAAAGAATAATAGAGGTACTGATGAATTACTCAGGATTGTCTTGTTCAATTATTTCTAACATGTTACCTGTTAAGGATATATTTAAGTAAAGGTTTTAATAGAGATAGTTATATCCCAAACCACTGAAATCTATAGGAATCTTTTCCTTTTAATTTCCATGCAACAGGCATATAGATCTTTCTGCTGAAGCACCCAATACTGACAGGCTGTTGGTCTTGGAAAATCAACCTATTCAGCATGTAGCTGATGTGCTGTGCAGGGGCTGCAGCTCCAAGAAAGCAGATCTCTTATACTGTTTTGGGAATGTAGGGACTGCGCTCCCCAATTTGATCAAAACCTAACCCCCGATCTGTGTGTCCTGTGTCCATGTGAAATACATGGACTTGGTGACTGTAAATGTTGCTGCCAGTCTTGGGACTGCCACAGGGGAAGGATCAAATAAAAATCACCTGCAGTACGCTCTTGAGAGATATCCATGGCCTTTCCCCACTCTGACTGCATAGGGTAGATACTAAAATGCAACTGTTATTCTTTATGGTCCATCCAGAAACTATCGAGCTCTGATCATACTTGGACACCCTCCTGCAAAATTTCCACATTAAAAAATCTGTTCTGGACAGCTGAATCCTTATGCTATTTTCCCTAAAGAGTTAAAACTATTCCATGCAGATGGGTCCCCCAAAAGGCTTGAGTATTATAAACTGCATCACCACATTTTTATATGCTGTGATGCTTTGTGGAATGTGAAGATATCTTTTCTCAGTGCAGAACTGTGAGTTTCTCACATGCTTCCTGGAGGCAGCACGAAGTGTGGAATTTACAAAGCCTACAGAGTGGAAACTACATAAGAAGGCCAGGAAGAAACCTTAAGAAAACAGGATCTAATCTTGTGCCTCTGCTAAGAAATCCCAGCCACAAGATTGGCACTAAAACCACCGTTTTCCAACAGCTACCCACAGGAGAAGAAGTTCCTTCTATTTGCTTCCTGTATAATCTGGTCGTTAGGAGCATACATCCGGGATATGGTATGTCATACCATCCACCACCTGCCAGGAGATTCTCCTTGGTAGGCTATTTGCTGTTGCAAACTGAGTTGTTTACTTGTCAAATCTGCTCCACCATGAGTGAAAATACCTGAATTTCTTTGGAGGAGTTTGATCCCCAAACAACCAGCAAACAGCCTGTTGGTTGTGACACTTGGTGTTCACACAAGGTCAAATCCAACTTGGACACAGTGGAAATCTGAAGGTAAGCCTTGATGCTTTGCCCTCTGGGAATTTGTTCCTGCAAGGTTCTAGCAAAGGCTGGTTTGGAGAATGCTTCACAGATCAGGTCCTTCAGGCAACAGAGGATGGGCGTATCCCGATGAGAGAAACACAACATGGTAGATACCTATGCCCTTGGAGACCCTACTAGCAGAGAGTTAAAGGGTTTGGAGAACTGCAGTGAGATCTACATTCAGGCATTCATCTCCTAAAAAGGCTGGATAAGCTAGTGAAATTCCAGGATTACGAAACCTGGGGTATTGTATTTAAACCAACAGATTTAGAGGTTTTATTTTTAAATTATTGTATTTAGATTGCTTTATAGTAAACAAACTTAGAAGTAAAATAGGTAAAACAAGAGCCAAGCTTCTTACTTAATGACAGAACTCCAAAACCCACAAATTTAGAATAATCATGAAAAATTTGAGATTTATAATAAAAGGAGGAGATTTTGACACTACCAATTTTTGTGGCAACACAAGATTAAGTTTGGCTAACTGGTGATACAGAAATACTCAGCTCCACAGATGGGAAATGCATAGGAGGCCTCAAATCCAAGATTGATTCTGGTCAGACTCCACATCAGTAAGACCCTGAATCAGGAGCCCTAGATTTTCCTTGTTTCACTGTGCAATGGCTGGCCATATTCTCTTGGAAAGTACAGATTCTTGTTTTCATGGGCACTCCAGAGCTTCCTAACCAGCAGCTTGGCAGAGAAGGAAAAGAAAGGAGGAGTGGAAAGGACTCTTGCATCTTTTCTTTAGAACAGATATTTAGGGAAACTCTATGAAACAAGTTCAGGCTGCTTCCTGCTTCAGGGATACTTGAAGCTACTTGTCCACAGGAGTTTCCAAGTTACATTCTTTATTGGATAATCTAGGTGCAAGTATCTTGTTATTCCTCCCCGTGTAATCCAGACTTCATGGTTCAGTCCAGTTCTCTGTTAGGCAAAAACTAGAGGGTTTGAATATGAGCCCTAGCAACTGAATGATCATGGATCATTGCAAGCTTTTGATATGACAGACCTCTATCTGTTTTATGACTTTATCTTTTACGCTCTTAGAGCAATATATCTATTATTCCAAAATGCATGGCTTGCTGAAAATCCCAGCTAAATTACAACTAGATTTCACATACTGATTTATTAAACCAAAGTTTTCATAATTTCACAGTCATCACTGTCAGTCAGCCCTGTCACAAAAAACTAAGATGTTACTGCTTGATTAGACCTTTCACCTGGCAGAAGGGCTCATTTCCCACCTCGCCTTACCTGTGGCTGCATGCCAGAACACGTTTATGCTGGGTTGGAACTCAATGATATATGAATTCCCACATCAGTGTTTTGTTGTTTCCCTGACTTTAAATCCAGCCACAGTATAACTCAGCTGTGCAAGTCGTTGCCTTGTGAACCAGCTTCTCACAGAGCAAGGGAAAAAAATCCCAGCTCCTCCACCAAACTGGCAGTATTGTCATAAGGTGATTGCTGGGAGAAAAGCCACTGGTGCTGCCATGCACAGAAACTTGTTCAGGCTAGTAAGTGCTGAACTTTGCCTTCGTTGAAATCATCAACAGAATCTAGATTTAAGTGAAATGAATACACTTTGGAATAATAAAAACCCTTAGCATTTCTACTTTTCACATAACAGCCTAAACTCTTAGTGAATGGCTGTCAAACCCTCTCTTTCAAGCTGCTTGCTTGTTTCTCTGATGTGATGGACAAGTAATTTAGAAGATAGCAAATTAGTCATAAGTTTTCGCAGAATCAGTTAGGTTGGAAAAGACCTCTGGGATCATTGAGTCCAACCTACGGCCAAACACCACCATATCAACCAGACCATGGCACTGAGTGCCACGGCCAGGCTTTCCTTAGACGCCTCCATGGAAGATAGCCCATTCCAACCTATAATCACTCTTTCTGTGAATGAATTCCTCCTAATGTCCAACCTAAGCCTCCCCCTGCGAATTGAAACACTGCATTTAAAAGCCAGAAGGGAAAAAAAACTCTAACACCATGACGTGGAGATTAAGGACAGAAGGCTGATTCTCGGTAGGTTTTGCCTGCACACAAACCAATAATGAAAGAATGCAGAGAACAGATGCGCCTAGAAGCGGCAGCGGCCTGTGCAGTTTGGTCTGACGTTGCAGGGATCGAGATTGTCCTTCCTGCAGCCCTGCAGCCCTGCAGCGGCACCGGCAGTGCCCACAGCGGTACCGGAGCCGGGCCGCGGGCCGTGCCGGGCCCTGCGGAGCGGCGGGCGGGGCCGGCACAGCCGCGATGCGCAGGGCGCAGGCGCGGGCCGGAGCCGGAGCGGGGCCCGGCAGCGGCGCAGGCGCGGCGGTGGCCGCGGGATCCCAGCAGGCTCGAGGGCGGCGGGACGCGGTGCGGGCCCAGCATGTCGGAGAAGAAGCAGCCGGTGGACCTGGGGCTCCTGGAGGAGGACGACGAGTTTGAGGAGTTCCCGGCTGAAGGTGCCGGGCGGGGGCGGCACGGGACGGGAGGCCGGGACACGACAGGCCGCGGCCTGCAGGCGGGATTGCCGCGGCCTGGGCCGGGCGGGAACGGCGGTGGGACCGGGGCGCCCTGTGCGCCGGCCCTGCCCGTCGGTGCCTGCGCCTCCGCGGGCGCTGCCGGGGCACCGCTGTCCTGCCGCTCCGCAGGGCCCGGCTGAGCCCCGCGGAAGCTTCCCCGGTGCCCCGCGCGTCCCTGC
Source organism: Brachypodius melanocephalos (assembly GCA_013398615.1). Classification (NCBI taxonomy): domain Eukaryota; kingdom Metazoa; phylum Chordata; class Aves; order Passeriformes; family Pycnonotidae; genus Brachypodius; species Brachypodius melanocephalos. The sequence continues at coordinate 20,091,678 of VZSR01001283.1, read as the reverse complement.
CCAGCCCCAGCCCGGGCAGGGGCTGCTGCGCCGTCAGAGCCGCGATCGAGCGCGATCGTGGGGTCCGTGCCCGGCTCTGTGTCACGGCGCTGGGCACGTCGCGCTGGAAGTGCTGTGTCATTGTAGAAAGGGCTGCGAACAAATGCGGGAGAAATTTACTGCGTTTTTGGCGCTGGAGATGAGAATCGCAAGGGAGAGGAAGGATGAGGGCTGGAAACTGAGCGTAAAGTGGAAAAATGTGTGAAAATTAAATACTGCGCTCTTTAGGTTCTCTGAATCTCTTTACCTATTGAAGCATAGATATGTGTATGCTGGTTTGCTTTTCGTAGGTACGGATATACTTAATAATGAAGTTAAATTCAATAAACTCAGTGTCCCTTGACAAAGAGTCTTGGAGACATCCCTATTAGGGCATGTTTGCTTTTTATGTCCTTAATTCTAGGATTGTCTCAAGTTGTGGATCATGAGAAATTATATATATCATGATGAATGTAATATCAAGACCTTTTTTCCTCTAATGTCTTTATTGCATATGTTTTTTTTGTGGCCTTACAAGCCTTAGGTGTTCTGAACCCTTTAATATTCTTAAAATTAGTATTTTGCATGTGCTGATAGAGAAAGTACATGACATGGTTAGGATATTAGCTAAAGTAAACTTGCAGGATCGTACCTCTTTTTTCATAAGTGTTTCCTAAACAGGAAAAAAAGTTTATCTTATTTAATGTAAATTAAGTATTCACAGTAGGGGAAGTCTCTGAAACTTTGGGACCTTGGATTGAGCAGAGCCCTGACTTGCTGTTGCAGAAGGTGAAATTAGTTTTGCTTGACTCTGGCTGTAATGCTAAAGCAAAGTACTGTGCAGGCTTTCTGGGTGGAACAGAGACTTACTAAAAAGTGACCATCATCAGACTTCTAGATGTTATTTCTTGCAGAAAATAAGAACCTCTGAAGGGGTCCATTTGAATCTTCAGGTGAGGTCATAGTTTTGAGATGTTGAGTGTTCAGACCACTTTATTTGTTATCTCTAGTATTTAGGAAAGAACTGTAATAACTGGGCTCAAACCCATTCCAAATTGTTATTCTTTCAAATTAAAACACCACTTTTTAGCAATAGAAGAAGTTTGTGTTCTATTACCCAGTTTTTATCCAGAGGAAATTAGATAATGCAAATCTGTGTTAAGGGATGAAAACACAGATTTTTGGGGTTTATTCCAACCTAAAAAATAATTTATGAAATCAGGTTATGTATCAAAACCAGACGTATGCAATTTTTATAGGATACTTTGAAGTATAGCATAAGTATACTATAGTAGATAAAAATACATGTAAATGAGTCACTCAAGAATCTTTTTACAGTGCATTTCAGAATATAAAAATGTAATGTGTTAAGTGATAGAGCAGGGGATAAAGAACTCTAAAATCCTTAAAATTGTTTTTTGTTTTCCAAGTGCAAAATAAAACAATCAGTGATAAGTATATAAAATATATATTTTTAAGGAGTTCAGCCATGACAAGGTTGTAATTTTGGTGCATATTAGTGATCACTCTCAAGTGATCTTAATACTTTCAATCCCAGATAATGCTCCATTTTTAAAAACTTTTTTTAAATCACAGGCATATAATGTAGCAGGGAGTAATAACTGTATTATGCAATTGTGGGCTGATAGTTTCAATGTACAGATGCTGCAGAATCTTGTCCTACAGAGATGAGAATGTAATTTAGGCTTTGCTTTCACTCTCCTCCTCACCCCAGCAAGGAAGATGACACGGGCCTTTCTGACTCCTCTTTATTCCGTGTGATTTAGAGCATCTTTTTGCAGTCTGCCCTGCTGCTCTTCTGTGACTGAAGCTGCTGTTTGTTGTGCTGGATATGAGTTACTGGGAGATTTTTTTTTTCAAGTTTGTAGTTCTATATGAGCTTACTTGTATGTTTGCAGGTAGAAAAGTTTAACTTTGTGTTAATTTTAACTTGAACTTTGTTATTTCTCTCTTAGAAATCCAGATAATCAGAGTTTGTTTTTTTTATTTTGACAAAAACAATTCAATGGAATATAAATTGGCAAGGGCAAAGCTTATTGCAGGTAGTTCTAAAGGATAAGCCCTTCCCTTTGAGCAACTAGCAATACAACTAAATCCAAATAATGCATTTTTATATACAGTATTTTTTCTTCACCTTTTCTTCCCAGTTTTCTTCTTTTGCTCTCACAGCACAATTTCTATGCTCCTTCATCTTTTCCCATTATATAATTTATTTGAGTAGGGAAATTGAATTGTAATGCCTTCCACACGTGTGTCTTTAATCAGTGACAAATGGATTTTCCTGTCCTGGTGAATCTCAGATATTAATTTTGTTGCCTGTCAGTGTTAGAAAAAGGAGAAGAAAATGCGAAGACCAGGCTTCCTTCTTAGAGACTTAGCTGTTCACAGTGAATTAGTTTTTGATGTTTTAGCCCACTTTCTCCCCTGCTCCCCCCATACCTTTATCAGTGTTTATTGTTACTTTAGGCCTTAGTCCTCAAAGGTTTCTGTGCATGGGCAGCAGATGGCTTACTAGAATGGAAGGGGAAGAACAGTGTTTTCTCTTTAACTACACTAATAGGCTTTGAGAAATAAAAAGTTGCAAGCGTAAAAATTAGGGGGCTTCTTTTTTTAACATTTGAAAAACTGTCTTTCAGTAGGAATAAAATGAGGAACTAAAAAAAAATCAAGTAAGCCAACTTAGGTTTTCTTAGTGATTCTGAGCCTTTAATTTTCATTATTTTTACAAACTATTTAGTTTGATTTTAATTTTTTTTAATAAGGAAGCGTTAAGTGTGTGATTAGTAATTTGTTAAGGGTGGTGTGCCAGATTACTTTATTGTAGGAAAAATATAAATAAGGTTAGTAAATGGACGTAAAATGTTTCCCTGCAAAGGCAAGACAGCTTCTGCTGTCTTGGGAAGCTAGAAGTAGCTGATTAGAGGTATCAAGTGCTGTTTGCAGATGCTTGTCTCAATTTGCCTTTGCTTCTGCATCACAGATAGTTTTTTGTCCTTTTTCCATAGGCTTACTGCATCTAATTTGAGGGAACAGAGAATGTGTCTGTGTTTTGGCAAAAGCATCTGATACATATTTTCTTTTTTAATCTGAAAAAGTGGTTTAAATACAAATCTGGAAGGATGATGCTACAGTTTATCCATATGTATGCAGAATATGTCTTAGGAATGTTTAATCTTACAAGCCATGATGTGTGTGTAATGATTTTTTTCACCAAGTTTCATTTTCGTTGTAATTACAGAAATTGTGAGATGTGTTTTAGATTTTTCTGTCTCATAAACACTTGAATGTGATCCAGACTTGTCTGTTAAATTTACCAGAAGTCTGCCTTTCCCTGTGGCTGAGCCAATGGGTCAGTAAGACATGATACCAAAACAGTGCAGCATGCAATATTTAGACCTTCTTTTCTGTCTTTAGATTGGACGGGTTTAGATGAAGATGAAGATGCACATGTCTGGGAAGACAACTGGGATGATGACAATGTAGAAGATGATTTCTCCAATCAGTTAAGGTAATTTTATTTAAATTTACTGTTCCAGAAGATAGATAAAATACTTAAAATGGAGTTGGTTAGTTAATATCTGAAAGTTTGAAATCTGCTTATTTTAAAAAAATAAAGATCTGAAATGGAAATAAATGAAAGCTCTACTTTTTGCTTTTCTATTTAAAGCCTTTTAGAGCCAGACTTAGGGATTACAAGACTCTGAAGTACTGATCAGCATTTAATTTTTTAGTAATTCCACTGAAATATGCCTTCGGACATGGTGGTGACAGAATTTTGCTCTGTTACACGAACAATGCAAAGATCACTGAAAGCTGAGATACAGTTGACACTTTGTCGATTTAACATGAGTGGATCCTTTTCTAATGACTTCTCTATGTGTGTGTGAAAGTTCTGAATTGTACTGCCAAGATTGATGGCAAAGCATCCAAGATTATCCCTTTGTGCTCTGTGGTGTGCAAAGTATGTTACAGTTTTATGTCTGTACTTTAAATCAACACTGCTGTTCTTCGTCCAAATGGGCAAATTTTCTGGAGATTAGTGATCTGTATTAATGCTAAGGTTCTTTCCTATGTGATGAAGAATGTTGCTCATACTGTTTATGAGCAACAACAGCAAAGTAATTGTTAATTACATGCTTTAAAAAAGTGATAGCAATTTGTGTACCTCTAAGCCAGTTGCTTAATCCTCTTTGTCACTTGTAGTTTCAGTAATCCTTTATTGACGCATAATTATAACTTAAATTGTTTCAAGCATTCAGAACAAAGCCAGATTTTATAATTAATCCCTCAGTATGCTGCATGAAGAGCAAACTGTCTGTAATACAGCCTGCTTAAACAGTTCCTGGATTGCCCTTGTACTCCAGGGAAAGCAATTATTTTTGTGTCTTCTACATTAAAAGAAAGTTGGTATGGTTATTTCATATATGGTTCAAAGGCAATGAAATGGTAATATTGGAAAACATGTAATGAAACAGACTTTCATGAAATACAGTAATTCTTGATAGACATATTTTATCTAGACAAACTTTCTGTTACTGGTCTTGGTAGCAGCCTGCACTATTGGTGACCCTATTGGTGATTTGCAGTGTTGCCTGGTTGTAGCATGTTTCGTTCATCTCTAGAAAGCAAATGCTGCAGTCCTCCACTTTTAAAATCCTACTACTAAATGCTCAAACTAACCCAAAATATTTTTAGTGATTTGTACTTCTATATGTAGATACACATATGCTAAGACCAGAGGATGAAACAAGATGCATCCTGGCTGGTGTGTTCAGAGGCAGGTGAGAAGCAGAGGGGTGGCAGGGCAGGAGTGAGAACAATTGTAGTTCCTGACTTGCTGTCCTGGCCACAACTAAGGATAGCAAAGCAATTGTTTCTCTCAGAATTGTTCATTGCAAGGTGTGTTGCACCAAGACATAAATAAATATACCAGACTGTACTATTCTAAAAGCAAAAAAATAGCTTAGAATTGTTTTGGAAGCACATGCATTTAAGTGAAATGGAATAGTGAGCTTGCTTGAGTTAAGGAAATCTTAAGAATAATGTGCAAGATTCTTGAGAAAATATGTAAGATAATATTTTGGTTGTTCTAATGAGTTTGGGTATATTGCAGGCACGTAGGTGCTGCTTTGTGCCATATGGGGGGTCAGAGGGCAATAACTGTGATTAAAACAAATATTTGAATTTTTCACTGAGAAGTCACATTGATCTAAGATGAAAAACTGGAGTTCAAAAAACTACAGAGTAAGGTTAAGGTTATTGGTATGAATCAAAAAGCAGTATGACATTGCTACTTAAAATTGTTGTATATTGTGTATTATATTTAATTTTTTTAAAAATCAAACGTCTAACAGTATTGTACGTGTTTTAATACATCTATCTCTTTTCTATACAGAGCTGAATTAGAAAAACATGGATACAAGATGGAAACATCATAGTTTTTGCAGAATATGGAGTGGTTTAACACTGAACTGTGGATAGACTTTATTGAGAAAAGAAGAAAAGATGGAAAATGAGAAGGCACACCTAGTTCATTATCTGCTTGGATTTATTATTGTTTTATATAAAAAATAAAGTTTTTAATCTTAGCCTAGTCATACATTCAGTCTCTACTCACCTGGTACCTTGTATTTTGGTTCTGAAATGTCTTGTGTGGTGGAATTCACAGACCTGCCTGGAAGGCCGTTAATGGTCTGTCAGTGGCTGATGCTCTTGCACCAGCTGCTCTCATGGGGAACTAAACAGGTGTAACCTGTTTAGAAGGAAGACTAATGAATGTTGCTGTCACAGGAAATAAAATATTTGTATATTCCAATTAAAATGCAGCAGACATAGAAAGCAGTATTAGGGTGTGATAAAGTTTGTTTTGCCTCTGCATTTTATTTTGTTATGACTCGGGGGTTTTTTCTTAGTCATTTCATGTGAATGCTGGTTTAATAAAACAGACTTAAAAGTGTCTTGCAACAGCAGAAATCCAAACTCTCCAACCTGGTCCTGTCATTTCTCAGGACTGTTAAAGAGGAGACTTCTCTGGAGGTGAAAGTTCTGTTCTTGCACTTATTTAAGCCTAGGAATCTCTGCTGAAATTGCCTCCAATTCACCAGTTACAACAGTTCATCTGTATCACACAAACATATCTGCTGAGAGCAGAAATCAAACTTCCAACTCATTTCGTGGAAGCCAACAAAGATTTGCCAGAAAGATGCCACAGTAGTGACTGGATTCAATTACTGTCTGAACAAGAAAACAGAAAGTGGAAATTACCACACTTACTACCACTTCCATGAACGCTCTCCAAAGGAGCTGTTGAAGCTGGTATATGCAAAGACAGAGGGAGATGGCAGCCATGGCTCCAAATTAGGGTTTTTTGATAAAGGGGCAACTATAGTTACATACCCATGGAATTTAAATGAGCTCCTTGCTTTTTACCTGTTCACTTAGAGAAACACTTAATTGTCTGAAAGGTAACTTTCAGAATAAAAATAGTTGATGGACATGCATTTATTTAACCTTGTTAACTAAATAACAGAATCTTATGTTATAATGACATTGATTAATGCAAAATACAAGGAAGTTTCTCCTGCCCCAAATTATTAGGTGGTGCTATTTTAATGGTGGAGGCAAGATTCACTGCAACCCTTACTGCTTCCTGAAGAAGCTATGTAAAGACTGAGAACTTCATTGCCATCTGAATGGTTCTACAAAATTAAAAATTTCAAATGGTGTTGGATGTTGTCAGTTTGTCCAGTTCTGTGCTGCTTTGGGAAAGAAAGGGAAGGCTTTTCAAGTAGGCATGCCCTAGTCATTTAAATTGTTCATATTGAGAGGTGTGGCTCATGCAGCCCACTTCAATAGAATGCAAGTCCTGGAGTTCATATTTTGGCACATAACAAATGTAAAGTGTATGTATTGAGTGGTAAATAGCAATACAAGCATCCTCAGGTTAGTGTCAACGAATTTAGGAAAAAAGTATGTTGAGTACAGTTCTGGGATTGCGGGTGTTAACACAGCAGTACTGGGAAGTTGAGTAATACAACTGACCAAAAGAGGATGACAAAATAATTGTGGAGATGTCTGGTGCAATCTGGATAGGGACAGCTGCTTTGCATTACAGAACTGGAAACCTGACTAAAGCAGCCATGTCCCATTGATTGCAAGCAGCAGGAGGAAGCCATGGAGATGGAAAAGCATCTTTGCCTCAAGGAGGCTGTTTTTGCTGAGCCTCAGTTGTGTTAGTATTTTTATCCTTCCCTCTTTTTTCACAAAAGCAGGATTGGAAGGGAAGCATTGTCTGAGGTAGTGGCTTTGCGCTCTTGCCGTATTAACCTTCAGCTGCTGGGTTGTGATGTGAAACCCCTAGCTGGAAAACAGGAGAGCTTTGAAGGTCAGTTTGATGATACAGTCTTATAATGCTGTCTGCTTAAGAGAATGTATTGCAAAGGAGTAAATAAGTCATATGCAAAATGCTACTAGAATGTAGCTTACTGCAAAATCAAACACTTCATGGGGGCTGATGGCCTATATAATTACCACTGGGGTTTTTTACCAATAAATTTTCCCCCCTCAAGTTTATTATGTGGTCACGTGGTTCCTTTTATGCTTTCTAGTTCAAATATGACTTGGGAACCTTTCTACTTCTGATTTCTTTCTAAAGAATTTAAAACTTGTCTGGTTTTGAGCCAAGCTAAAGACTTTTTGCCGGTTTGGATTCACTTTTGACAACTTTTCACGTTCAAGAAGGAAGTTGTGGTTGGCCAGGATGTCACAGTATAATTCACCCTAATGTACCTGCTATTCACCTTTAAAAGGAGCTAATATTCCTGTGTGCTTGTAGACTCGGGTTGTTTAGATTTGCCTTGGTGGGAGAGGTTTCCTTTGGAGATTGTTCCTGGAGGTGTTGTAGCGATCCCTGTTAGCTGAGGAATGCATGAAATGTGGGAGACAGGAGTACTTTGGGGTTGTGAGGGAGGACCACTGAGAGAAGACAAAAGATTTTGGAAGGAAGATCTGCAGCCTGTCAAGGGTGGGAAGGTGTTGAAGAGAGGGAGGCTTGGCAAAAATCTGAGCAGAGGAGAGGTTGGGCTTTCTAGTTAAGAAAGTAGGACAGCACGTGGAGGTGTGTGTGTGGCGATGGCTGGGTGTGGGCTGCTGGGTAGCCTCTGTTCCCTGTTGCAGGAAGGAGATTTAGGTTGATATTGTCTTGTGTTTGAGGACCTGTCCTCCTCACTAGCCCATCCCTCAGCCAAGCTGTGAAACACTTGGCCAGTATCCTCACTCTGAGCCATGCCAGGGTATGTGGCACACATCTGCAACTCTCTACATGAGGAAGGAGGGGGTCTTTTGCAGCGTGGGGAGGGTTGACTCGCTGTGACCTAGGTGCTGAGGATGTCTCAAGGCAAAGAACTGTTTAGCTAATTTGGAGGAAAGCTCTGGAACGTCCCTGGTTGCCATTGTTTGACCCTCGTGCTTTGCCTCCTCTCTTTGATCCTTAAGAAACCATACACACCTAGGAAGAAATGCAAAGTCACGGATAAGCGCACGAAATGGTGAGCAGTCCAAAGTAAGGCTGTTTGGAAGGCCTTAAATTCGACTCTTTTGTTTCAGAATAGCCTTTGCTGTTTCCCCCCCCGATACCTGCCTCCCTCTGCTAGCTTATGCAACAGCACCAACAGCTTCCCCAGGTATTCTCTGCTGCTAGGTCACAGTGTGTCCTGTTCCCCTCCTGCTACACCGTGTCCCCGTGGTGCTGTATAGAATGAATCCATGTGGGTCTCCGCAACACAGCAGTCTGGCTGTTTTGCAATTGCTCAAATACATTTTCCACTGTCCCTGGGAGAGGGAGAAGTGTTTTCCCCTCTTTGAAATGTACGATTATTTTAAGTGTGAGACCCCAGGACCTCCTCTTTTGCTGGGTTTGGTAGTATGTAAAATGCTCTGCACGTTCAAATGTTTCTTTAGCTTCAGTTACTGCTGTGCATATTCAGCATTTCTGCCAATCAGGATTTATGGGGTACCAAGTCAACCACCCAGAAAAGGAGGCACATGCATTACAACCTTTGCAGCTTTTTTAAGGAATGAGGCAAGGACTCCACAAATGGCTACCTTTCCCTGCTAGTTTTTTCTTGAACCTTATTTTTTTTCTTATCCTGTTTTTGCTTGAACAATAACAAGGACTAATAAGTCCCCTGAGGGAAGGGGTACCTATAAGGAAATATGTGATCATAAAATTAAAGACTATGAGAATACATATGTATGGGGGAAGGAATTTATATGGCACAGAGTCTCAGTTCCAGCGTTTCCTATCTTTTAACTGTCTGACTTCACAGTAATGCAGGTATGATTTTTTTTAATGCAGGTATGATTTTTTTGTTTGCATAATGATACAGTTAAATTTGATTTAATTTCAAGGCATGCAGGGAAATAAGAAGATTGATGCCCAGAAAGTTTTTGTGGTGGAATTTTACTAAAGAATAAATGTTATGTAACATTTCAAACACAGTGAGATCCTTCAAGATGAAGTGTGTGATATAAATGTAAAATATTTGCAAACTATAATTTAGCAACCGTTTTAAAATCACAGTCAGTATTCCAACCTCTTACATGTGGCGGGTGAGATCCTTTGTCAGCTGTGAGCTAAGGGCAGTGAATGTGAGATTCATTAAGTAATTATATAGGAACATTAATATCAAATTAATTTCAACAGTTGTTTTAGACATTAGCAACCAAATTAGGGGACCAAAGGCAAACAGTAATGCAGCTTAATACTTTTAATAAATGAAGGCATTTGAAATGATTTACATAAATCGGATGATAAGTTCTCATTTAATGTGCTTCCAAATGCCCCCGCCTCCCCTTCCCGTTCACCTTCGAGCATTTCCAGGCTCTGTGTGCTCTGCATTTATCCAACTCTCTTGTTACATCTTGTTACAAATCCTTCCTACACTGGCTTTATAATAAGCGGTCAGACTTTCTGGAATTTGTTACCGCGAGCTGGAACCCTTTATGGCTTCTGAATCTACAGCGCTGGGAGGCATGGGAAGGGAATGGAGCCACTATTGACAAGGCTCCTAGGAAAATAAATGGTGGAGAATAAAAAAGGCAGATTAGGGTATTGGGGGATGCTTGCCTACAGGCAGGGCAGGGAGATGAAAACCAACCCATCAGCAAGTGAATGGGTCACATGTAATGGATAATGACCAGCCCTTTTCATCTTCCCTGCAGTGAGCTCAAGGCTCTTAATGAAAAGGAACAGGCACTGGTCTGGATTTACACCGCACCTGACAGAGGCACGGCAGCTCGGGGACTCACCCGGGAGGCCAAACCAGCCCTGCCGATGCTCCAGCCACCTCACCTGCCGTGGTCCCTCCTGCCACGAGGAAAATAAAAGCCCTTCCTTCACGAGGGGGCTGGTAGTCTGTGAGACGTAAAAGGCAAGATAGGGCAGCTGGGGAGGGTGGGCGATGGGCCGTGTTTCGCTTCCTCATGGTATTGGTTTGCCGTGTCCAAGTAGGATGGAGTGGAACTGTACAGCACAAGCCTCTAACAAAGATTCCTGTAACATAAGGAATTGTCCCAGTCAGCAGGCTGTTCGGTGATACTGTCCAGCTGGCAGTAATGTTTGAACCCTGTTTTTCAAGACTTGGGTAACAAGCCGATGCTATCAGCCACTTCTCCCTCAGGAAAAGCAGTGGGGTGGCTGGGTGGTAACAGCATATCCAGAAAACAAAGGTGCAATGATTCTGTTTGTGCTCAGCTCAGTACTGCTTTCTTACACCAAAGAGATCTAGTTCAGGCCTGAAATGCACAAACAAGCATCTAGAAGAAGAGTTTGGTCAATCTTACTCTGAAGTACCTAAGATGTTAATTTTCCTCCTCCTCTCCCAAGCTGCCTGTTGTGCCCTCTGTGCAGGTGAGTGTGAGCTGGCAGAGCTGAGACCCAAGCACATTTTCTTTCTGGCTGGCAGTTAACCATGGAGGAGGATTCCAGAAGGACATGAGGGCAAAGAGGAAACCATGGCAGCAAGATGAAAAAAACCCACCTATTTTCTCACTGAAGGTTAAAATGGGAAAGGGTAAAAATCTCTCCTAAACAGAAAGCAGCATCTGAGAGGGTACGTGAGCACATCACAGGTTGAATCACCATAAAGGGCAATTCACTCCAAATTATACGTGTGAAATGGCAAGACCTCTAATGTAACAAGTCGTGTGGATGCATCCATTTCAAGACTGTTGCTTCAGTGGCTTTTCAGGGTATATTTTTTCTCCTTTTTTTCCCAGGGGGATATTAAAATTGCAGAGGGTGCTGTGCAAAGTGGACTTTATCCAGCAGGTATGACCTTAGTTCTCTGGGTCTCTTGCTTCAGGGCCCAGCTCCTGAGTGCTGAGTGCTGCATGCAGATGTGGCTTTTCAGAGCCAGGTTCCAGCTGAAGCTGATCCCCGGTACCTCAAATGAGAATTGGGCTGTGCAGACATGGCAGCAAATGGATACTACTGTATGTTGCCCAGTAGGAGCCTCAGCTTCAGCCTAGGAGTGTGATCTTCTCCCAGTCTCTGACATGACGTTTCACAGATGAAGTGTTAGCTACTAAGAAATGTAAGATATTTCACTAAAATGTATGCTGGATTCTGTTCCTTGCTCTGCTAGTCTATGATCAATGTCCATTAGAAGAGAGAGCACAATAGTGTTTCATTGCCTGTGAGCATGACTAAGATTACCATGGTACTGTACATCCCTCCTAGGATGTAATTTCTAGGCATTTCTAGGCTGAAGCTTGCCTCGTTGGAGCCTGTCTGCTCCCTTTGTAGGTGCTTGCTGTCTGTGCCACAAAGAGGGTCTGGCATGGGGTAAGCCAGCCTTAGGGGAATCGTAGCTGTTAAAAAACTAATTAAGAGTAATAAAACCAATGAGTAGAGATTTGATTGGAACTTGATGGAGCTGCAGAAACTGCATGACTCATCTTAAAAAGAACTTATATATCTTACATTTATAAATAGGCTTCTTTATTTTTGTGATTCCTGTGGAATATTTAGCAATTGCTGTTCATTTTAAAAATAACTTTGATGTTATACAGATATTTAGGGCTTGCAGGTTGTGTTGTTTATTGAGAAAACACGCTCTTTAGCAGTAGCCTTCTGTCAGAACAGGCATACAGGGTGCTTTTACAAGCATAGCATCAGGCATGGCCTTCCTGCCCTGCAATTGTCAGTGAGACAGAAACAACGCACAGGATACTCTGCAGGAGAGAATGGAGTGGGTTGTGGCGGCCACTGGTAAAAGACCACAAGTAGTGGATGTTCAGGGTCAGGCAGAAGGAAGTAAAGAGGAGTCTCCTGGGTGAAGAGATTAGGAAGAAGCAAGGGGCACTGGTTCTGCTTCAGTGGATAAAATGGACTGTATCCATCTGAATTGAAAAGGTTTATGTGAAATGAGCTCTCTTCCTAACCTGAAGAACAGCACACCCGAAAGGCGTAGGGAACTCAGTCAGTCTGTTTCATGTAGGAGACAGTTGAATGGTGATTTAATCGTGTTCTCAGGCTCCTGTATGAAGAAAATTGTTCCATAAGGAGATGGGTTTTTTAACCTCACTATAAAGATAAAGCAAGACTGAGAAACTGGAAGCTCAAGCTAGACAAATCTATGTTGTATGTTTTGCAGCAGGTTCTGAACTTAACCACTCTCAGATTTAGTGGTCTGCCCACCATGGAACTGGTAATCAAGGTTCTTCTTGATGCTTTGTGATGGCCGAGAGAGAGATGGTATAGATGCAATGCAGGAACGGCAGGATGGAAATATGGATATGTTAAAGGGGATAAGGACAGATGAGTGTTTCAGTCTTTCCTCACCACAGCTTTCCTGTTTTTCTTCAGCTCAGCACTGCAGTGAGTTTTGCTGTGTGTTAATGGTGCATGGCATAGGTTCCTGTTGTGCCATCTCTAACCTCTTCCGTGACAGAGGCACTAAATCAGGCAGTTTGCCAGGTCTTTGTCTCTTCCTGGTTTTGCTTCCTTGATATCCCAGGATGTTTGTCAATTTCATGTCGATGTGGGTTCAGAATCTGAAGCCTGAGAACATGGAGGAAAAATGATCTTGCAGCCATGGACCCAAGGAATCTCCACAGGGTTGTTTGTGGTGTATATGATGTTCCCCAGACCTCACTGGACTGTTGGGCTGTCCTGTGTGTGGCAGCTTTAGGTTTCCTTTCCCTCCTCCTTCAGAAGGCTGCAGAGATCTAAATGCAAGGTCTTAACTAGATTCAAATTCCTCACAAAGTTTCAAAACACTGAGCAAAATGTACAAATTCTCAAATATTCAATATTTCCAAGAAGTTGGAGTCCAGTGGTTGGAGTCTCTCCTGCTTCTCCATCCTGGAGGGACCATTGTTAGTGTCTGCTCTGTGAATTGGGAACATAAAAGAGATTTTTCCCCTAGCAAGTCATATTAGCTAGAGCATTCAGGGAGCTTCCTCCTCAGTTTTGCTGGAGCCAGTTCCAGTAGTGAAAGTGTCTCATGCTGGGCTCACCTTTGCCATTTCCACAAAGATTTTGGAAGCAAGAGGAGGAGTCAGGGAAGAACCATGGAGCTAACTCAAGAGAGATTCCCCACAGTAAGACTATTGTGCATATTGCCAACATAGCACAAAGCTGTCACAGAACAAAACCCTCTTAATGCAGTGAAGGTGCCACATGCCTGAAGAGTGACTGTGAGAGGTCACCCCAGAGACTCTGTGCCCAGGTGGGTCAGTGGTGAGGAGAGTCTGGCTGGGAGGAATATCTACAGCCAAGGCTGTCCCTCAGAGACATGCCACTAGTGCTGCTAGCAGGTAGACACAGGTGTCCTGTTTTGTGCAGGAAAATGGTTGTGGAGAAGCGTTTTCACCTTCATGCGTGGATGTCTCCGTGGTGCAAGCTGGTGACTTTTATGATGAGTGACAAGCAACAGTGATGGTTTGAGGCACTTCAGCACCAGCTCTGTAGTGAGTACCATTAATCCTCACCACTGATTGCTCTTACTGAAGCTTCAAGTGATTGGAGCAACTTCCCAATGTTTGTGAAAGAAGTTGAACCTCTTTAATCTACCTCTGGAAAATCTTGAAAACAAATACATTGATTTGTTTGAGAAGAGAGGAGGTAAGCCAAATATTGTTTTAGTGAGTTTGAAAAAAGAAAAATATAATCATAGAGACAGAAAGAGAGATGTGAAAATGCAGAAGAGGTAAACCCCTAAACAGCCACTGAACTGAAGAGGGTAAGAAAGATTGAATCCAGGCTGTGACCACCTCAGAGGCAAAGGATCCAGTGTTCCCAGGGAGGTACATGTTGCATCAGGATGAACACTTGTGCCTGCTCCCCATGCCTGAGTGCTGTGTTTCGCCAGTGCCTGGTATGCAGAGCGGCACCAGGGCCTGGGCTGTGCCTCTCTGTGTCAACACACCTGTTTTAGAAAGTGATGGCAAGCTCCCAGTTGGATGTCCTTTGTGGAGAAACCTTCCCATGGGTAGATACTCCTCCTTCAGGAGGGTGTTCTGGTTTTGCTTGCTTTGAAATGTTGGAAATAGTTGCTGGTTTTCCAAGGACACCGTGTTGTGCAAGCTGTTGCATGTCCCCACCTGGGCACACCCCGTGGCGTTAGCCACAATGTCTCTGTACAGAAGTGATTGGTTTTCAGAAAATCTTCAGTTCCTGAAGCCAAGAGTGTCTGCAGGAATGTAACTTGAGCTACATTCAGATTTGAGATCAGGATAAACACAGAAGAGAGCAGGAGACCACAGGGATACTGACAGACAAACCCTTATCCAATGGCAGGGAGCAGCTGGGTGGGTGGAGGTCCCCTTCCACACCCCTACCTACCACCCACCAGGGGAAGCTCTGTGCTCTGGGTGTAGGAGTGGCAGCCAGAGCCACCAGTGATTTGCCAGGCAAGGTCTTTGTCACTTGTCACACTGAGTTTCATGAGCTCCTGGGTTTATGTTGAGGAAATGGCAACAAATGGAAAATCCCCCTTCCTCCCCTTATTTATTCTATTTTTTGTTTTTTTAAATATCTCACGCCACCTATTCACCTATTTCTGCCCTTTTAAGGAATTCACAGTCTAGGACCCTGTTGATCATTTTTATGTGATAAAAGTTTGCTGAATTTATATCAGCATTGTTCTCACTATTTTTCAATCACCCAGCACTTAGGCATCTGAAATTTGTACCTTTTCATAAAAGATGCCTCATTTTCTGCTTTCTTCTGCCAAAACGATCTTGCTCAGTTGCCATAACTGTCTTTTAATAGGGTTTCAGACCACAGGAGAGCTTTGATCTCAGTCCAACGCAGATGGGTCCATATATTGTTACACCTCCCATGGACCCTACCTCTTCCAATCTGCCATCTGCCCTTCCCCTTCCATCAGGGAATGTGGTACATGTAATTGCCCACAGATTTTTCATTTCTAGTGTGCAGATTAAAAACTATCCCCTGCTCAGAAATGGGGGAAATTATGGGAAGGGGTGTTGGGCTGGAGGAAGGTGCACAGAGCTCCAAGAACCAAGGAGTAGAGGAAAACTGCAGGCTCTTCTCAGCTCCCACCTCAGAGCTGGAGAAGGCATTGGGGTAGGGAGAGGAACAGACAGTGGCTTCTCAGCAGGGTTAGCACAATGACAACACAGCACACCGCTTTCAGAATCCTGCTTTACTACCATCACTGTCACTCTTATGATTTGCAAATAAGGAAATTGCATGCTATTAATGATCAGAAGAAATTCCCATAAGACTTCCCAATTAAAGTCGTCTTTTATGTTATTGGAAGCCAATGTTCCCTTGCATACTCACCCATTGCTTCAAGGGCTCTGAAGTTACATTTCTGTTTCAATTGACATAAAACTGACCAAGGGCAATATTTTAGTCTCTGTTTATTTCATTGGGAATGCATTAGCATTTCAAGGAAATAAAATCCACCCAAAAATCACTGAGTGATCACCAGAGCAATGCTCCAAAAGACTGAAGTCACAAGGTGAAAATTCACGCTCCCAGTAATGAGATGGAAGTTGAGTAACAGCAAAGAGAATGTCCATAAAACAGGAGGTGTGCAGAGCTGCATTACTGTAAGGGCCATCAAATCACACATGTGGTGTTTGGGAGCTGGCACTGCTGATTTTGCTAGAAATTCAGCAATTTAACTAACCTAATCAAGTGTCGTAATTAATTGGAGGTTAATTTCCTCTCTTGGAAAACATGAAGGGTAGTCATTGCTTGCTAAAAACAAATGAACCCTCCCCACAGTGAGGATGTTTCTCCCTCTTGCCAACAGAAAGCCATTGGCAACCTGCATCTGGGGGGCACAGTGAGGTGCCTAAAAAGACTGCAATGCACTCACACATGGAGGGATCCCTGTTGGGAGAGTGCTGGGGCTTTCATGACAGCTTCACCATCCATTAGTGAGCTGCCCTCGATGCCAGAGGGGGATGTGTGCTGGGAGGTGCTGGTGTGTGACATCGCTTTCTTCTTTGCTGCATCCATGTGTTAAAAAGAAGTCTGAGGGCAGATGTGCCCAGGTTTGCCCCTCACACAGATAGCAGGCATGGCTGGTGTGAACTCTTGCTCCTTCCTCCCAGTAACCAAAGCTTGCCAAAGCTCCACCAACACTCTTTGTGGTAGAGTGCAGCTCCAGCAAAGGGGGTCACCTCTGCAAATGCACTATCCAAACCACAGGCAAGCCTAGTAGTGTTAAACACTTCCCATTTCACACATAGAGAGCAAAGCATTACTTCTTTAATGTGTTTTGAAATAACTTTTCTTGGATCAGACCATAAAAGAGATAACACTATCCCTTAAAGTTTGGCAAAATGAATATCTCAGTCCATAAGAAAAGGTTTTGTAATTTTATCTTAAGAAGCACTGGGAAGATAGTTTTATTTTTGAAAGAAATGTAAACAAAGTTAAAAAGCTGTCATTCTTGTAAATCAGAATTTCTGACCTCCAAACACACAATGTGGTCTTCAGTGAGCAGATTTCTGTGGGCTCGACAGAAGTATTTTCTCCAGGTAGATCTGCTATTGTGCCAACTTACTGTAATCATTGTAATCAGACAAACCAATTACAGAGTAGCAACCTACTATACACATAATATTCTAGGTATATATTAAGGATGTTCTGTTAAAATTGGTAAAAGTCCTTTAGCAAGAAGAAAACCCTTTATCACTTTTTTTTGTGCTTCATTTTAGTGAGGACTTAAATATAGTAGCATTTATATTTTTCACCTTGGAAAATATTTGTACTCTAAGATAACATTAAAGCTTTGAGCCTGAAAACACTAATGCACAAGAGTGACTTTATTTATACATTAGCAATATTTTAGTCAAATGGTCTAATGTTTGCAGAACCAGATTCTGAAAAATAATGTACTATTTTATGTTGTATCACTACTGGTTCAGAAAGTAATGGATGCTTTATTTAAATCAGGCATTTAGAGAGAAGCTTTGTAACTTGGCTGTTTTATACTATCTTATTGTTGGAAGAAACACGTAAATAAAATATAAAGGAATGGGAATTGAAAATAGAGGGAATGAAATGCGCACACATGAAATGTTCAAGATGTGAGGCACACCTGCTTGAGTCTGAAATGTCCCAGATTCAGAGCAGAGGCAATTTTCAACTTTTCCTCTGACCCAGGATTTAGTAAAACTCTTGATCTGTCTTTTCACAACTAAAAAAAAAAATCCTTTCATCATTTTGCTCTCCATCAGCCTCAGAGGTTAAATCTTCCCTTTCAGCTCCAATTATCACAGATGTGGCTTTGTACGAGTGGAGACCCCAGGTTTATCCAGGACTGCCCTTTGCATTAAACTCAAATGCCTTTTCTTCCAAAGCTCACAGAGACCAATTTGTTTAATGCTCTGGATATTAAGTATAGTCATTGCAGAGAATGGTTGGGACTTTTTAACTAGGAAAGTGAGCAGTCTGTGTCTTCAGTCAGGATGGAAAGAAGCTGAGGTAGACAAGCAACACTGCTAGAGGAAACACAGATAATTCTACATACAGATATCCATATTTGTTCTGGGCAGGAATCCTTACTAGACCTTTTCTTAAAGATTGAAGGTGCTGGTAAGGGGAAAATACAACACCTACCTCCATCAAAAACACTTCTTGACTGTTTTAAGATGAGATTTTGACCCCAAAGTTGAGGTACCCTTTTCATTGCTGTTTCTGTCACCCCTGAGTACCCGGTGTGGTCTTGTGCCATCGTGGTACCTACAGGAGAGGTCCCCAGGTGGTGACTGGGTCTGTAGCACACTTCAGGGCATGCTGAGTTGGGTGAGCTCTAACTCAGAGCTGATGTAGAGCTATTGGGGAATTAAGCAGTTTCTACCATCATTACTATAATTTACTGGTAGCAAATCAAAACTCTTATTAAAAAACCCAAACAATCATATAGCTAAATAAATTTTATCCTGTCCTGTCACTTTATAGTCACAATTCAGAGTTTCATGCTTGAGCCATCAAGGTGTGGAGACCAACCCTTCTCACACACTCCTGTGGCAATACATGGACATTTCAGAGGAGCACCAGGGAGTTTCCCAACAGCAGCAGAGCTGGTTGTGTAGGGAAGCTAGGAGTAGAAATGCCAGTGAGAATGAAGTAATGACAGTCACAACCCTCCACCTAAAATAGAACCTCAGTTGCACAAACTGTAGTGTCACCACAGCTGTAACTCCTTCCCTGGCCTAAGATCTTCACAGAAATGGAACAGGGCCAGAAAGAGCCCCCTGGATGGGATGTTTCATGCTCCCCAAAATGGGCTATTGCTTTCCTGAGTAAATGCAATGTGCACAGAGCTGAACTACTTCAACTTCTACATGACAAATGGTTTTCTACTGCATCATGACCCACAGGAACTCAGCTTACCCCTGTGAAGACCTGGATACCTTTTTTTTTCTTTTTTTTTTTTTTTTTTTTTTTTCTGTTTTGGCTCTCTGATGTTGTCCAGCTCTGCTTTCCACTACAAACATCCCTGGCTACAGCTTCATTATAAATCTTACAGTATAAATCTTATAAATCTATACTCTTGGACTAACATATTTCAAAAATGGTATCTGCCTTTTCTTCCTAAATAGACCCCTTTTGCACAATAACTACCATGCATTTCTGACTGTGAATATGTAAATAGGTGAGAAAGAAAATGTATCCACTGTCACAAAGAATAACATTGCAGCCTTAAACTTCAGATCCATTCAGAATGATTTGCTAACATTTGGTCCTCCAAGCTGTAGTTCCAAAATTGCCTGCCTTGTGCAATTTTCAAACATTCCACCTGCACAGAATGAAGAAAAAATAGCCGTTTCCAAGAGAGAAAACTCCATTTAACATGTTTTACAAAGTACTAAATAGCTTTCATATTTCAGATGAAAAGCAGAGAATATGTCCTCTGTGCTGTACTTACTAAGTACTTACAATATTGTCTATTCCATGGAGTTTCAAAGACACTGTAACATTCTGCATTACTATGATTATTTATCAAAACCAAAATCATGTACTTTTTTATGAAGCAGGAACTCAGTGAGGAAAAATTTAATTTCTGTTGCTTTTAATTTCTTGAAGAACTGAAATAATTTCCACTGAAATTATTTTGAAAGACTAAAACTTTCTCTAGTCTTCTTGCTAAATATGATTGCAATGATAAGGTGCTTTGGGTATCATTCAACAAAAAAGCTGAATATCTATTCTGTTATACCAAATCTCAGGGCTGGTGTTGCCTTCTTTACTCTGGGTCTTCTGTCACATTAGAGTTTTTTATAGACACAGAAGATTATCTTTCCCTGTGTAAAGACATTTATGGAGTGTACTTTGTAAAACAGAACTGCTATTTAAGCTGACAGGTGAAGGGTGACTCCCTGTAAAGTCTGTTTGTCTGCACGATAGTCATGTTTTCACAAAGAAAACCTGATTTACACAAATGCAAACCTGAACTACGGAGGAGAGTAAAGACAAGGCCCAGTAAGGCTTGTGCAAGAGAATCTAGGCTCAGTGGGGGGCTGAAGCTGTATAATTATTTATTTATGATATTTGAGCCAAGGGCTGCCCTTGCAGTTTGCAGAAACCTAGCCCACAACCATGGGTAACTACAGAGCACACACACCATTTTAATTTATACTACATTCTTCCAAGAATATTGATGCTTTATCATTGTTTTTTGTTAACAGTTGTGCTTACAAATTGTGCTGAGAAAGAAACATTTTCTCATAATGATTTACAATTCAGAAACCTGGGGCTACTTTGCACTAGGTAATGTTCCTAAGTACCTATGATTCCTAAAAACATCTACATTATTCCTATTCCCTTTAAGTTGTTAAAATAAAACAAATTTTCTCTCTAAATAATTCTACACCAATTTTTTGCTGATTTGCAGTTAATTTGTATGTGATGCAGAGTACCTTGGAGCTGGATATAAAGGATCATGTGATTTTTCTTGATATGTTGGAACCAAGGCAAAACTTGTAGTCAGCAACAAGTGATGCTGAAAAATAGGAAAATTCCTATGCCAGAAAGAAAGAAGCCTTTTGAATGTGGGATGCTTAATTTGTGGATATGACATAGCAAAGACTTCCTTGCCATATTTCCAGCATTTTGTCTTGCTCTCTGGGCTTGAACTACCAGGAGAACAATTTGTCTTGGGATGTTTGGCATTTCTGCTGCTGATGCCAGAGTAAACTAAGGAGAGAAAAGGCAAGTGGAAATTAAAAGCCTGCCACATGAGAATCAAAAACTAAGGCTAAACTTTAGATGTCTTTTATTTCTGTTCTTCACTTCTCTCTAATATGACCTCAAACACATGACAGCTATTTCTGAGGGTAGGTCT
This sequence comes from Brachypodius melanocephalos, assembly GCA_013398615.1. Taxonomy (NCBI): domain Eukaryota; kingdom Metazoa; phylum Chordata; class Aves; order Passeriformes; family Pycnonotidae; genus Brachypodius; species Brachypodius melanocephalos. The sequence goes on along the minus strand of VZSR01001283.1, from coordinate 20,070,802 downwards.
CTGTGGTACTTGTCAAAACAACCAAAATCACACAAACACCTTTAGAGTGAAGTCTGCTCAGAGGCAACGTGAATCACCTCAAGCTCTGAGCTGGCATGGGCACAGACAGAACATTTGGCAGCAAAAACAACACATTTTCCACTGAGATGTGCACGTCACCATCTGCATGTCCCAGCTCCTCCTGTGCTGCTGAGCCCACCCCTCCTCCGAGGAGCTGCCAGCAGCAGGAGCCCAGGGTGTGACTGCCAGCATCCCTCGGCATTCCAGGCATTGTTCCTCCATGTGATGTCTGCTGAGAGCCAGAACTGATGGAAAAGTGACATCTGCAGCTGGGGCAGCAGCAGATTTCCCTGGTCGGAAGGGAAATCAAAGAGGAACTTTGAGTCACCTGCTCAAATCGGGAGTGATGGCTGGTGGCTGCAGTGTCAGAAGATGTTGCTGCACAGGTGTGCAGCAGAATAAAAGCCTTCAACCAGAGGAGGCAGATCAGATGGAAGGACTAAGAAATAGTCCTGAACTCAATAAGGAATATATCAATGATGTTAAAAGATACCAGGAAATGAAAAAAAAACATTACTGATCTACCAGTACTGAGTGCCAGCAAATGCACCAGCTCAGTGAGAAACAATGATGATGATGATGATGTGCTGTTTGTGAATGTGAGGATGTTTTGTGGCAGTGCAGGAATCTCCAGCATTGTGGCTGGAAAGTCAAGAGGACTTTTGGTCCCAGCATACTGAGCAAACACCAGCACGGGGTCACACCATGCAGAAAACATCTCCCAGATCAGTTTCCAGCATCTTAGGAAAAGTTCACAGCCAACTGCTGAGAAATAGCAAATATTTGGCAGCATTTATGGTAATTTCTCACTGTCTGCTCCCTCTGTGTCAAAATGATTATGTATATTCTTCAGAGTTGATAAAGTTACTCAGCTCCAAAGCCAAAAACTTGTTGAAAAGCCGAGGTTCATTAAAGGCTCTTTTTTGATTCCAGCCATTTCACACACATTTTCCCTGAGCGGTGGCAAGCTTCCAGCATGGCTGAATCCAAACATTTCTCCACTAACAGGCACACAGTTTGCCAAGACTCAGGTTATTCCTTCTCCTTGATATGCAATGTTCCTTACTGATCACTGCTGTGTGGAATGAGCCTGGTGGCACCAGCTTGGTTGCTGCATGTGAAAAAAAAAATTCTGATCCCTCAGTTTTGGGAGTTTTGACATGTTTTATTTGCATTTATTTGCACATTTCTACACATTATTTAAATTTCAAACAATCATGTTGGTGGTGAGAAGTCAGGTAAACTATAAAAATGAATTGGCAAGATTTTCATTTGTAGAAAGTAATTTGTCTCCACCGTAATACACATAGATATTGTCAGGTTGAAAAGAGGAACCTTCTTGAGAAATCAGAATCAGATTTATGAGCTCAGTTTCAAAGTCTTGTTCACTTGCTTTATTTGCATAGTGTAGCGAAGAAAATCCAGCTCTTCTGCTGTTTTCTATTTCCTGAGAACATCTTCACCCCTCTTACCAGTCATTGCTTTGCTAGTCCTATGTAAATAGAGAATGGTGTGAGCGTATTTTACTATGCAGAAAGCTTGTAACTTCCCCCCTTGGCAATTCCCAGGTGCAGCCATGGGAGTCTAGATAGTTATCATTGCCAGAAGGGCATTTCTTCCTAAGGGCATGTGATTGCTGCCTCTATTTCCTGTCTTAGCCATAAACCTGCACAAAAAAGTCACAGATCACCCAATATTCTGAGTTGAACAGAGATCACCAAGTTAGCTCTTAAGCGAATGGTCCCTACAGGGATTGAAACCGTGGCCTTGGTGTTTTTTGGCATCATGCTCTAACCAACCAGGCTAAATAGGATGCTTCTCTTTTGCTTTGCCTTCTCGAGGCCTCAGTCTTGGCAAGAGTCACAGGGCAGAGTCTGGTGACACGGAGGACAATGCTGTGCTGGCTCCTTTTGGGGCACACCCGTCAGTGAAGCTTTTAGCTCACATGGAGGACAGCCCATGTCTGGGATATACAGTGTTATAACAAAGAGAGATTCCCAGACCATCCATTTAGTGCTGTCTCATTTTTCTTGCTGCACCTGGAGATTGTTTCTTGGTTTCACTTGGATTGTAACCAGCATCAGTTCTCTGCAGCCACAGCATGGCTCTGCTAACTCTACTACTCAGCCATGGTATGGATCTTCCAAATATGGCTTGTAAAACATGCTGAGCTGGAGAGCTGTCCTGCATTTTGTGACAGCAACAGGTTCATCACAGTGTCTCCATTGCTGCAACACCTTTTGCGTTAAAAATTAGTTTGTAGCAATGAGGCAGGCAGCAGCCACACTGTCAGTGAGTACAATGGAGCGGAGCAGAGAGTGTGACAGAAGAAAGACTGGAGATGCCAGGCCACAGCTCTTCACAGTTCTTCATGTATTTTCAGAATAACTTTTCTGGCTTTTATTCTTGGGTTTCTTTTAAAAAAGCTTTTTGCTTGTCTAGAGCTTCTGCTTCTCAGTCTCTGGAGGCTGTGCTGTTCCTTCTGTTCCATGACGTGTCAAGCAATGCATGAAATACCACAATTACCCCAAGGGTGGCAGTCCCTGGGGAGACCTGACAGCACAGTTCAGATCAGCAGAGACTTTGAGTTATTTTCAGCTAGTTTTAAAGATCATCCAGCAATTCCCTTATATATTCTACAGATTCTGATCTAGATTTTCCTCTTGCAATTTTTTAAGTCAAGAGCAAAAATCAGCCCTTATTTTCCCTTACAAGCAGGAGCAAGAGGACTCTTCATTTCAGTGATGCAATGGCAAACTGAATTTAGGGCACCAGGCTTTAGAAGTGGTAGTCCAAAAGAAGCGTACGTGGTCTTTTTTTCAGATTCAAAGAGATAAGACCCACTGCCATTGATTTTGAGCTACATTTAGGTATCCTTTCCTTGGTCTCTTCTTGGCCTCCTTCTGCAAGACATTTCCTGTCACCAGACATACTTCACTACAGATTGTGAAGCTGTCAGAGTCCCTAAAATGTCAATGGATTGATTCTTCTCAGGCCTTGACAAGGAGGTTCAATCAAGCATTGAGCAGGTTTCTCAGGGTGTGTCTGTTCAGTCTCCATCCCAGGAGAGGTTAAAAATTTGGATGGGTAAAGTCCTGAGCAACCTCATCTCATCTCATCTCAATCTGAGCTGACCCTGCTGTGAACTGGAGGTTGGACCAAGACTTGCTGAGACCTCTCTCACCTAAATCTGGTGGTGCCATAGAGTGCAGCAGGTCAATATAGTATGGTCTACTTAAAGCTGCAAAAAGTTAGAGGTGGTTCTTTACTGGGACCTAAGAAAGAGCCCTGAATACAAAACCAGAAAAAATCCATCCATCTCCCTGTGAGAGGTAAGTGTTAAATGTGTAGACACAGAGTGTCTCCCTCTTCATCCTGGAACAGTAAGCTAATCCACAGCCTGGCTGTGTATGATTTGAGCACACAGCACTGGCACAGAGTTTTGGAAGACCCCCATCTGGCTGTGAGGGTTATCCCACAGAGCGGCACTGCAGAAGAGACAGGGCCCTTTTAGGGTTAACCACCATTGTGCTGAATATCTGCTGGCACCTTTGTTCTAGTACCTTGGGAGCAGCCACACTTTGGGTACCCCATGTGCCTCCAGATGCAGGCTGGCAGCCAGGGATGAGAAACTCAGGTCTCTAGGGGGTGGGTCAGGATGAAGCCCTGCAGGACACAGAATACAGAATATAGCTGTGTTTGTATCCTGATGGAGGCTGATGGGGCAAGGAAGGGGAGACCTAACCCTCAGCATTGGCTGTGGGACTGTTCAGAGTTTTGGGAGCAATTTCTCATATGATATGACCATGTCAGTAATTTGCCAACATCAAACAGCTACTCTGAGCAGCATGGGCTAAGGATGACAGAGATCTAAACCCTGAGAAGCTTCAGATATGAATATGGGACATGACACTGAAATTGGTGGTTTGTGTAGCTTCTTGTGATTTTTTGCTCTTATATTGCAACTATCACATAGCTGGTGTGATTGCTAGCAGAAATAGCAATTTCTGGGCTTCTGGAAACTCTGATATCAATAGGATGGTTTTCACTGTCTCTATCAGAAAGTGATCAGATATGTAACCAAATTCAGTGTTGCCAATTTTTATATATTTGTTGTGACTGTGAAAATTTTTTTTACTACTTACAGCTCCGAACTGCTCTTGCTGTTTCAGAACTATAACTTTTTGTTTGAATGAAGTGTACATTTTTAGTCCTTACAGCTGGAGACAAAAGCTGTGGTCCAATAACCTGTGCAAAGACACTGGCAAAGCAGATGTGTGACAACATATGCATTACCCCCTTGCTTTTAATTTTGTCCAAACTGAACTCAGTACTGCCTAAGTTATCTTATCATCTACAAGATTTCCTCCAGCTGTAGAACATGGCTGGGTAATCAACCTTTCTGTTGATGGGGCCCACATCCCAAGAGTTGTTTGTTACCATCACACATTGTCCTACAAGTCTGCTGCCGAAGAAAGAGCTTGGGCACGCCTGAAGTGTCTCTTTGGCAAAGCCAGCTAGCTTGGATAAAGGGCTGAGGATGCTGATCTGCACTTACTCAGTCAGCTTTGCTGGCTGAAATCAGGGTAACTCCCTTCCACCCACACATGGTAGGATGGGCACAGCAGATCTGAAAAGGGGCCTCAGTGTGTGGCCATTCCCCCGTCATTAGGGCAGAATGGAAGTTCTGGGCAAAGCTCTCAACACAGGCACAGCCTCAACCTTCCCTCATAGCAGGGAGGTGATGTCTGTATTTTCCCCTTTTGGATCCTGTGGCAAGTTATTCTGTAGAATTTCCTTTCTTGCACTCAGGAGACCTTTTTAATTCCCTAGCTTAGCACTCCATTATAATTTTGCTGTGGAAGGAGGTGGCAATTTTTATGTCAGGGCTGCTGGGCACAGAGCAGGATCTGGATGATAAATACGATAAAATGAAGGTGTCAGAGAAACACTTTTGCAATGCCTTAAGAATTACCTGATATCCTCCTTCCACAAAATGAGGGTGTTTCCTCAGTCACTCGTGGTCACTGGCATCCTACTGGCCAGAGAACTGCCCGAGAGATCCCGTGGGCACACGCTCACAGCAACAGCACTTAGTGTGTGTGCCGTGTGGGCAACTTAGGCAGTTAAATCATCCTGGTTATCATCCCTTTCACTCACCCCCTGCCACGAAAAAACACTGCAAGGAGAGAGGTGGGGAGAGGGAAGGGGGAAGGGGAGCTCTTGCAGGAGTTTTCACCTGGATACAGTTGCTATAGGAACCACTTACGGAGCATCTTGGCGCCTCTACTATACAAGAAAATTTGCTTGCCCTTAATAGTGGGCAAAGTGATTTACCCGTAGGTGTAGAGATTTGGCCCCTGCTGACCCCCAGCAGGACAGGATCTCCTTGGCCAGGGCAGCAAGGACTGCCGGCATTTGCAGCAAGGGAAGGGGCTCCATTGTTTGATGGAACAGGACATGGAAAGAGTGATGCTCCCTCTGTATCTGCAAATGGCAGCGGTGGTGCTCAGAGCATTGCTGAGGTTAATGGACAGCAGTGGAGTGTCTGCAGCGGACAGGCAGGATGAGAAGGAGCCAAGAGATAGGGATAGAAATCTGGATTTTTATTGCAAAGGGTTCAGGAATAGAAAAAGCGTATGTAAGCTCTGGAAGGAATTGAGTAGAGGAAAAGATGAGAAAAGAAATCAGAGCTGTAGGAGAGATGAGTGGCATTAAAGGTGCAAACCGTAGACAGTGAAGCAGCATTAGAGGAAACTGCCCAGCTTGGTATTTGTAATGTGCACTGAGATCCTAGGATGAAAGACCAAAGTAGAAAGAGAAATACTGTGTCTTTTAATATAATTTTTATAGCTTTTGCAATAGCTATTAGTTTCAGTCCTTGAAACCTCATCTTGATGAAAACTGCCGTGGTGGCTCTGTGTCATTATCCTGCTGCTGGGTGTACATTTGTACTTGATGGTGTGGTACAAGTGCAGAGATTGCAGCTGCTGGAGCAGGGGCTTATCAGCTCTGTATTAGGGCAGCTCTTGACCCTTGGTTTGTGGGGAACAGTTCATTGGCAGCCAGGAATAGACCACAGACAACAAGTTAATGACCTTTTCCCACCAGTTCAACAGGAAATGTAACCGCAAATTTGACATTGCTGGCAGAGCTTGTATCAGAGGAGAACGGTTCTAATCACTGCAGAGCAGTGAGGGGAGGCTGCCAGGCACGGAAAAGATTAAACCAAATTACATGAAGGATGCCCAGGTTCAGCAAAGCACTTGAGTAGCTGCCTAATTTTAAACCATAACTAGCGCAAAGTATGAGCCAATTTGGAGTGATCATGGAAGGAACAATCTAAGGATGGATCAACAGAGCAGTCTTGCTTAGCAGGAGCTCAGATGAGCAGAAGAAAAGCAGAGGCAAACTTTTAAATTGCTCAGAGTAGGCAACAGGTAGGTGAGCAAAGGTCAGGTGAAGAAGTTCGACATGACAGAGGAGGAAAGTGGCAGCAATGGGAGTGAATTATAAGCGATTATGATAAATGACAAATGGATTATGGTAAATCGTCTTGATGGCCTATTTGTAGGCTGAAAATCAACAAGGGTTGGAACCTATTTACCATGAGATGCACTTTAACTTCACAAATTAATGATATAACCCTAAACAAATTCTGCTAAATGCACCACTTCACAAAATTACACAATTTAGGAAAGGAAACCTGAATTTCATATGTCAAGTAATATAAATACGATATTTATATAATTGTATTTTTTGAAACATATGAATTTAAAAAAAAAAAAACCCGCACAAATTGAGCAAATGATAAGTTTATAGACTATATGCTCTACACATGTGCTGTTTATGCACTGCCAACAGGACCTGGATTGAAAGGGTTTTTTCTGTAGTCAGCTCTGCAAAGATTTGCCACCATGAAGCCCCTGACCACAACAATCAAATGTTTCTTGATAAGTCTTTACTCTTTCTTCCTTTCTTTCTTCCTTTCTTTCTTCCTTCCTTTCTTCCTTTCTTTCCTTTCCATCCTTTCTTTTCTTTCTTTCTATATCCTGCTACTACTGCCCATATTTTGTGCCTAATCTCACAAAAGACACAAAGAAAAGCATTTGGTAAAAGCTGGCAGACTCTCATACACCAGCAGTTGGCGTGCACAGGACTCCTTCAAGTGCTGGTGTATTTGAGGAATACTGGCAGTGGTGGTCTGATCCCAGCTGGCCTCCATACAGGCTGCAAATTTCCAAAAAGTGCTGTTTGTGGTTGGTGGATTCATTGGTTTGGGCTCAGAGCTCTCAGAAAACTCTGACTATTTCTCCTGTGACCTGGATGGGTGATACACATATCTAACAATCAGGCCTCACAACTGATCTCCCAAATATCAAGGAGAGAGCAACAGATTTTGAATACCTGTAACTCATAAGGGCAGGACTCAGTCAACAAAACACAATCACTTTATGGGTTTCTGTTGCAGGAGGATGTGATAGAAGTCATGGAAGAGATAAAGTGGAGAAAGGCATTTAAGTTGCCAACATTCAAGTTAAAGAAATAGGCTGATCTCTGAGTAAGGATGACAAAGACCTGTTGAAAAGTTCTACTACCATGTCTCAGGGCAAAGTATATGTTGCAAGGTGAAAAAGTTGTCATAGGAGACAACACCAGCCAAAGCACCAAACTTATTCTAAATCTCACCAGTAGTGAAGGTGCTCTTTTCACTGGGACAACAGAGATTGGAGGCAGGAAGGAATGATGGAAACATCACATGTATTTCAGGGTGGAAATGCTCCTGACAGCCAGGAGGAAGATGGTGGGATTCAGGAGCTGGAGAAGAGGCTGGTGGCAAGAGGGGTGCTGCTGCTGCCCCTGTTCATGGCGCCTGAGCAGACTAGCAGCTCTCCCCAGGCAGGAGAGCTGCTCCTCTGCCAGGCAGGAATTGCCTTCCATAGGCTTCTGGGAAGAACTCCGTTGCACTAAGGCTTCTCCTCTGCTCTCTTAATTAACTGTTGACCTGATATCTCCCCCGAGAGATCTTTTGTCCCTTTATTTTTATCATCCTCCCTTTTGGTTATTCTGGATATGTTTTATATCCATATAAATTTGGTATCATAACATCCCAGGGACTGGTGATGACAGGGAGCTCTGAAGACTGACAGTGCACTGCATAGAACAAGTTTTAGTCTCCCTCATTAAAAAAATGTAAACTTTTCTTTTTCTGGCTTATTATCAGACACAAGAGGCTTCCCCCCTGTAATTTCTCCCATACATGCATTCTTCTATTACCTCCTTTTCTTATGGCTCCTCTTTCTGTCTCTTATTGAAAACTGACCCCATTTTTTCATTCTCTCTCCAGAGGAGAGTTTTGACAGCCTGGCTCTTCAGCTGTCTCTTGCCTGGAGGTTCCCCTTCTCTTCTGAGTTGGAAGGCAGAAGAGCTCTGCCCAGCTTTGCAAATGCAGCTCCTCTACTGCTTTTAACAGAGGCTCTGTACGACTGAGTGTGCTGTTTCCTGCACAGCAAAGCACTTGTTTGCTTTTGGGCTCTCAGCTGCATGTTAGGCTGGAGTCTTCCCCATGCTGTCAGTGGTGGTGTCCATTCTCCCTCTCCCTCTCTCTAGTTACTAGATTTGGTGCAAACACTAGGATCTAAGTGACTAATAATCACTGTGTCTGCCTTCCTCCTGTCCCAATGTGTGACATTTTGCCTCTGTTGTAAACCAACATTTTTTATTACTAGCATTGCAATCTCACTGGCTTCCCTGTGCATAAAAAATTATTATTATTGCTACCATTGAGTGACATAATAATATCCAACACACTGCCCCACAGGATTTTCATCCTCAGATTTGAATTCCCAGCTCCATTGAAGTCCTAATAGATTTCAACATATTTTCAGAATCTTTTTCATTGTAATATTTATAACCACTTCAAAACTCACAGCAGCCCAAAGAAATAGATTTAGTGAAATTCTAGTCATTCAAATGAACTAAGATTGGCATGAAATCAGTGCTAAACAGTAAGAGACCATGTCAGAAATATTCAGCATTTCTAGGTTATCTTGCACTAGATTTCTTCACATCTTGAACAATTCAAAATTTTGCAGAGTTAACAGTGGGCCACAACTTTGACTGGTCCTGTTTTTCTTTTTTTTCTCTGGGAATAAAGCCACATAAATAACAATAGATCCAAACTATTTATTCCTGTAAAATAGAAATGAAGCTGAAACCTTTTCTTCCCATGAAATCTAACAGAGAAAAATTACCCTGATTGGCAAAAGATTTTTCAGTCCTTTCATCAAGTGAAACCTATCTCTTGAGATGAAGATTTGAGACACTGACTCCTTTTTTTCCCTCTTTTTTTTTTTTTTTTTTGAAGGGGCCTGTCCAGCTAGAGATCTTTGACAGGTTTGAAACACTGCAGCCACCTTTAATTTAGAGAAATTATTTCCAGTAGGGAAAGTGGCTGGTCATGTGCAGGACTCCAATTAAGACCAACACCAACTCCACCCCCCACCCCCAGAAATCAGGATGCATAACACCATCCAGGCTTGGCTTAGCTCTGAGGCTGATTTGTGTTTCAGCAGCAGCTGTTCAAATAAGGAGCTGCCCCGAGGAAAGATCTGTACAAATGACTGGGCAGGTTTTGGGGTTGAGTTTTGGGTTTTTTTCTTCTTTTTTCAGTTCTTTTCAGCCTCACACCTAAAAACCCTGAAACAACTAGTTGCCCTTGTGGTGGATGATTATAATAATTATTGGAAAACAGTTGAAGTGTGATCAGGCAGGGAGGGTGGTAATTGAAATATTGACAGGTGGTTGCTTTGTGCCAAACAAGATTTTTTAAGATCAGCTGCACTTTGAAGGACTCCCAGCCAGGATGCTTATGATAAACTATTTAATTAACTATGTTATAGATTTTACTACAGAATCTACAGAAAGACCACAGCAAGACTCACCAGAAGAAGTTCTGAACTTTCTACAAGCAATCCTCTGTTAAGGAATGCTTCAGTACATATATTTTTATATCATTTTTTCCTAATTGTTCCACCTTTTAATTTACATGGATGATGTGTATAAATGCAAGAAGTTTGTCTATCTTCTCTGGTAATCAAATATCATTGACATATGATGTTATCTCAAAACATCATTGACACATGATATTATCGTCATTGGGTGACACTAAGGTAATTACATCATGGAGCCACAAGTAGGAAGGGCACAATTTATCCCCAGACAACTATGCCAATGCTAGGGGGATGACTGATTTGTAAGGATTCAGTGGATTTATTTGGGATCCAGAGAGCAGATGTTGTGAATTACTGAGAGACTAACAATATTAAAAAGTATTTTTTGTTGAGGTATTGGTCCTAATAGAATAAAGAGGAGTGTTGCCAAGACATTAAGAAATGCATATTCCTCAAAACCTCCGGGTACAAAAAGCACTTCCTGAAAGGACATCCTGAAAGGATGCTGAATTTGAACTTCCTCCTGAAGGCTTTCCATTTTTATTAAAAGTCATTTTGTCAATTATTGTCCAAGAGCTGTACAGAAGATTTAAACACCCCATCTTGCAAAAGCTTCCACAAATGTAACTTTTCCTGAAGCATGAGATCTGACACAGACACTGTCCATCATTTTGGACCCTACAGATGATGTATGCACTTTTCCATCACCTGGTGAGATGGGATCCATTCCTCTGCCAGCAGAGAACACATCACCAAAAATGCAATGATCAGGTGTCATAAATGAGCAAAACATGAAGGATGGGGCAGGGAACTGCAGTTCAATTTGCATGGGTAAGTGGCTTACATATACACACTGGATGAGCCTCCTGTGTCAGCTGAAACACCTTTGTTGTTGCAATGGGTCTTTCTGAGTGAGCTGATTATTTGTAATTTAAGGCTAGTGATCTTCAGTAAACATTGTGAGTAATTGAACTCTCTCTAACTGTCAGCACAACTTCTACCATCTCCACAATTAAGCAGGCTGTTTAGAAGCATCTCTGCAGTAACATTTGTTGGTTCATTTCTAACATTTCCATATTAACTGTTTACAAATTCCAGTATCCCTGCTAAAACCTTGGAAACAGCGAGAAAAGCTGTTATCTGCTGCAGTTTCTCTGGCTGGTTTCCCTGAATGTCTCTGACATACCAAAGGGATACAGATAACGGGGTCTTATTCCAATCCTCTCCCGTTTTTGCTTCGTTTGTGCCTGAGGTTGCTCTCTTCCTACACCCATCAAGGACCACGTTTACCAGGGCATATCCTCTGCTGCTGCAGCTTGGTACCTCATGGTGTGTTTGGAGGGAAGCACATCAGCTGTGGGTCTGAGCAATGGATGCTGTTCAAGTGTACCCTGTAACTCCTCATGTGGATGGCTTGTGCTCTGCCAAGGTCCATGGGAGATGGATGGGACAGAAAAGCCATTCCCGTGATTTCTCTGCTCTTGCTTCTCATGGATCATCATCCAAAGGCAGAGCCTGAGTAAAGGTCACTCCTGGGGGAGGGTCACAAGGACTTTGGCTGAGGGACAAAAGAGGAAAAAAGGGACTGTTGCACTATTGGTGCAGCATTCATGGAATTGGAAAGGATGAGGCAGAACAGGTCCGGGGTCAGCATGCAAGAATTCTCTTTATTCAAATTTCTGACTCCATTTATATACACTGTACAAAGATGGCCAAGTATTGGCCAAAGGCATGTCACCTCATCCACTTGGATTGGTGAACATCCCAATCACTCAAATGCTCCTCTCGGAGCAAAGGAATGCAAACATTTTCTGATTTACATGAAAAAGTGTGGGAACTCAGCTCAGAGTTCCAAAACATCAGAAGGCTAGTCTAAATATTACAATGCAAGTTTAAGACACATAAAAACAGGGTGGCAAGGGACTTATATCCCTACGTCAGCTTCCCATAGCCCCTTTCTCAGAGGTGACTAATGAGATTTTTTAGGTGCTTAAAGTATTTCCTGACAAACATAGTGTTAGGCAAAGGAAAGTCTGTAAATTTCAAATAAATTCAAGGGAGAATTTCAGCACTGCCATGCCCGTAATATTGGGAGGGAAAAATTCAGGAAAGCCAAACCTAATGGGGCTTTCCCCTCTATAAAACTCATTGTCTTTCTGGAATAAAATGTAACTTTGAATGTTTAATTATAACCACTCATTTTTTTTTTCACATGGATAAAAATACCTGCCATGGCTTCAGAAACACCTCACTTTGAACGGATTGAAACTCTCTGGATCTCAATTATATTTGCATTGCATCATTACAAGGTGACTTTGGAAAAAAAAAAGGAATTTTAAAAATTCTGCAAATCCTGTTTGTAGCTGGCAGAGCAGGTTGCTTGTGCATTCTGGTGTGTGGGTGACAGGATAGACATGTTTTGTTCCACGTCACAGCGAGCGCATGCTGTGGGACCTGATGTGGGAGATGCTGCACAGCCCTGTCCTCCTCACAACATGATCAACTGCACGGCCAGACCTCTTCATGAGCCTCTTGCTGTGCCTGGCAAACTGGAGCAGATTTGCCTCATCAATGCCCAAGTCTTTCTGCTGTATATAAATGTAATTCAGTCATCCAATGTCTTTTTTATCCTTCCTTTGATCCTTCTCACAAGTACTTGACTGGAAGAGCACATGGGAAATCAGAAAATCAGACCAGGTCACCTAATCTCCATTCAGTGCACCGAATGTGCATTCAATGCTAATGTTCATTCAGTCCCTTCTCTTCAGTTTTCTCTTCTTATCTGTTTTGTTTGCCAGTTTCTATGAAGTACATCCTCAGGAAAATCATTAATGTAAAGCACTAAGACCAATGTTTCAAAGCTGGGCAGTGTCTTGAGAGGGCTTTTGGTTATATTTATTCCAACTCATAACTAGTTTTTAGAGGGGCTGCAACTTTGATTTTGAGTTGCAGAAGCATGTAAGTGTTCAAGGACAGGTTGGATGAGGCTTTGAGCAACCTGATCTAGTGGGTGGCATCTTTTTGTCTTTTTATGAACATGCAGATTCTTCTTTTTTATCTACTTACTTACCTACCTGGCTACCTGTGTACCTACCTATTTAATAAACAAGTCTGTATTTACTAAAAAGATAGGATGTTGATTGAAATAACTTCAATCAGTGTTCATTTGAACAGCACTGACAATGTTTTCGTTTTTTTTTAACAACCAGCTTACAGCCTGAGAGTACATACAGAAAGCCCTGATCTAAACAGGGATAAGAAGAACAAATACCCCAGTTTATAGCATGTGACCTGGGATGCACCATGCCAGCCTTGCTGGAGAGAGAAGGATACGTGGGGATGAGGACATGAAGGCAAGTCTCCCCTTCCCCAGTTCTCCTGCCCTTAAATCCAGTAAACCCCTATCTGACTGGTTTGTTCTTAATTTTCCCATTCTTAAAAATCAGGCTAAATCCCATTGCCTGCTGCCATCTAACAGTGTTTTCTTCAGCACCTTATTAATATGGCAGGGATCGGAGCATCATGACGAGCATTTTTAAAAAAGACCAGAGAAAATGACTAATGATCTCGCCAGATTTTGATTCTGTTGGCCCAGACCTGTTGATCCATAGCCCACTGGCTTTGTTCCTCACTTTGTGGAATAGCCTTTCTGGTCTTTGTGCAACTGCCTGATTCACTGGTATCACAGGAGCTGCTGAAAAATGCATTCTCTGTACCTAGGAAGAACCTGTATAAATATTCTCAATAAATAAATAACAGTTGTCATTTTCAAAATATGACAATCTCCAGTTGCCTGTGCTTAAATTGAATGACATGTCATTTATCCTAATAGATGTGAATACATGTATAGTACCTATGAGTGAGTCACCTAATTCTTATTCACCTCAGCCTTGGTCTCAGTTGGGGGCAAGTGCCTCTAACAGGGTTTGGATGGATCAAATCACAAGCAGAAAAATCTTGGTCAATTATAGATGCCTAAGGCTAAAAGGGCTAAAAGGTCTTTTTCTCTTCTTCATTTTTTCCCCCCCTAATCTCATGAAGCACAGGATGCCTCTCCTATCCACAGGTTTACTAAAGGAGCAAGTCAATCTCTGATCTGTGGAACTTCTGGGAATCTCTTCTCCCTGTAATTTAACGTGACTCAATTCTCCATCCTGATAATACAAGTGGTGAGAAAAGCTTCTAATCCTATTGGCATACCCTCTTGTCAGCACCTCTTTATTTCACTGCTTTAAAGGCTCAACATGTTTTCATTCACAATAAGCACTAAGATAACTGCAGGTGCCCTCTCTAAAAGCAAGGTTAACTCACCTGAGATGAATTCTTTTATTGCAAACAAAAGCAGCGCATGAGCAGGAAATACAATTAATACAGGTGCTTCCCTGAAACTTAGCAAATGCCATTTGTCTTGAAATGACATAAATCCCCATTATGTAAACAGGCCCTAGAGGCTTGATTTTTATTATTTCTGGAGAGGAAGGATTTAAGCAAAAGGTAAATGAAGTGGCGATGGTGGAGAGAAAGAAATCCTTATACTTAAAAGGTATTTATTTGACAGTAAAACTACTAGTGTGCTATTTTTTGATTGTATTTAAAAATACACAAATGCCTGAACATAGATAAAAAATCCCAGTCTAGATGGGATTTGAAAGTTAACTGATTTTTTGCTGATGATGTGCAATATCCTGTGTATTTGCAATACAGCATTCGAATGTTTAGTCTGACACACAAATCTCATAATTATTTGCTGTTTGGTGATAACGTCAGATCCTTCTGGGCATTGCCAGATGCTGAGCACCTTGGGTCTTCACAGCAGCAGAAGGATGCTCCTTCCCAGCTCTCTCAAGGAGGATCTTGAAGGGTGCAGCCTGAGCTCTTCCTCCTGCTCCCTTTGCACCACCAGGAGTGCAGCTCTAGGCCTTCTGGAGGCAGGGATCAGGGACAGGTCCATGGAACTGCCTCTATACCCACCATTTCCAAGTCTACTGCTGTCCCCAGGGATTCTGGAGCTCAGGATGTCTGGTGAGGGTGTACTGATGCCATAGAGCTGAACATTAGGTCATCTCCTGGGTACCCCAGGTGTTTAATTTGTGCTTGACACTGGGGCACCATGTTCTAAAGCAAACTAGAAATATGCCAGCAAGGAAGCAGACAGGGAAAGCAGCAGAGGAGATCCTGCTGCAGAAATATTCTGTTCTCTTTCCTTCTCTGCTACTGATTTATACTGAGCAACCTCAGAGAACAACCTTACCTCCCCAAGACTCTTCATGCCCCTTTCCTCTGCTGATTTTGTCTAGCTAGTGTTTCACTCCAGACAGAGCACAGGGCCAGGTTTTTAGATTGAACAGCTATTGTGCTCTGGACAACAATCTGTATTACATAATTTTCTGAGAAATGTGTGTTGCTTTCCTGAGACCGTGTACTCCTCTTCCCTCTGCAATTACCAGTATGAACTCTTGGTGCCTATAAACAGGTAGGAGGAAGGCATAAGGCTGTCATCATAGCTGTTTACACTCTAAAAGGCCACTTCAAAATAGAACTTAGATAGTAATTTCTCTTACCCATCTCCTTTATAATTCACATATAACTACCTAAAAAACAGACTCCAAAATTACCTCAAACAAATAAACAAACAAAAACTGGAAGAAAGAAATTGTAATACTTAATAGGAGCATCAGACAAACAAGTGCAATTATGTTGACAAGTATAATACAGCAGTTTAGATATTTGGCTGTATCATCACCAGTACCTCCTCCTTCCTCACCCAAATGCTGTGCTTTGTCTAATGAGTGCTCCTGATCCTCAGTTTTTAACAACTGAGGTGCTGATTTTCGCAACCAGTCCTGCTTGGTTGGATTTCTGCAGCCCTGTGGAAATTGTTGCCCACCAGGCATCAACCTGAAGAAAGCCAATTGCATCATTTGGGCCAAAGCTGAGGCACCAAGTTGGACTAATGTCTTCCCTCTTACCTATATTCTTATAAGTCAATAACTTCCAGTATCAGGACATCAAAGGCGTGAAAGTTTATTCTTTCACCCCACGCCTTTCCAGGCCTGAACCCACTGAACATCCAAATGTCCTCCATTGTCCATTGGACTTTTAGGTGTCAGAATAATACTGGATCAGTCCCTTTGCCCTGAAAATTCAGGATTTATTCAGACAGCTACAGCAACATTTAGCAACCTCAGTCAGCAGACATTACCTTCATCAGAAATGACAAGTTGACATGGTTGTATGCTCAATTAAACCTTCTCTTCCTCTTTAAACAAATGCATTAGGCTTCTAAATTATGTGCAAGTTTTCTTGTTTCTAGTTCTTTGACTACATTAAGCTTCAGATGCCAAACTTCAGTTGTAAACCTTAACTTGGTTATTTGGAGAAGAAAGACTTAACACAGCTTTTTTTCTGACAGATATTTAAGTAAAATTAAAATGGCTTTATAGCTTTTTCAATTTTCTAGAAAACATGCAGCTTCCCCAGAAAACATTTTTTAAATGTGTGAGGTATAAAACAAACTGAAAGCTCTGCTTTCCAGAAGTCCCAAGAATAAGCAATTCCAGCTGACAATGGAGATGGGTAACCATTACGTGAAAATCTAGCCCCAGTGTTCCAAAAAACCTGCTTTGAAAACTTTATCAACTACTCAACTCTATACTTGGATGGCAGGTGTGGCATTTTCACTTAATTGCTCCTTTCTTACAATTAATCTCCCATGAATGAGCCCTTTCTTTCATGTAAAACCCCACCAGGATCAGCAAAGGATTTGCATCTAAAAATAGAGGTATAATAATTTGCAAAAATTATATTCTGGACTGGCTGACTGGCCTGTAAATGTAAATATCCTTTCGGGAAAATCAAACATTTTTATAAGAAGAGCAACTTCTACTGAAAGTCTTTAGGATTTTTGTTGTCTGGTAAACGGAAGAAAGCTTAACCCAGAAGAAGCAGCAAGCTGCTCCTGGTAGTATTCTCCTTGTCTAGGGTATTGATAACTCTTTCTTTAACAGAAGGAAGAGCTGAGCAAGCATCTCTCTCTCCAAAAAGAACATCTAATTTTCTCTTAAATGGGTGGTGGAGCACTTTTTTCCAAGGAAAAGCAATAGACAGCCTACCTGCATGAGTAGCTGCAGAAGGACGTCATGTCCATTGCCTCCACAATGGGTCGGTGGTCTCGCCTTGCTACAGTTCAGCCTCTAAAGCTGGAGATTCCAAACTCTTGTTTGGAAGCTGTTTTACTTCTTAAAGGTCACAGTTTGCTGTAAGTCAGGAGGTCACAGAGCAGCATTTGTGTCCAAAATACCAAATACTGAATGGAAAAGGCTGATGCAAGAATAGCACAGAGCTGAAGTGCTTCAGGAGCATTGGCCTTCACTGTAGGAATCAGTCACATTCCTTGTCTTCCCACCCCACCTGAGAAGAGGAGACAAATCACTTCTCTCATGGGCATTGCACTAGTCTAAGGAGGAAGGTGCACTTTTCAATAATGGTTTGACATGTTCACCACTTTGAGGACTCAAAAAAAATTACTCCAGAGGGAACAATAAGGAGTTATCCCAGCCCATCCCAGTCATTCTTCAGTAGCTGTTAATATGATTTGCAGCCACTGGCTTTAAAGTATGTACAGAGAGTCAGAGATGAGGATTTGTCTGTAACACATTTAATTTTCAGTTTTCTCCTCCTGTGAAATGTCCTCCAAGCTTTGGATTCACAAGAGATTTCAGAAAAAGAAGGTTTCTCTCCAGACAGCATAGGAACAGAAGTCTCTTGCAAGGCCATGCTTTTCATTATGGCCAGAGGGCAAGACCTTCAAGCCCATGCAGCAGAAACACAAATCTTTTGCTAACCTTACAAAGACCTGTGGTGAGCCAAAACAGAGCAATGGTGTTCTCCTGCCACAAGAGAGAGAAAAGGCTCTGTCTCCTGAACAGAAGAGCAGAGGACTGCTCAAGGGTTCCAGAGGAACTTCTTGACCCAAAGGGTGATACCAGACGAGACTGTGGGATCCACCACAAGAAATGTGTGCAGCTAAAAGTTTTAGTAGTAAAAAGACCAACAAAATCTTAAATATAGTCGTGCACACACACACTCACCAACTTCAAGAGTCAGGAATGGGAAAAACAAAAAGCATCTTCTGCAAAAATGTCCTTATAATAGACCTGAGAATGTATTTTATTTCCTGCAGTCTCTAAAAGACTCCCAGAGATCCAGGCAAGGAATGGACAGGATATATATCTCTGAGACTCCCAGACTTCCAGGAAGATTTAGGTGCCTTTGAATGTAATGTGACCAAAATGATGATAATATTTTATATATCAATGTTTTGGTTTGAAGTGTTTGCAACTGAAATAAGCAATGCAATTTATACTCTTATCCCAAAAATCTGTGTGGGCTTTAGATAATTTAAAGTTGGAAGATTTGTTTTTCAGAAACACAAGCATTTAACAACGGCGTGTTTAGGGAGCACTGCATTAATTGAAATGGATCAGGAGGAGGAGAACACTATTTCAGTTTGGATACTGAAAGAGCACTGCAAACTCTGCTGGGGTGGAGAGTGGGAGAAACTGCATGGTCTGAATGAAACTCTGAAAGATCAAGAGTGATTGAAAAGTGGGAGAGCCAGAAGAAAACAGGGCTGTGGACAAGACTTTCAACAGATGGGTCTGGTGAGATCAAAACAAGTTAAATAATTGCTAAGGAGGGAGTGGAAGTAGCAGATACTTGAAGCAGGACAGGTCATTTGCCATAAGATTGGACCTGATTGAACACAGTAAAGGCAAATAAAAACAAGGAGTTAGAGAAGTAAAAAAAAGTGATTTTCTCTGGATTACCATTCTGCAGCTTGAATATGATAAATATGTATGTCTTAGGCGTGATATAAAACTTACCTACCAATTGTTCATGAAGAAATTAGACTGAGAGGCACTATTATGTCAACGAAAAAATACACTTTGCATCTTCAAAAATGTTATGTTATTTCTGGATATGATTTTCTGATGTGTCTGATCCCCAGCTAGTATTGCTTTCAGTCAAGTGAACTTCACTGTAAAAGTTGGATGTTTTTTGAAAATCACACCTAATAACCTCTCAGAAGTTGCAAGTGAAGTTACTTTAAATCTAGGGAAACACAGAGCGTGCAATACAAATTGTCAGGGTTAGATATAAACACTGTACATGCTGGTGGAGAGACACAAATTCTCATTTGCAAACAGACAGAGTTGCACCCGGGCGCTGGTGCTGTTGAGCTGCTGTGGTAGATTTGGCATTCTTATCACATTCTTGCTTCAAAGTCCAATTGTCCTCACAATTGTTGTTCTGATTATTTATCAGAGCACAAGAGTAATATTGTTCTCCATGTCGCTGCACTAAGAGATGTTTTTCATGCAGGAGATAAACACATTTCCTTCCTTTTAAACTCTGTATTCTCCCCTTCACTTTGTCTAAAAGCCAAAAAGTATATTAAAAAGGTGTTTGTCCCCATATTCTTTTAGTTTAAATATCATGGGTTGTGGCAGACCTTCCACCCTGATTTGACTCCCATGCCAACATCACTTCACACACTGCACAAGCAGAAAATACATGGCAATCTCCTGCTGGAGATTTTTCCAGCATGGCAGATTTTCTGAGCGTGCAGAAGGAACCTGAGCAGAGCCTATTGCAGTGTCCCTGCTGCCTCCAGCATAGGATGGGAGCAGGATGTGGCAGAGGGGCCAGCACGTCCCAACCACAGCTCAGGTGAGCTGCAGCATGCTGGAGCTGTGGGGAAGCAGGAGGACAGGTTTCTTCCCAGACCCTCTCGTTTCAACAGACCTTTCAAGCAAAGCCTTCTGCTTGCCCTTAAATATGTTGAGAATTCTGAAGCTGAATGCCATCCCTGTATACTCAGTTTTACATTGGGGATGCACACAGGTCAGAGCCACTGCCAAATTTCCAGTGTCTGCTGTGAATGACACCAAAGCGATAGACGCCACATGAAAGAAAAGATAACTAGAATGTGCCCTGAATTCAGAGCATGCAGAGAAAATGTGAAGAGAGGTAGTAGCTAGCTGGCACTATTTTCATAATTATAAGTAAATAGGCTTTTAGCATCAGCAAAGCCCCCATAATCTAATACTAGTAATCTAATCAAAGACCTTGTGAAAAAACAGATTCTATATCCATATGATGATGTGATGACCTATAAAATGATGATAGATGTTCCTAGCTGACATTGCTAACTAGGAGAGAAAACCAGGTTTATTGCTCTTATTATGTGAAAATGTAAATTCTTTAATTATACACTGATCTGTCCAGAGAATTCTGGAGTTCTAGTTGTTAAGTCTGCAGATTGGTTGGATGGGGATATTTAAAACAGGAAATAAAAAGGCATTATAATATAGAATAGAATAAAATAGAACAGAACAGAATAGAATAGACTATTTCAGTAGAAAGGGATCTATGATGATCATCTATTTCAGCTATCTGACCCTTTCAGGGTTGATCAAACCCTAAAATATGTTATTAAGGTCATTATCCAAATGCCTCTTTAGCACTAACAGGCTTGAGGCATTGATCACTTTTCTAGAAAGCCTTTTCCAGCAAGCATTTTCCAGCATTTGACTGCCTTTTTTCCAAAGCCTTTAAAACATCATTGCTGAAAGCCTATACCAACAGAAACAACTCATCTCCCATCTTTTTTCTCAGTAATAGACAGTATCAGCAAAAATTTTTGTACCATAGCCAGCAGAAATCAATCCTGCCTTGCACTCAAGAAGCAAGCTAAGACTGGCAGAAAAAAAGGACCAGCATCTCAAATGTTACCATAGTCTTTCATTGCAAAGACAGGAGTACTTTTGATGAAGTATCGTGCAAATAAATATGTTTTAAATCTCAAACATTTAAAGATAAGACACACTTTTTATCCACTTCTCTCTCATACAGCAAGTGAGTTTTGTACTACTTCATGCATTGTTTGGAGATGTGAGACACTACAGTGATTTGTAACTGGGAAACTATTAACAAATTACATCCACAGAGATTTCAAAAAATGCAAAAACCCAAAAATTAAAAATAAATTATGGGAGTAACAGCCTGTATTGGCTTTGTATGGCAAGGTTTTGGCAGCAGGAGGTGATAGGGGTGGTTTCTGTGAGAAGCTGCCAGAAGCTTCCCCTGCATCTGATGGAGCCCAAGCCAGCCAGCTCCAAGAGAGTCTCACCACTGTGGTGATGCCTCAGAGATAATGTATTTAAAAAGAGGGAAAACAGCTGGACAAGAGCAGGTGAAGACAGGAGTGAGAATATGTGAGAGGAACAGCCCTGCAGATATAGAGGTCAGTGCAGGAGAGGTAGGAGCTGCTCCAGAACTGGAGCTCAGCATCCAGCTGAGGTGCAGCCCATGTTGGGGCAGCTGTTCCCCTGCAGCCCATGGAGATCCACAGTGGAGCGGAGATCCACCTGCAGACTGTGACTGTGGGGGAGCCCATGCCAGAGCCAAAGGATGGGCCAAAGGAGGCTGTGACCTTGGGGGAAGCCCATGCTGGTGCAGACTCCTGGCAGGCCCTGTGGCCCCGCAGGAGTCCATGCAGGTGTGCTGGCAGGAGCTGTGAGCCTGCAGGGACCCACCCTGGCTCTGTTCCCAATGGACTGCACCCAGTGGGAGGGACCCTATGCTGGAGAAGTTCATGAAGAACTAAAATGCACGAGAAGGAATCATGTTGGGAGCAAGGGAGGAGCATGAGGAGAAGGGAGTGGTAGATGCAGTGTGTGATGAAGTGACCTCAACCCTCTTTCTTTATCTTCTCTGTGCCACTGGGTAGGGAAAGGTGAAGAATTCAGGATAAAAGTGAAGACTGGGAAGAAAGGACAGGTGGAGGAAGGTGTGATAAGATTTGATTTTATTTCTCATCATCCTATTCTGATTTGACTGGTAATAAATTAAACTTATTTCCCCAAATCAAGCCTGTTTGC
Source organism: Brachypodius melanocephalos (assembly GCA_013398615.1). Classification (NCBI taxonomy): domain Eukaryota; kingdom Metazoa; phylum Chordata; class Aves; order Passeriformes; family Pycnonotidae; genus Brachypodius; species Brachypodius melanocephalos. The sequence continues at coordinate 20,048,844 of VZSR01001283.1, read as the reverse complement.
ATCACGACCATATCAGCTGAGTGATTTCTCTTTGCCCTTGTCTTGACACATCAACCTTTTGTTATTTTTTCTCTCCTCCAGACAGAGAGGTTTTGGTGGGCATCTGATGTCCAGGCAGGGTCAACCCACTACATTACTTGCCTCAAAGAAGCTGTGGTTCAGATTAAGGAAGGATGGATTTGGTCTGTGGGAAGTATATAGGAAAGAGCTTCAGGTCTTGCTACCTTTAAGTACGGAGTACAGATTTAGAAGTACCGAATATTTCAGTGTTTGTGTTAAATCCTCTTCACTTCTTCATTTCATAGCCACAGTCTTTCTATTTTCCATTTGCTAAAAAAAAGAAAAAAAAAGAAAAAAAAAAGAAACTTTGCGTTTAAGAAGAAATCCCTGCTACCCGGCACCATGCAATTAGCATATATGAATAGGAAATGAGTTCCTGCTGCTCTGGACCATTGTTAATCCATATTGATGGGCTAGAAAACATGACATCAACTGTAAAAATCCAAGAACATTCCTTAAAATATTCAAATGCTGTACCTGGTCCTGTATTCACTCTGCATCTCAAATTCTCATTGACTTTGTGGGTGCCTGGCATGCAAGAGGAATGCAGGATTAGGTGCACAGGCTACGCGTGGTATGCCTGCCTTGACAGCAAAAACAGTTTTTGATTCTGTCTGAAATTCCCTGAGACATATATTCAGGTCAAAGGAACTGGACAAAAAACACACACAGATTTTGTACAGCTGGTGTTTGTTCTGGGCCACATGCCACCATGAGCTTGTTGGGGCTGTGTTTGACTGCTGCTGAAGGGGTGTATGCACACTGCACTGTGCAATGCTAGAGAACCGTGGAGCTAACCACCTTTTGAACTCCCTTACTAGACCCACACTGGCTTGTTCATTAGCCTCTCTTTTTTTTATTATTTTTTACAACTTTTATGCAAACTGGTAGCACGTAAAATTTGTCTTTAATGATGGGAGAAAAATATCATCATAGTGGTGGCTGAGACACTGAGCGATTTTGTATTTTCAGGGAAATTCTCAAGAATTAATGCTGTGGAAGTGCCCGGAGAGTTGTTGAGTAAAAAAGACTTAGGAGTCATCTCAAGTGATGTATATTAGATCAGCCCAAAGGTTGATTTTAAATGCAGCCAAACCCCAAATTAGCCTCTGTGGCACTAGAGGTAGAAGTAAAGATGTCACATCACGTTCTGTTTCACCATTCTTCCTCTTTTTTCTTCCTCTCTGTGCAGAGAGAAGTGTACTCTTTCAAGCCAACAAATTGTATCTGTATACCTTTTCCTCCAGTGAAAAATGCACATAGAAATACCCTAATCCATAAAGAGATGCACCTCTGAGTTCAGATCTGTCTGTAGGAGAATATCTGAGTATTCCTAGAGTCTCCAAAGAACTATATCTACCTACCTAATGTCAGCCCACCCATGGTGTGGGCTGGCTCAGAGGCTTTCTCTCAAAGCCCATTTACTTAAATTGTTGTTCATAAATTGTTGGCCTTATCGAATTTAATGACATCTTCTGAACCATCATTACTGAGAAGGGAAGTGTGTGAGTCATTTCTCTCCCAACAAATAAAAGTTCAAAAGTTTCAAGCACCAGCTAGACCTTTACTTTTCAGACCAATCTTTCTACCCCCAAAAGTCAAAACCATTAGTCCATTTCAGAATTTGCAGCCTGTGAAATGTCATAAAAAGAACAACCTTTTTTGAGGTATTGGAGTACAAAAGCTGCCTTATAAAGGTATCACAGTACCATTGATAATAGCTTTGGCAAAGACCTTTCAGGTCACTTAGTCCAAACCCCAGCAAGGAACAGTTATGCTAACCTTTTGTACAAGCCTTGTTTTGAACACCTCAAAACCAAGACAGCTCCAGGACTGAAGGCTTGGTTCCAGCATCAATTCTCTTCTCCTGTAATCCCCTAAAACTCTCTCTTTCTTTCTTTGGAGTTAGGCCTCCAATCTATCTTTTTTTTTTTTTTTAAACTTCAGCAGCACAAAATGTTTCTTTTCAGAATGCTTGTCAATTGTCAATTTTCACCTTAGATGAGTAGGTCTAGTTTGGAATCAGTGAACCAGCGGGTTCCTCAATTTTTATGGGGCTGTTTTCACTCTCATATCATTCTGCTGGGCTCAAACTTTTTAAGCTGACACTTTCCTGCATCTAAGTGATTTCTTCGAGGGTACAGAACTTAGGCTGAAAGATCCAACAGTTTCCAAAATCAACAGTAGGAAGAAACATGATGTTAAGACATCTCAGTGGTGGTTTTTGGCAGAGGGATCTTAAAATACAGGAGGGACAGCTTTCTGTGGAAAAATATGCTTTTTTAATGGAAAAGAAACATGTTCATCATATTATTGTGTTCTATAAAAGCTGAAAAGAGTAGGTTGGGACAGGCAAATCAACATGGACTATTTAAAAACTGTCGGCCTTTGGGCAATATGTCCTGACTGGGAAATGCTGCAGAAGAAATGCTGGCTCCAGGACAAAAAACCTAAGCTTGGTAGTTCTCACTTTCTTGGGATACCAAACTAAGTCTCAAATAACTCTGCTGCAGAATGGTAAAAAGAAAATGCCAAAGCATTTCAAGGGGAACAAGAAAATTTTAACTAGGAATCTTCATTTTTAGTGGACTTTTCTTGTGCAGTCTGGTGAATAAAGCATAGTGATTGCAAATACTCACTGGATTATACTTTTAGAACTATTACTTAGTTTGCTGCAATCACCACATTGCTAATCAACTAATTAATACTGAATTTCATCTGAAAGTTCAGAAGAATCAATTTTGTCACAATATTTCAGTGTTTCTTCTTATGCATCAGCCCTTAAGTGGAGAAACATCAAGCTTAATCCTACCTGAGGGGTAGGACAGAGAGGTCAGTGGATGTGTGAGCAACAGGGTTCAGAGCCCCTCATGCAGAGGATGCCACGTCCCCAGAGGTGGGGTCACCTCCCAGCCCTCATCTGCCAGAGCCTGTGCCCTGCTTCCCCATCCCTCCAGGCAGGTGGGCAGGCAGAGGCAGGCTGGTGCTGTTGGTTTTCATCTGCCTGTTTCCTCGTTGCTATGACAACCCACCAGAAAGCACATCCAGAGCTACATCATCAAATGTCACAGCGCCAGTGACAGGAGGTGTGTGTCACAGGAGCCTTGGCTGGGGCTGTGTGTGTGCTGGCAGCGCTGTGCCGTGGAGGGACCATAACTCACATCACCCTGCCCAAAGCCAGCCTCACACCCTGTGACACATGCAGGGGCTGGCTCCACGTGCTCCTAACTGCAGACAATAAAACATCTTCATGAGGTTATGTTTTCTACCCTCCCTATCTAAACTTAGGGATGAAGCCTGTGTAAAACGAGTCTTTCCTTTTATTCCTTGCTCCTTCCCCGGGCTAGCACATTCTTTCTTAGTGCTACCATCGGTGTCTTTCCTGTTTTCAAAACACATCTTAAACGGAATTGTTTTTTTAAACTCTGACCAAGTTTCCGTCTAAATGAGGCATCTTTATTAGATATTGTATTCCCTGCTTTGTGTACTTGGCTGTGTTTTGGAAGTGAAAGCACAGCCTACCTCTGTTTCTCGGTATAATAAAAGATCAAAGCGTTACAGAAGCTGTGTCACATAGCGTATTTTCTTGCAGTATATGTTATTAATCTTGGTTTTTGTTAGCAAAGCTGTGTCATTTCAACTCAGGAGAGGAAGGGATATCTTCTGCCTCCTTGTAAGTAGGTGGCAAGACTGCCATTGGTATATTAGACAATGGGGGAGTTTATCCCTCCCAGCCTTTGGGAAAAACTGGGGGAATGAAAGCCTCTGTAGTCATTGCCAGATATCAACTCCTAATTTTAGCCACTCAGCAGTGTTTCTGAAGGTAGATGATTGCTTTGAAAGGCCATTGTGATGTTTCCTCAGCCTTTCAAAAGCAATGTATTATTTTTAACTTGGGGCATTTTACCATCTTCTTGAACACCAACCTGCCTGGATTTCTCCCTTATTATGACTCCTACACTGGAAACGTTTTCTTCTCTCATTATTTGAAAAGCAGAAGTTTCCAAAGCTATATAAATAATTCATGAGAAAGCATGCCTGCCATGTGTGGGAATAAATTGTATGTGAGAGGAAGAGTTCAGGAAGTACAAAACTTGGAACAAACAAGTGCAGAAGATGCTAAAACCAGACTGGATTAGTGGCTAATCTCTACCAGGCCAATAAAATGCAATGGAGAAAAAAACCAGAGAAACTGGGTTTGAAGCGATGACCTAACCTGGAAGCAATTTGGGGCCAGGACAGCATGTTACATGTGTGTACAACATCTGAGTACACGCTCTGTGTAGAGGAGGAGTGTAAACTGCTGTCTGTATATGAACCATAAGATGGCTAACCACACTCATGTTCACTGCTAATAAAAACCAGCAAGTTGTACCTTTTACCTCCCTCACAGTAAAAATATAAAAGCTACTCTGAAAAATAAGTTTGGGTTTTTTGGTTTTGTTGTTTTTTTTTTTTTGTTAGTTTTTTTTGTTGTTTTTTTTTTTTGTTGTTTGGTTGTTTTTTTGTTGTTGTTGTTTTGTTTTGTTTTTTGGTGGGTTTTTTTGTTTGTTTTTTGTGGGTTTTTGTTTGTTGGTTTGGGGGTTTTTTGTTTTGTTTTGTTTTGTTTTTTAAGAAGCTACCTTGATCAGAGTGCATTTTAACTGGCTCAGCATGCAGGAAGCTTTACAGGGATGTTAGCCTTTGGAATAAGCATTTTCTCTTTCTTTGTCCATTGATGCCAATAGAAGAAAAAGAGCTGAGATATGGGTATCCATCCACTTCTAAAGCTAAGGAGTGGGCTCAGTGCTTTGCTTTGAGATTGGACTGAAGCGTGGGTGATACAGTTCTTCCCTGACTAATTTCTTGATACACTCACTTGAAGCAAAAAATGTCAAAAGCCATAATTTACAAAGTATGTGCTGGATGCTGGGATTCTTGGCTCATGGATAGCAATCCCTTTTTCCTTTACCTTGAGTGTTTTTGGCACAAGAACAGTGGGATATCTCCCTGCAGTGATGGGGACATCCAGCCCCACGAGCTGGGAGCTGCACTTGGTAGGTGAGTGACCACTTGAGAGAAGGCTGTGTGTGAGGTTCCTGTCTGAGTTTCTTGACCTGGTAAGAAATGCACCTTGGAGTGCATTTTAGGTCCTGCACTTTGGGATTAGGTTTCTGCAGAATGGATTATGCATATTTCTCAGGGGCTTTTTAATGTGAAGTACTGAAGTAAGATGGAGAGCTGCCAGGCACTGCCAGGCTATCAACAGGACAGCCCCAACAGGAGGCTCAAGATGTGTCTGGGAGAGGCACAGGTACTTCTGGCTCCCTTTCCTCTACCTACCAGCTCCAGCCTGGCCTCCCACTATAGCCAGTGGAGATAACTGGGATAAAGCAAGCCAGACAGATGCCCATTTTCCTTCCACTGACTATTGCCATTGCTTAGACAACTTTCTTCAGTGATATGTGACTTCTGGTTACTTCTGGATGGCTAAAATTAAAGCAACTGTATCCTCTTCTGGGTATCTGAAAGCAAAAGTAAAGAAGGGAGGCACTGAGGCATCCTTCACCTGTCCTAGGAGTTAAGTGTCCACTAGAAATAGGCTTTTTTGGCTCATAGCATTTGCTTTAAGCAAATAAACCTATCCCAGCTAATTATTGTTTCAAGCAAGGCTGTTGTATTCACTTCCTGATGCCAGGCTAGAAGGCATAAGGCAACGTAAACACTGAAAATTTGGCCCACTGAGGTTTAAAAGAACTAGAGCTCTTGAATAGCTAGTGGACTCAAGTGCAGAGGCATGTGGAATGCACTGCTAAGATGAGCTCAGCATACTCCTGTTATCAGTATTTACATCACCTTTGACACTGCTTGACAAAAACCTGTCTTCTAAAACAGGCACGTTCCTTCTCCATGGCTCATAGAGATACAGAAACTGAAATCATCTTTTATGAATGGAAAATGAAATTAGCCAGAAATTACAGTGATAAATGTAGCTTTAGAAAATCTTAATTCACTTCAGTCGAGTGATTAACTTCTGCCACTCCACAGTGCTCATTTATTGCAAAGTCATTTTGTGACATTAAACAATTAAACTTTAGACCTGGGAATAATTTTGCAAATCTTTATAGAACCATAAAGTTCATTATTGTTTTACATGCTTGCAATGAAATACAGTGCACAGCTCCAGCTGTTTGCTCTAGCATAAAGCCAGCCTCTGGATAGAAAATGATAAGCTCTGGGCAAACTACCAACTCTCCATCAGTCCAGCTCTCCCAAATGGTTATTCTCTGCAGGGCAGAGACTTTGTTTGTTTCTCATAGTGAAAAGTTCCTGCAAAATAGTTTCTGCTGTAATAGTCTGACCAGAATGATAACTGTGGGCAACAGTGGTCAGAAACAATCCTGGAGCGAATGGGCTCTTGCTGGGGCCAGCTCTGCTGCTGGCCAGCACTGGTTTCCCAGGTGGTGGTTTAGAGACTTCAATTCAGCTCACCTGGCATTCAAAGCACTGGAAATAGAGGTGCTTTAACTTCTCTTCACAATATTCAGCCTGGTGCCTTTCTTTGTGTCATTATTCCACCACAACAGGAACATTTTCATTGTAAATAGCCCTATTTCTGAGGAAGAAAACTGGGGCCCTTTAGGAAGAAAATTGTTGTTTTACTAAAAACACATGTGAAATGTCATGATTTCTCATTTTTTCACCACCAAATTACCATTTCGTGTGACACACAACAAAACCAGAACATATGTATGGGTGTGAAAATGGGTAATAACACAGCAGAAAAAATGTAGTGAATGTTCTCAGTGATTTTTCAAGACCCTGCTCTTTTTAACAGAGTAGCTCTAGTACACATTAAACTAATAAGCAATATGTATTTGATTTCCATAATGTCCTTGTTGACAGCAACGGCAGCTAATTAGTGTAATTGATATTTGTATTTACTTGGCTGTTCTCTTGTGTAATTTTGGAGAACGGCTGCTCATGCTTGTTATCCAAGTGGCGGGTGTAGGGACCAACCATGACAATGGCATTAGGTGTTTTAGGGTTGGGCACCAACCCCTGGAGGATTCAGCCAGCCTGCAAAGCCTTGGTTTGTCACTGTCACTATCATGACAAGCTGGGGCTTCGTGGGCTCAAGCTCAAAACCTCCTATTGTCCACCCCAGCCACCATCCCCACATGGCCCTACTTCATTCCTGTGGCCACCATCCAGGGAATACAGCTTGGAAACTAATTTTTGAAGCCTGGAAATGCTCATTTCCAAGCAGATGCTTATTTCCAAACAGAAGCTTTTCTTTTTTTTTTTTTTTTTTTCAGGTTCTGGCTACCAAATGGTATTTATAACAAGCTGCAAGACCACAGAGGTGATACCAGCAAGGCAACAAATCACTGCATGACAGTCCTACTTACTGTAGCAAGAAACAGCTTTTCTCTGTGACCGCATTTCTAATTGGACTGTAAGAAATAGCATTAGAGCAGTGGTGTATGAGAAGAATCATATTTGTATGAGGCTCATGGCTTGCTGTGGCTCATCCAGATACCACTTTACAACTTCAGTCATCAAATCAGCAGAACCACAACAGGCTCTGGTACAAGCCAAAGGGGAAAGTGCCATTGTAAAACTGAATACAGCTGCTTCCATAATAGGACTAATTGCATATTGCATCGCAGAGCTAAATTAGTAGTGAAAACAGTTATAAAACCAACAGACAGTGAAACATGACTCACCAAGCAATTGCTGCCAGTTTGGCGAATTCTCATTGGCCCCAGTTCAACAGCCCACACCTGCATTTTCTGAATAGTAAATATATAATAAGGCATAATTACTAGAAAAATACCCAGCACTCCAAATGTGACAACACGCTACTTGTTTATTGGGATAGTGAATAGTATATAATAAGTTTGACCCAAGGTGCTTCTGAGCCACCTGGGGTCACAACACAGAGAGGAGACAGACAGCACAGCCCTGAACAGTGTAGTGCAGGAGAGGTTATCTGTAAAGTAGCTGATGGCTGCTTCCAACCAACATACTGAAGAGATACAAACCTCCCTGTGCCACTAAATCAAAGGAGAGTAAATAGGAAGAAAACATAAACAATAATCACTGTTTAAAAAAAAAAAAAAAACCCAGATATTTATAGCCCGGCTTAAAAATTCAAGCTGCAATCACTTGGGATGTCTCAGCTGACTTTACTCACAGTAACAGCTCCTTCAATAGAAAACAGATGTAGAAAGTGAACTTCATCTGTTTCTTCTGCTCATGGTCCCTTTCTCCCCTCTTTTTCCAGGGGGTTTTATGTCTGTGCTGCCCACAACTCTGAGTGAGAGGTGGAAATCAGGCCCGGGGCAGTGAGGTGTGTGAGGTGTGAAGCTCTCTCCACTGCAGACCTTGGAGCTGGTGCTGACTGCCAAAATAAACCCCTGCTCAGGCTCCCAGGATGGCACTGCCTGGGCACTGCTCCAGCCTCAACAATGACTCCCAGTTTGAACAGGGATTTCCAAGGACATTTAAATATTTGGGTCCTGCTTTCCCTTTCTCCCATGAGATTCCTTCCTCACTGATTTCTGCAGAGCATAGGTGGAAAATCTTTGGTTTTCCTCCATCTTTATCACAAAAGACATTGCAATGCTCCAGCTGCTTCTTTCAATGTCTGTTTTTACACCTGTCTCTGGACATAATGGGGGAACAGCTCTAGAACAGGCACAGTAACATTTCTTGCCTCACCTCCAGGGCAGCAGCTATTACTGAAAAAGATATTCAGACATCTAAATTCATTTTGCATTTCCACTAGTGCTTCTACATGTAGTTCACAGAAGTAATTTCTGTCCTACAGCTCAGCTTTCAGAGGTGCTGGAATCTCTGTTCGGAGCCACTTCAGACTCACGAGTAGTGTGACTATGATCAGGTCATTTGATGTCTCAAGTCACTTGATGAGCAGCTAGCAGGACTGACCTCACATGGGGAGGAAAAATTTAGTTTGGGTGCCTTGAAGAAACAGCTCTCCCTGCTTTCAGCAGTCTGGTATGGCATCACTGCCTCAAACTAACCTTCATTATTCTGTTTTTCACTCCCATGAGCGCTCGAAATTTTCCTTGAGCAGACAAAATCTCCAATATTTCAAGGTCATTCTCTTTAGTAGAAAAAAAGAGGAGTTTTTCCAGTGCTTCCAGGACAGTGTGTGCTCCAGCTGAAACATTTGACTGTTAGCAGGAGCAGTAGAGCAATGCCACATCACTGGGCTCTGGGTCTCCAAATAAGCCACTCACTGAGCATCTCCTTCACCTTGCAATGCCTCTTACCACATTCCTCATGGAGAACAACAAAAGGTGTGGATGGGGAGCCCCTTGAGCTGGACATGGTTGGTGCTGCTTCATGGGCTTGAGGACCATCTGGAATCAGGGAGTTTCATTACTTGACAGGGCACAGGACATTTTGCAGTGCACCACACTTCTGCCATGACTTTTAAAAAAAATTAATCTGTTTCAGTTGTGTACAAATCAAAAGCAGGTATAAAGTCAAAGGCTCTGAGTCTTCCATAAGAAAATACTGACCTGCATAAAGGTACATCATTATATGCCAGGGCTTCCCAAGCATTTCTTCCCTTTTTATCCAGAAACTTTGTCTTGGAAGAATTTTAGAATTTCTAAATTCTAAAACTGTCCATGTTTATCTGGGATTTTCAGGCATCTGGGAATGTTATCAACTGGCAGCCACACTGAATCAGATTCACTGTGCATGTGCTGAACTGTATGCAGTCTGGAACTGCCATACAGGGATAAGAGAGATTATTCCTGCATGGAATAAAGCAGCTGATTAAAACAATAGGACATCTATTACTGACACAACAGGGCCAGGATTTCACTCCACAGTTCGATAAAACATTTTAGAAAATAGGATTTTGCCCATGATAGTTTAATTTGAAGGAATGCTGCCTACAGTAGCTTTTTACTTCTAGAGATCCAGGTTCAAATTTATGTTGTAGGACTATAGATCTTGCTCTTGTCCCACCTCCCTAAACTGGCTTTTAATTTCCATACACAAATTTTCAGGGACATAGTCCTGCCCTGGAGAGCTCAGACTAGAGCAAAAAGAGATTTTATAGCTCAAGACTGAAAGGCATCAGGAGCGCCATATAGAGCCACCTGCCTCGAGTTTAATGCTGGCAAGTAGCAGAAGCCTCACACACAAGAGCAAAAATTTTACAGTTAAAACTGTACTACCAGGAAGGAAAAAAAGAGGAATGGAAGGGAAGGGAAAGAGTGCTTCAAGTTCATGCTTCAAGTTCTCCCTTGGTTTCCACTGAGGAACAGCTAAAGCATAAGCATAGGTCAGCCAGGAGCCTAAATCCAACTGAGATGCTAAGCCATTCGTGTATTGCAGGGGAGAAATTAGAATGCAGAGCAGAAACATTTATCTTAATGTTTACATTCAATTTGCAAACATCTTAAACTTTAAAAATTTCTTGTTCAATGTCAGTTTTCTTCCTGCTTTGTGTGCAGATGTCTGTGTGTGGTGCGCTCGCACAGATTTAAAGCCACTTTTCTCTGGTGAACTTTTAAGAGCTTAAGTGTAAAACATTATGCAAGCAAGTCTTTCTGTGAAGCTTTGGAGGATATTCAGAAAGCCTTGTTATCGGCTTCTTGTTGGCAGGCTCGTTGGTATTGCTTAAAACCCAGTGCCAGCCAGCACTAACAAACAACCTTTTATTCCTCCACCACATCAGCTCCTCAGAGCTGAATATTTCTACTCATATGGCAATATTTTAGCAAGTTGTTGAGTTTTACTTCAGTGTAACTTCAGCAACCAAAGAGCTGTACTTTTTCAAAGTTTCAGGGGAATGGAATAAATTTAGGTTAAGTAACGATGATTATTCTAGGCAAAGATTTCCTTCATTTAATCTTCCCATAACCAAAAAATGCAAGCAGCATTACCACTCATTAAAAAAAAAAAAACAAAACCTAATGAATTTCCAAGGGAAATTAGAGAATCAGTCCTAAAGCATTTGGATTAGGGAATCTAATTCTGCAGCCTCTTTGCATATGAAGCAAAAAGCAGAGTGGATGAGAGCCACATGCTATGTAGTTCCTTAGGCTGGCAGATTTATTTTTCATTCCTCTTCTCTCTGGCCAGAACGTCTGTTTCATTCTCTGCACCCTTCTTGTTCCAATAAAATTGTTTTTCTCTAATTTCCCTGACGTTGTTGTAAATCCAGACCTGTATTTAAGCTTTTGCAGAGGTCTGACCTTTGTTTTTACCCTTGACTTCTGGCCTCACCTTCAGAAATGATCCGGGTGCTCAGTCACCAGCAGGTGAGTCCTGGGTGCACCTTGAATGAGGATGCAGTGTCTGCTTTGAAAGAGACATTTGCATGCCTACAAAACACACTGCCTAGCACAGGGAACTCCATCTTTCAAAGATTTCCCCATCTCCTTTTAATTTGGAAGCATTCCCAAGGAAAGTCAGCAATCCGAGACCAGATGGATCATCTCTGGCAGTGCTGGGGGGCTGCCCAAGTTCTGAAACTGCCATGTTTTTAATTGTCTTACAATGGGGCAGCACCCAGGAATGCAGGGCGTGGTGTGGGATCCAGCACCATCCTGGCAGGAGCAGCAGAGTGGTGGCTCCTCAGAAAACTGTCTCAGGAGCTGTGGCAGTAGGAGGTCCACATTTTTTTACCTCTCTGCCTCACATTTGTTTCGTTTAAAAGGCCAACCTTTTCTTGCCTCTTTCAGTCCCTCAGACATCAGACATGCAGTCAGAAAGCAGTAAATGACATTTTACAACAACTGTTTATCGGAAGGACACTACTACCACCCCCAAGTCCTCTTTGTTTTCCTATATCATCTCTGCAGCAAGTCCATCCTGCCTGGTCGACCTCCAAACTGAGCAGTTGTCTTCAGACAATTTGTATTTTAGTATTTTGGTACTGCTGCTGGACCAGCCAGTCTTTCCTCAGTTACAAGTCAGTTTGACTCTAGAAAGGTTTCAGGTAGTGAGGACTGGAGGACATGGGAGGAGGGATTTCTCCCGTGCTGAAGAGCCAACCCTCCTTCTCCTATAAAAATGAACTCAGGATCAGGTAATAACATACCTTGTAGAAAGAGAGGGCAAAGGGAGGAGGTTCTCTTGGCTATGTTGCTGGACAAGGTCCCACAGGTCTGGTTTTAGTTCATGACCAGACCTAGGGTTGTCTGGGTGTTGTTTAGGGTTTTATCCATTTTGTACTGACCCTTTCCACTGATTTGGATATGACACGAGTGGCTCTATCTCAGCTTCCAAATTGCCAAGCAACACTGCTCCTCCACCTCCTGAGCCCCTGTGCCACCCTGCCTATTCAAATCATAACAACTTGGAGGAAAAAAAAATGTTTGGGGCAGAACCAGTGTGCCAAAATTTTGTTTGTGAGATGGGATATGCAGATCTGTCTCTGACAGGTGTTGTGTGATCCCTGGTCCTGCCGTAAAGTTGAAGTATGGAAGGGAGGTGATGGAAGTGAGGATAGAGAGCCAGGAACCACAAGGAGCTCTGTACCTGCCACTGAGAAAACTGCAAACTGCAGCCAGAAGATACTTGCAATGTCGTTTCAAAGCATTTCAGATTCCCAGAAATTTGCTTCTCTTCAGAGACATTTGCCAGAGAGGAGAACACGGCAGCATCCTCCTGATAAACTCTTCCTGCAAATTACTTGCCCAGCTCCTCCATGTGTGCCTGTGTGCACACATATTAGGCACTGTTACGAGTGTCTTTTTTAGGGATATCTCAGGCTGCATTGTGAATCCCTGAAATACAATGTTGAAACAGAAATTCTGGAAACCAGGATAAAACCAGAAATGGATGCAAACACAATTAGAATGTATGGTGTGCCGTCTGCATCGTTAATAAATGTTTGTCTGCAATGAAATACAATTAACATGTAGGATAATGCAGTTTACCTCATTTAGCTCTTCACTGGTTCATAAACAAATTCTGCCAGCTAACTGCCCTTGTTAAGCAGATGCACTCACCATACACGAGCTAAAACACACCGCAGACTGCAAACTGGAACAGGTGCAGGGATTATAATAGGATGATGAATTTGTCAATTTACCAGCTCTACACATTGACAACAAAGAATGCATTTTATTTAAAACACTCCACTTTGAAAAGCAGGTTTTTTTCCATAGTCTAAGGAGTCCAAGGTGAAGGGAAAAACATGCAATAAAACTTCATAATGCATTCTAACTTCTAATGCTGGTACAGAAGGTATTTCAGGTAAATTCTATGTACTCTGTACTAATTAAGAAGGCCAATTATGCTATCGATTTTGAGATGGAAGAACAACATAAGGAGAGCTTCTGATTACTCTAAGGAGATGCTGTGAGCAAGGAAGATGTGGTAGAGAGGAAGACATGTAGGGAGAGCTGCTGAGGGAGAGGGCTGTGCATAGTACAGTACAACCTTCAGAGAGAACAGACTGCTTATGGTAATATTTTATTCACATCACAGTTGATTCTAATGTTGGTTTTTTTGTTTATCCAAGTTACCATCCAGTCTGATTTCCACAGGCATCCTGTGGCCAAACAATGTTCATAGGCACCTCTCCAGGTCAGACACACCCACAAAGGTAACAGCTGTAAGTACAAATTTGCATCTTTGAACACCTAAATATCTGCAAATCTGGGCTCTTGTGCCCAGATTCCCAACATCCCATCAATGTTTCATGCTCAATCTTGCTCAGAAGCATCCTGAAGGACAGTCATCTATTGTCAAAAATGTCTTCATGAACCCCATGCTTTTGCTTTGTGATTTTAGCTCATACTGGAACATATTAATTGCTATTAATTGTTTCATCAGTCTCTATGATTTCACTTAGTTCTCCAAAACCAATACAGTTCAGGTGAAGTTTTTTTGTCTTTGCTTTCCAGCTAGAGCTGGATCCTCACCCAGCATAAATGAAGAAGTTGAAGGAGCTAAGCCAATATACATTTCTAGGGAACATGAAGCCTTTATTGAGAATAACAGCTGAAACGTTACTATTCTCAGCTACTTTTTCCAATAAATTATGCTAGGTTTAAGTGTAGATAATGAAAGCCTGAAATCAGCCTTGGTGTAAAAGGGTAAAACTCCTTTGACAGCAAGAACATTGCATTTGCTTACCCCATAGCTGAATTTAGCCCAGTCAGTTCAGCTTGGCATTATCAGTGGGAAGATGTGGCTGTGAGTTCATGAAATGTCACAGCCTTATAGCTATAAAGGTGACACTTTAAATTGTCTTAAAGAATAAGGGTGCATTTAATTTACATTTAACAGGATGGTTACTGTATATAATTTAAATACTAAATCAGTCTGAGGTTTAGTATATGCACTAAGGTTAAAGAGTTACAGCAGCTGGGGAGAATGGGCCAATTCACCTCTGATGAAAGGGTGTTGGCTCAGTGGAGCTACAAAAGGGAACGTTTTGGCTCTTTTTTGGTTTTGTTTTTCAGAATCTTTCAGCACAGAACATTGAAGAAGCCTGAGACAAGCTAAACACTTTCTTGCTCATGTTTCCATCTACATGGCAAACCTAAAGAAAGATCAGTGTTCCCAAAGGCTGACTTTTCCAGTGCTGACACAGTTGGTTGCCCAAAGAAATTGTGGCTATATCCTTCAATCACATTTCAACTGCTGATGCACCTTTTAAAACTGCATATCCAGGTCCTAGAGGCACAGGATAAACAGCCAGAGATACAAAGGGGTTTGTAGGTTGTTTGGGTTTTTGTTGGGTTTTTTTTTTTTTGGTGGGGGCGAGGGAAGGCAGGGGGCAGCAGGAAAGCAAGATTTTTCATTTTGAGGTGAAATATCAAAGTGTAAAAATGATCATTCCAAAGTAATGCAAACCCCAAAGCATTTCTTAGAAATTAAAATTGTTGATTGATACGCATGTTCCAGTATTTCAGGTTTTCCACTTAACAATACATAATTTGATTTTATTTTAATATCATTAAACCTATTTTGTTACAACAGGAGATGAAAACTCTTATAAAAAGGTCATCTTTCTGGGAAATGGAAATGCTGTGCTCTTGGAGGATAAAAAGATTTATTTATTTCTCTTATATTTGAAAACAGATTCTCATCAAAGGTCAGAAATTTATGCGAAATATTTTTGCCTTTGATAGTTTTAGTGAGGGAAACAATTTGTGTAAAAGATTGCTGCCAGCTTTAGCAAGCAGAGCATTATCAGGAGTACACAAGCTAATTGCCTACATGCACACAGAGGATGAATGTTTGAGTGAAATTGTGCCTGCAGGTACTTTAACTTATTGCTGGAATTTCTATTCCACCAGAAATGCTCTCCTTCCCTTTACCTCCCTCTCTGCCAGATTTCAAATGTTGCTGGACATTAAAGGAGAAAATGAGGAGGAAGTGAAAAACATCCTTTTCTCCTTTTAAAGGCAATTGTCATGGCTCTGTATGTGTATTCTTTCTTGTTAAGGAATTTAAGGCTGAGGATTGCTATTCCTGGACAAAGCAGCTGTTGTTCTACCCCAATTGCAGCATTTTAGCAAGAAATGAGAAATGTACCTTTACAGTTTTTGAAAGTGTCTACCAAAATCTCAGGAACAAGAACACGGCAGTAGGATCTTCCATCTAAACGAGACAATGGAAAATTCTCAGTGCTTAAACACAGATGAAACCATCTACTTTGGGACTACTGACTGTTTGTTTATGGTTTACATCATTAGACAGAGAATACCAGATGAGATCATACATTGTTTGTAAATAAGAAGGCTCCTACATTTACTGCTGTATGTGTATCCAATGTGTATGTGTAGAAGTATCTAACAGAGAACAAGCTCAAACTCTTGGCACTAAAGTGAAAATTGTCATCAATTGAATGTATGTTAGAGGCAGTTTTACTGATGAAACATTAAGTCTAGGATGTGTTTGATTACTGCTTCTTTTTTATACCTTTGGATTTACAGGAGGTGGTAATAATCCCATCAGCCACTGATACCATTCTTGACCATTTTAAAGTTTAGGATTGAGCAAGAGGATGGAGGGGCAGGCTCCACTAAAGCCGCTGAGAAAACGCACACAGTCATTCCACCAGAACCAAAGTTCCCTCTGAAGTTTGGTTCGGACCGATCTCTAACACTACATCTTCTGTGGCAGCTTGACAAGGAAGACTCCTTTTTTTTCTATTTACAGGATAAAGCCTTAAGTAAAAGTACTTAATGCACATAGCATTGGGAAATTATATATTCAGCAGAAGAGGTTTTTTCAAACTCTTTTGGCCTTGAACCATAATAGAAAGTTTGGGAAAACAGTGCATTTACATACAAGATGACATTTTTTGTATTCTCTGGGGATTTAAGATCCGAGGGCCATATTTGATTTGCCAGATGGAGAAAAAATCCTGTGGTTATTGAGAGTTATATAAAGTCACTCCTGCTCTGTAGTGCCTGCAATGCTCATGCTTTTACTTGATGGTATGTGAAAAGTCTTTTAAAGTGGTTTACCTTGACTAGATTGATTGTCTTTATATATATAGATCTATACGTGTGTACCTCTGAATAAATATGTGAATACAAAAATAAATAAGACACAAACTTATTTTCTCTTACCTAACCCTGAGAAACTGTGGGGTTGCCTGAGACTGAGAATCACCAATTCTGTGTATGGTAAATTGTTTTTCCTCAGCATGATCTGGAGATCATCAGCCTTTGATGAACCCCTACATTGTTTGGCAGCTTACCCCATGCTCAGTGCTCTGTGCAACTCTGTGACTCTCACTGTGCTTCCCAGGCAGTAATTGTTCATTAGGCAACACCTCACCACTACAAGGAGGATAACTGCTACAGAAAGGCCTTGGCAGAGGGTTTAAGTGCCTTGTTTGCAGTGGCAAATAGGGGCAATGTCCGAGTTGGAGCCCAGAGCTCACCCTTCTCATCCCTACCTTCAGCCCTCAGACTTTCCAGTGCCAAGAAAGAAGATGGATAATGTGGTAAACTTCTTCCTTAGCAACTTATTCAGAATTTTCTAGCTTGTGTATCTTGGTAAGTAGCTGTCAAATTAAACAAAATAGGAGTGGAGGAGGAAGCATTAGATGTCAGAGCCCAACTTTTAGTCTGCTTCCATTTAGCCTAGTTCATGCACTGACATTTTCAGACAATGCACTCAATTTTTTTATTCTAGAAATGAAAAAGCATATTTTCCTCTTTCAGCCTGTGACCTCGTCTTTTGCTGATGACTTCAGTCATTGTTTGTAATAGCCAAACCCCTGGGGCAGAGAACAGAGTGATTCATTGGTGGCACTTGGGGCACTTGGATTTATAGACCACTAAACAGACTGAAATTATTCTTACTTGACTCTTGCATGAGACAGTCTTCAAAACTAGAAATGTTGCCAAACCGAAGCCCTGGATCCAGATTCAGATTTCAGTGGGCAGTGCAACCTGTTTCCATAGCAGGATGAGATGAATAGCAAACTTTTGGAAAGATCTGTGTTATGATTAGCCAAATTTACGAGCATTCACTTATGAAGGAACCCACCACTATGTAAATATCAGACAGCTTTGCTGACAATTAAGGCAAAGCGTGGTGTAAATCTCAGCCAACATATATATTCTAGACAGACCATAAAATATTACTCAAAAATGGTACTGGCTTAAGATGTTGGAGTGTCCCCTGCCAGCAGCTGCTGACCTCTGAAAATTGTCCCCTCCTTGGTGGCAGCTTATCTGGGCACTCCCTCACCCACTTTATCAGCAGCTTTGCTTGTCTGGCTGCTGTAGCCCTGTGCCTGGCACTAGGCTCAAACAAAGGACAAGCTTTGGTAGCTCAGAGAGGTGGGGTGGGTGACCATTCTACAATACTGCTGGAGTGCCAGAGCACCATCCCATCCTTGAAGTGCCATCTTCTGGGCAATATCAACTAACTTGTTAATAAGAGAAGGCTAAAGCCAGGATTATATACTCAGCTTCACCCAAATCTGAGCCAGCACTGGTTTTCATTTTGCAAAGCAGGACCTGACAGGTGAGGATTTGCAAATCCAGATCTCCTTTGATTTTTTTCTTTAATAAAGATAGGTCAAATGTAGAACTCATTGCTACCTGTGAGGAAAATTTTGAACTAAATTGGAATTAGCCTGACCTCCCTTCTGGATTCAACTCTGCAAAACCAACCTCTGACAGACAAGCTCTTGTGAAACCCAAACATCTCCAGTTTGGTCATTTCTGCTTTGCATATTTCAATAGCTCTTTGCCAGCTACAGTGCTTATGATAAAAAGAATAACAGAAACCAAAGTGAAACCACAAGTTAAGCTACTTATTATATAATTTAATTAGACTCCACTGCACTTTCTCTTCCAATTCCCAACTTACAAGGGTTGAATTGTTAGGTACATTTTTCACATTGGGATTCTGAAGAGTTTATTTTGACCTGGCAAATGATTTTAAGTCTGAGGAAAAGCAGGTCGAGCAGTGGTGAAATAAAATAGGAAGTATGCAGTTTCTTCTCACCAAGCCTGGTATCTGCATGACTCCAGCACACAAAGAGCTGGTGTGAATTTCAGGTCCTGTGCCTGTCTTAAATCAAGGCATTTGCAGAAATTAGTCATGACATGGTTTACCCAGTGGTCTTTGCTAAAGGAGCATTTTGGGGGGGAACTTCTACATCAGATGCTCATAACTTATTGGCTTCATGAGGTCACATGTACCATTGAGTTAGGAAGGAAGCAAAAAACATGTAGTTATTAGCAAGCCCCTCACCTTCTTCCTCTCTTCTCCCTGCCCCCCTTCCCCCTTCCCCCCTCTCCTTCACCCTCTACCCTCTCTTTATGCCTCTTGTATAAGCAGTTTCCTCCACAGTATCTGCTAAACCTGCACAGGCAGGACAAAACGTCTCTCTTTCTTTCACAATGTAAGGTCCACTGTTTCCTTTCTGTGTGCACATATATTGATTTATACCCTTTCAAGCCGATTGACTGATTGTCCCATAACACACCATTTAACTTCTGTGTCGCCAGGACATTTGTTGTCTCCCCTTCATTCTTCTTTCCCCCCACTTTGGCTTTAAAGGCCACATTTTCCAAGAGGGAGACAATCATGAGAAATAATGTTTTTTTGAAAAGGGGCTGATTGTCACTGAAACTGATACGTCTGTGTGATAACAAAAACTGTCATTGCCTCACATGGAACATGTGCCCCAGGGACTGGGAAGAACAAAGAGATCCTTAGAGAGAAGCAGCGAGCCATGTGCGTCCTCTCATCTCTGTGGCACCAGGCAGAGCCCACAAGCCATTTTTTCTCATACACCACTGGGACAGACAAATGAAGGAAGCATTTGAACGGTTTCCATTTAAGGAAGGAGTTAAATAGTTGAGTCATTCTTTTCAGCTATATTATTCCTTCTGCAGTTCAGAGCACCCAGTCGCTAGAGGAAGGACCAGGGAGAAGGTGCCTCTTCTGAGTGTTGGGGCTGAGCCCGCAGGTTCTCCCCTTATTGACAGAAATATCATCCTGGGAATATGGCTTTTTCTCTTGTTCTCTTCCTAAGCACCAGCTCTTCAATTCTTTGGAGGGAAGCGGGTCACCTTCTTCTCATGTTTGCTTTTTTTAGCAGACTGAAGCCATAAAGAGAACTTTTGTTTCCTGAAGTATTTCCTAGAGAACAGATGAGAGCAATATTCTGAGTTTGTGGATGGCAAATGTCAAGGTTTCTGCCATCTGTTTAATCAACTGATCTGCTGCTATCTGCCAGCTATTAGCTGTTAATTCACTTTACTGAATCAGCTGCACAGTGTCACCATTTACATCCTTTGTGTCACTTTTCTCTATTATCATGAGATGCAAAATGAATAAGTTGCGAAATGGTAACTGCAATCACATTTGAAAATGAGCCCTAAACAAAATTAAATAACATTGGCTGTGCTGATCAATGATCACTATTAAGGCTGTGCAATAAAAGGAAACACAGCTCAGCTCTAGTTGGAGAAAATAGGACCCTGTGGGCCACTCAGAGGTTAGTAACTTTTCCCTCTGAGGGATTCTGTAGGCATTTATTGCATCAGCTCTATTTTCCCTGGTTTACGTGACAGTGAAAACCAGGACTTTTTTACTGGTGTACGATGTGACTGAGCTCACAGACCAAGATGTGCCAGGTTTGTCTGCAGAAGCTTTGCATAGCAAAGCTGAGGGGACAGGGAGATACGGCTGGCTTCCCTAGGCTGAGCTGGAGATGTAGGATTAAGGTGAAGCTCAGGCAAGTCTCAGGTTCCCATACCTCGGGAAGTGTGTCACGGTACTGAGGTACAGATACCATCAGAGGCTTTCTGGCTGCTTTAAACAGAAAGTACCTGTTGCTGTTTCTGCTGCTGCATAGTGTAACTGATACTTTTGCTGCTGCTGAGGGTGCACCTGGCAAAAAAAATAATCTTAGGTACTACTGAGGACAATTAAGTTCCCTAAATCTGCTTTCTTATGAACTACAGGACACAAAATGAACTGTCTATTTCATTGACGGTGAGTTGGATTTTCTAAGTTCCCAAAGTTCTTAAATACTATTCATGGACCATGCCTTCAGTTGGCTTCTAGTTTATGAAAAGGGTCTGGAATCCCAACACCTTTGAGAATTGGAACTAAATGAGTATAATCAGGTGTGAAGCAGTAATTCAATATAGACACATAAAGGAAAAGAATTCTTCACCAAACCTGTTGCTTGTCTTATTTTCTCATATGGTAAAATCTCCAAGAGGATATTATGGCTCATTATAAGATTGTATGTAAAATGGAACATAATCCTGCACTTCTTATTTTCTACATTGCATCCCCAAAGTTAAATTATGATAATGTTCAGCAGCAGCAGTTGCTTACTGTTGTCAAAAGGTATAAAGCAGAAAGGTTTGTGTTCTTCTGAGAACAATATAACAAATTATATCTGTATAGGGGGTTAAACCCAGGGATCTTAAACATACGCACTAGGAGAAAAGGACAGCCTGAAAGGTCTTTGCACCTGTGCTTGTACAGAATGCTGGAAGGTGTTCATACAGAGCAGTCCCAGAAAACCTTTCCAATGGGCAACCCAAACCCCCAATAAAATGATTTAATAAAATCAAATAGAGTTTGTCCATCTAGCCCCATCCTGCTGCTTTGAGGTGCCAGCAGAGCTCTCTCACATGGCCACACAGTATTGGAGCTGCCAGAACAGCTGGATGGGAGCTCTTGACTCCCTCTGCAGTGCTGCCAGACAAAATACCATTATTCTGAAAATTTCCATGTTGTAGACAGAAAAACAACAACAAGGGAAGCTGAATGGCCATCAAGAGCAATTAAAACCGCAGGGCATATGATGCACTATTGATTTTATCTGTTTCTCCATTAAAATTGCTTCAGACAGCTTGTGTTTACAAGCGGTTTTATCAGATTCAGGTAATGTTGATTATAAAGCAGAGCCAACAGATGTGTGCTCTCCACAAGGGCTCTCAGGGCATGAGAAAGCTCCCACCCAAAAGCCCCAAAGCCCTGGTGGGGTGCTTACCTGAGAGCTGGAACCAGGAAGAGGAAATTCACATTATGTGAATGAGAATTAGAGATGTTTTGCTTAAATCCAAATGGATGAATCATATACAGCATTAACACTTGCTAACAGTGAATAATTTTGCAATACCATAAATACAACACTTGTTCCAGGTTGTGGTTTAAAAGCAAACCTAGGTTCCTGCACACAGGTAAATAAGATAAACCAGGCTTTGTTCTGTCTCAATACTTACAGAAAAGAGGGAATCAACTCTGCTGTTGCCTATGGCTGTAGCACCCCTATCTCTCTCTTAACAAGACTTGAAGATTAATGAATACACAAGCCCAGTCAGAAAGCAGGTTGTGGTTCTGGAGCAACATCCAGCTCCCTCCATCAAGCCCCCAGGTGATGCCACCAGTGTCCCACCATAGTCTACTGGTCATGGGTGCATGCCAGACAAAATGGCAGTCCTTGCCCTGAAGGGCTCATGGCATCAGAAAGCAGACACAAGTCACGCAAAAAAAAATTACGTGAAAAAGAGCCCAAACCCTCAACAGCTGGTGGTAGTGTCCTCTGCAAGGGCATGGTCCCATTCCCAGCTGTGCCACTGAGATGTTTCCCTGAGAGTCCAAGATGAGATGGAAGAAGGTTATGTGTACAGAAACTGGGCTCTATCCTTCTACACACATTTATTTATAAATTCGCACCCATTAGAAAAAACCCCAACAAACCACTGCAGAGTTGCTGGCTGGCAGTTGCTAATCACAAGTTGACTGATTTTCCTCTTAGATGCACTTCTGCTTATGTGCCTCTCCTTTAAAATCCAGCACCAGGTCTGTTGTTACCAATTATTCCATACACTTTGTCTTTAGTGTTATCTGCAGATAACACTATCAGCTAGCCCTGTGATAGGTGGCTATCAAGGCCTGTCAGAATGCCTCAAGCTGAATGGCTTACAGGAGAAGATGCCTGCACCAGCCTTGCTATGCTATGGTTTCTGAACGACTCTGTGCATGTACAAGAAACACCCCTCTAAAACAAGCAGCTTATGTATCTTGCAAAAATTACTTCTAAATCTTATATTACCCTTCTAGCTCATCTATTATTTGTGGGGAAGGTAGAATTTCTTTTTATTCCTGTCTGTCTTCCATTAAACTAAAGAACTTTATAAATCAATAATAACCTTTTAGAGATGAACCTCTTTGTAATTATGTCTCCAAAGCCAGGTAATTGTTTGCATATTTTTAAAGAGAAATAAAGAAACATGTGTTCGGTATGACCGAAACAGGAAAAAAAAAACCAACAAAAAAACAAAAACAAAGGAGAAAATAGTAATTGAAACTGGTTATCAGAATTCATCACATTCACACTTTTCATCAACACTTTATAATACTCTTAGGCAATTAACATCTTTTGCACAAGAATCAAATCAATCAAACAACAGTACACACACAGGAGAAGGGAAAGTACAATCTCTCAATTGGGATCTGATTTGGGTTTTATTACAATATGGTCTTTATTAAGGATAATAATCTACAACCTCAGAGTTAAGGGAATGGTTGATTTGAGTCAAATCAATCTTTGTGTATCTCTCTGATGCCTCACTGACATTTCCCAACAGGAAGGGGCTAAGAGCCCAAACGGGAGTGATCTCCGATTAAGAAACAACACAGACATCTTGAAGGCACTTGGTGTGTAGAGTAGGATGACAGCAACCAGAGCGCCCTGGGGCACTTTTCCAGGATGCCTACTCCCTATGTGCCAGCCATCTGGGTTCATTTAAAGTCCCCGCCTGCCTCTCCATGTGTGTATGTGCGCACACACGCGTGTGCCAGGGGAAGGAAGGTGGGGAGCAGGGCTGGAGGGGGTGGTTCAGGTTGCAGGCTTCAGTGTGGGCTGTGCTGGGGGCTAAACCCTCCCACCTGGACCTTCTCAAATCCACCAACATCATCTGCTTGTCCCTCCAGAGGAGCAATTTCAGCAGGACCAGCTGCAGGGGATATGTTTAGCATATCTTTTATTCAAAGTGAAAGATGTTAAGCAGGAAATTTCAGGAGCCCTCTTGTTCAGAGAAAGAGAAAGGAAGATCAGGGGGAGAAAATAGAAACTGGAAAACATCCATGAAATTAGTCCCAAATCATTGCCTATACTGAGCATTTCCTGACAAGCTGTCTGTCACATATTTACAGCAGGTTATGCAAAAGTCTCCATTGCCAGTAGCGTATCCTCAGGACTACGGCAAAAACTGAGCTACCAGTGTTTCAGAAACTGCATCCACCAGTGTTTTATTTGGAATTAATTTTAAAAAGGAGCATAATAATTTTTGAAGGGAGAACTCACATAGGATACGGCCAGCAGACAGCTTCGAGCCATGTATTTCCTCTCCTTATTACCCTGGATTTTAAAGCACAAATGTATCAGCCTGAGCAGGCGTGCTGCCCCAGTCCCTCGCCTCCCACGCATTCAGCAGGGGCAAATAAGCTTTGACATGGCTGGGGGACTCCCCACGAACTGCAGAACAGGGAGGGATGGGAGGACTAGAACTCTGCAGCCCCACAAGGATGGGAAATCGGCAGATATTCAGCAAGACTAAGTCAGTTCTGAAGATATGAAACCAGAAAATCCCAGGAAAAAAAAAATCAAGTTGATTCACAGCCTGCTGGACAGAGTAGGATGACACTAGGATGAGAGAAGGACCATGCAGATCACATATACTGAATATACAGGATTGAATATATAACAGATATTAATTTTTCTTTGTGCTTTTATACATTAAATTGGAATAGAAACTGAATAAATGATACAATTTTAATAGCAAATTTTAAAATTTTAATTTTTAATGTTTAATTTTAAAATTCACAAATTACTTCTAGAATTTTCAGACTGGTTTCATTGAATTTAGTGGTTTTGTCTTCACCAATCACACTCTAAGGGCCAGGTCTAAGAAATACTGTGCCAGCAAGATGTAGAGCTGTGACAGTGGCTATAGCTACAGAGAGTGTGTGTGGCACAAAGAAATGACCCATCTCCATGCAAGAGCAGCTCAGCTTTATATATTCCAACAGACAAAGCCTCTTAATATCCTAATAGATAAAGCACCTACAGATAAAGAACAGTGCTGCAGCCCTTCCCAGGAAAGGAGGGTGTTTCTTGGCCAATATTTTATTGTCTCTGTGTTTGTGCTGATTACACCCTTAGGTACCAGATTTTCCAGTTTCAGGTGGGTCTGCAGCTGGTGGCAATGCTTTCAAAGGCAGGTCTATACTTTTGGCTGGGTCACCAGCACACCTCCTTGGCATATTCTGCAGGAGAGGTGAACAAGAGAAAACATCCAACTCCTGCTACCCTTTACCACTCTGGTTGATGGGGAGATTCACCGATGTCACCACATCTGCAGAGGTGCAAAGAGGCCTCTCCTCTCGTGTCTGGGCTCTCAGTAGCCATCTCTTAACAGCCTCAGATCACCAAATTGCTCATTGCTCATAAGCAGCTGTATTATGTACTGACTCCCAGCAAAGTACAGTAAAAAAAAAGGGTAGCACATAACTAAATGTCCTCCTGGGACTCCACAGTAAGGTCGTATCTGTGTATTCAGGTTTATATGTGTGCATTTTCTGTCTGAGCCAACGTGAAAAAATGAATGAGGGAGGATTTAGCCAGATGGGACTTTGCCATGCTTGCTGAAAGGTGTCCAACTTTTTGAAGCAAGAAGGTAAAGCCAGAAAAGCATTGGGGAATTACCTACTGGTCTCATCTGTATCCTCTGACATCATGTAGATGAAGAGAAGGGCCAGCTACCTCAGTCTGAGCAAAACCCATCAGGAGAGCAGATTGGATTAATTCTGCTGACCATTCCTCAGGCTAACTTATTATTCTTTCAGTGTTAATGTCTTGCATTTTTATATGGTTTTTTTAGAAGTCTTTAAGGAAGCAAAAATCTGATTTTGGTGCAGTATAAAGATAAGAAACAATTCCTGCTGCACAAAAGTGTGTGGAGCTAATAGCCACACCTTAGAAATAGTAATGGTGACAGAGGCGCAAAGGAAGAACCAGAAACGATGCACAGGTCTTTGCAGTCCTCTTTCTCTGGCACATCACCTGGACCATACGGAATAGCCCATGAAAAAATAAATACGTTTGGAATGAAGTGCTGTTAAGAGAAAAATTGCAAATTCATTCCCTGAGTAGCCCCTCTGAAGCTGGTGGAGTTGCCCTAGGGATGGATTTGGTCAGGCATATGTCAACTAAGACCATAAGACATAATTTGAACTTCTACCTTTGCCAAGTGAGTGAATATACACAGGCCATTTATTGCCAGTTCTGTTGGTTTAAGAGGTGCTCTGTGTCTCAAAGCCAACATTTGTACCACTTGTTGCTGTGGTTGTCTCTTATTAACACAGCAAATAGCTAATGAAAATCTATGGCCTTGGAAAAAACCAGCTCATAAGTTAAGACTTTTAAATAAGTCTGCCTGACATGTACACACAGCACGGTACCCTGCTCCTTTTTGTTTTAGTCAGTCAGCCCATTTATAAGGACACAAAATCATGGGGTACAAAGGTTGCAAGGAAATTTTTTTCCATGAGGAAACAAGCCTGGCTCAGCTGCAAACAGCTCATGCTCTATTTTAAGTCAGGCAGTATTCATTTCTCATGCCAGAGAACCCGATTCATCCAGGGTGTAACTCCACAAACACAAGGAACTCCTTCCTACTAGAGAATAATTCAGTCCAAAGTGCTTTAAATTCTTGCTTAATTTATACATGTTTTAGTCTGGTTTTAAAGCCGTCCTTCCCCCCAGGACCAGGTGCCCCTGTGCTGGTTCCCTCAGCAGAGCACAGAGGGATGAAAGCTGTTTCCTATCCCAGGCATTCTTCCTCAAGGCTCCTCTTCTGCAGAAAGTGTGACACCAACCTGCTTATGATAACAATGCGACCCATCCAGCAGTCACATCTATCCCCAGTTTTGGGCAGGCATTTTCTGAGATCACCCTTCCTTCAAGAAAGGTACATTCATTTTTGATAACAAGGTGACACCTCTTACATAGGTCCACTTAGGATGGTTTTGCATTGCCCGGTGTGCAAGGGTGCATTTCTGTAAAGCAAAAACAAACTGTATAAAGTTCATCTTAACAACAACTCCCCTCCTTGCACCAGGGGCTAAATTAGCCTAGAGCATTTAAACATCAAAAACGTGGATTTTCTGAAGAGTCCTTTACCTTCCTTTAATCTTGAATCTAACAGGTCCATCTCTTAGCAGGAAATTTGTCTTGTGAATGTCCACCCTAAAGAGGCCACTAACACATGATGTGAAAGCATGGTACACTGACAAGGGGATTGTACCCCAGCTGTAATCACCAGACTTTCCCTAATGGGAGCTATATGGGTCAGATTTGCAGAGGCTCCTCCCAGAATAATTAAAGCATTGAGCTGTTAGGATTTTTTAAACAAGGTTTCTGGCCCTTTACAAAGCATGTGTGCTATATATCCTTAAACATGACATGTTTTCCTCAAGGAGTTCCTTGTCAAGAATCTTTGTATTTAATAGTGGGTGATGATGAGAATATGCCCTAAATGAAATGTAATTGAAAATGAGATTATGTAACTTTACTTCCTCCATAAGTAGACTTTCCCTTGACATATTGTAGTCAGGGTTTGCATTGAAGTCTTTAGTGTTAAGCAAACTGACAATACAAGATTTCTTTAAGAAATTAAAAAACCCACTGAGATCTGATTAACATCTGCTGGTCTTCTGCAGCAGGAGGAAGCAGAGCTGTGTTCCAGGGGAATAAACTTAAAAGAATAAAATCCAGTGGGTGATGAATTTAGAAAAAGAGTTAGTTTAGAGTGAAAATCCTGATGTCACTCAAATAAATCAGACATCAAAACAAACAAGCTTTAATTTACTAATTACCCTATTGGTTGTCAAATAAAATTTTAGTCACTCTTTGTACAGCTGCATATACTCCTCTCGAAGAAAATGGACAGAGTTTCTGTTTTATTAAAGACAGCTAAATGGAATTTTTTTTACACCCAGTCTTGAGAATGAGGCAATATTTTGCTTGAAAGTTTCCATGCCCTTCCAGCAGGCAAAACACAGTCTGATTAACTGATTCTCTGTGAGACCTTAATAAGAGTTTGGCTGGTAATTTCCCTTCACACCAAAAAGTAGGACTTAATTTACTGTTTTAAATAATGCAACAGTGCCTACACTTTAAATGTCCATATGTTGTCATAACAATAACGGAGTTTGTTGCCTACAAAATACCAACTTCCAAAAACACTATAGAAGAAAAAAAAATTGTGCACTTCTCTTTTGCAATGGACCAGATTCTTTCTAAACTTGACCTGTGATTCCACAAGTGGTATATTATTTCTGAAAAAAACTGTCTGTGGGGAGGTCCCTTTTAATTTTTTTTAACTCTTAAAGACTTGCCAT
Organism: Brachypodius melanocephalos; assembly: GCA_013398615.1. Taxonomy (NCBI): domain Eukaryota; kingdom Metazoa; phylum Chordata; class Aves; order Passeriformes; family Pycnonotidae; genus Brachypodius; species Brachypodius melanocephalos. The sequence goes on along the minus strand of VZSR01001283.1, from coordinate 20,020,887 downwards.
TTATGGTGCTGAGTGGTTATGTCAGCTAAAAAGTATTCTTTTCTCTTGCAAAACTGACAGAAGTTACTATCAGTGAGTAGTTTTGCTTGCCATGTTTATCTGGCTTGCTAGGTTTAGCTGAATCAGTTGGGATTTTTCTCATACAGTTTCTTTCTGAAAATGATGTTGATATCTGCTCCATTTTTTCCATCTTTGCCAAGTGGATAGCACTTCTGTCCTTGAGGGCAGACCATGTGTGAATGAAATGATCAGTAAAATAATTACAGTATCAACAGGAGCTAAGCTCCTGCCAATGCTGCTGCTCCCATCTCAATTTTCAGTTAAATCAAATCACTTTATAAAGTGTCTGGGGACGAGATTTAGGCATCTGAGATTAGAAATGGAGATCAGAAATATCCTTTTTCTGGGGGCAGTCTCCTCTGGCCATGTATTTAACACACATCCAGGTGGAAGAAGATGACAGTCACAATAAAGCTGTTGCTCCTGCTGCACTGTAAAAGTTGTGATAATGCACTTACAGGAATCACAGCAGTGGTTGAATGGCCAAGGAGAGAAAAGAAATAAAACAGCTGTTGATCTTTGAGCCAAACAAATAAACAGCACTAAAATGATGCTGCTACAGATTTCTGACTCATATCCTGGGCCTAAAAAGCTGCGATATAGAGGTGAAGCCTATGTGAGGGTGAGCTGGGCTCTAGTGTGAACAAAAGTGCACCAGGTTACATGGAAAGAAGAGGCACCTCTGATAGCAAGGGTCACTGTCTTACTTCCCTCTCCATAGGGCAGCTAAATGTGGACAAAAATTCTTTCTAATAAAGTAGATTCGCACATCTGCAAGTCTGAACACTGCAAAAGATGAGTAGAATGACCTTTATGTCCAGGGAGGGCTTCTTATTAATATGTTTTCATCTGCTTAGGTAGATTTGTTGACCAGAGTTTCATTGGGGTTTAGGACAGTCAACAAAGCAGGATTTTTGGCATATGAGAACTAAAGAGGACCCCTATCACATGTTCCTTAGTAAACTGATAATTCCACCGGTGTATGCCCTTTTTCTTACATTTTGCATGAGACGTTGTAATTCTCTTACTGCACTACAGGATCATTTCATTTTCCTAAAAAGCTGTGTCTGAGGCTCAGAGATGAAGGAGAACACAGGGAGCAGCTGCCGGTGGTGGAGTGCAGCCATTCCAGTCGTGGCTCTCGTTCCTGTCTAGTTGAATGCCAAGAACATCCCACTGAGACATTCCACGATCAAAGCAGTCTCTTCACACTGATGTGGTAGTAAATACATGTGTGAATAGGGCTGCAAGTGCTGTGAGAGATTAAGAGGCTGGGGAGCTGGTACCTGTTACTGAGAAGCTGGGGTCTTCTGTGATCTCCTGGCATTGGTTTTGACCCTTAATGTTCCAATTTGGGTAAACAGGACACCACTGAAATGGCTCAAATAACTCCAGACAGCATGGGCTTGATCTGCAGAGGCACAGTTCAAGATGAAGGGCTGGGACAATCTCTGTCCTCAGACTCCACACCAAGACTATGACAAGTTTGGCTTCAGCCTGACAACGGGGCCAAGGGGCAGCGTCAATGTGCCCAGGGGTCTTCTGGTTCTGAGGCTGGCTGGCATGGGATGGCTTGTGTCCGTGCTATTAAACTGTCAGTAACCCCCAGACAATTTAAAAGGCTGAATGATTGATTTCTAGTGCCTGGAAACATTCTTCAGGGCTATTTAATTTATTAGTATGGACAGATTCAATGTGAACTAACAACCAAGTCCAGACAAGGAGCTGCAGTGTAGAAGTAGCATCATCAGCTGTCCATAGCCAGGAGGCAAGGGTAGGGAGATCAGAAGTTTTGCTCCAATTTACTACCACATTTCTGGTTTTCTGTGTTTGCTGTCCCCTGTACCAGGCAGATTTTGCTTTCTTGCCCTTTGGGACTCGCTTGTTGTGCGTGGAGAAATATTTCCACCTGTGAGCACTCAGACATCTCTGTGTTCCTTCCATATAATATCTAAGAAAATATTTAGGTACATACACACCTCCAAGCACTAGATTGCTGCTGTATAGATTTTAGAACAAACACATGTGATACCAGAGAGACAGATTTTTAGTTTCAATAACAAAGCACGTTGAAAAATGTGGAAAACCCACTAATCTCCCGCCATATATTAATTTTACTGCATGCAAATCTAATTGGTATATGTTTTCATGATGAAGCAGTGCAGTTTATCGACAATTTTTTAATCACAAAGCTATCAAAGCCTAATATAGCGCTTTCTCCACTCAAATGTGATTTTTCAGCAATCCCAGTGAAGCCCTCCAGCCTTTTCAGTGAAACTAACATCCAAATTTTTTCTTTTTTTTGGGCTGGTCTGTTCCTTGGAGTCTTCCAGTCATGCACATATGCCATTTTCTACCCTGATTCTCCCTTGTAGTACCCTCCCTGTAGTACTCAGCTGTAAAGCTTTTCCATCTAAGTCACTACATAGAAGCACGGTGGAAGTGGGCCACAAAGCAACCAGAATCAGACAAAACACTGAAGCATTTGAAAAGAATCTGCAAAGAGGAAAAGAATATTACTGGTTGAAATTGGGGTGAAAGTTTTGCTATCTCTTTCCTTCCAGAGCCTTTTTGTCCAGTATTCGCTTTATTTTTTATGTTATCCCCTGCACTGCTTTATCCTTGCATCCCTGGGATCCCTTTACTCCTGTCAATGCTTCATGGTCCTGTCCTGCTCTGCACAGTATATTCTCTGCTTTTCTACTTCCCCTGTGCTTACCAACCCTCGTGTAGCCTTAAAGCTTTAGAGAAAATGATGCCAAATTCTTTTTTGTTGCATGTGGCTCATTTTCTTTTTGTAACAGACACATTTTCTACTTTTTATCTGTATTTGTATGTAAACATAATCCCAAATTCCCTTCATATAAAAGAGGGGCAGCTAGCACAAATGGCCAGCAGAGCTATTGAAAAGCCACCACAGGACATGCATCTGTATGAAAGAATACACTGCTTTTTGATACTGGTTGTTGCAAGGTCATTAATGGCAGGAATAGGAGACAAACAGTGTTAATAACAGGCTAGTGAGGAACTGAAGGAGCTTCATGCTTCCTACGAAAGCTTTTAGGATTTTCTTCAAATCCTTCCCTGACAGGAAAGGAACGAGAGGACTGGGAGATTTCTTCCACCCTGGCTGTTTCTTTGGTACACCACAGCCAGAGCAGGATATCCTCACTAGCCGTGAGGATAAGTGTTTCCTACCTGGCCAATGAATATGTTATACATTGACCATGGTGGCAGTGGAGCTACCTTTATCTGCCCTCTTCTACCTGCAGTCCTCTGAATTCATAGAGGATTTAGATTATATCTTTCGGGGTAATTGTTGAAATCCTCACTCAATGGGGAAAAGAGAGAGGTTACGAGAGATTAAGAGGTTGAGAAGGCAACCAAAAATGTTTTAGTCTGTTTCTTTTGACACTTCCCCTATTAAAGCTTTGTACTCTCAAGGCTCATCCACCGGGACGGACACGAGTGAGGTGGCTCATTCCCATGTGACTGTGAACGAGAATTTGGCTATATGGCTAAATTAGTTTTAAAACTTGGGAATAGATTTTTCTCCAACAACAGTACAATTAAGAACAACAACTACTTGGGATCTGGCTTTCATTTCTGCTGTTTACAAGTTTAATTTAGGTTGAGTTAGACCTCTGTGAACTTAAAAATGAGCAATTGCGATCAGCTGTTCACTGACCAGCTGATCAAGAGCTACTTGCTAAATTAGGGAAGAGGAATAATTAGCTTGTCAACATTTAAACCCCAGAAGTCTGTAGCAAAAGGTTACTTTGAAGGATTCCTATCATCATATTTATTGACCTTTAAACTCTTCATGTCTTCTGTCATTGATGTTTAATCGAGTCACTTAGGCTGTCAGGCTAATAACTAAGATAATGAAGTAGTCTAGGACCTTGGTTTACTACTTTGTTATTCTAATGCTAATTTTAGAATGCTAAAAATAGGTTCACTAAAAATAAGACATTGTGGGTGGGTTTTTCTCCTAAAACAATTGAGCTTCTGTTACTTCCCTTCCCAAACTATTAAGATACCATTAGATTTCAAAGAGTTTATTTTGTAGTAAAATTTAATTATAATTTTTGTTGTGAAGGGCTTCATAAACCAGATTCCTGGGCAGGTTGTATTTGAGGAATAAAGAAAGATGGATTTGTTACTTGTTTACAATTCTGTATTGCTAAACATGAAGGGAAAATAACACTTATGTCACAGTAAGTGCACGAGGAAGGTGAATCATTTTATTAAAGGACAAGATCTTTAAAAAACAAAGTCACTGAAGCAGGAGTGATTGGTACTAAAATGTTTTAATAGTATGCTGATTGCATGGAACGTCTGTAAGGACAATTTAGGTTCTTCAGACGTTCACCTGAGCTACTTTTTTTAACCTTGAGTTGCTCAATTTTTTTTTTTTAAAGCATGATTTTGTTTAACAAATTTCTGTGTGCACAATGCTTGAGCTTCAGATAGGCTGCAACTTCTTTATTTACCCCTTGGTTCCTGGTATATACTTTTACCATTGCAGCCGTTTTAACATATTTGTATTTTGGTATAGCTAGCAATATGCATAGATGAAAGCTCTGTGTGAAAGCACTGTGCAGGAAAAAACACAGTACTAAAATGAGATTCCAAGAAGAAAGAGAGCATCTAAGTATGTTTTTAAGAATACTGGCTTGACATATATTTTTCACAAATCACTTTCTTGGAAAACCTCCCTCTTTCTTTTTGGTTTTATATGCATGGGTTTTTTTCCCCCAAACAAGAGCCCCATCTGTTTAGATACTCTGTCATGCTCAGAATGTTAAATCAATTTATGATTTTTTGCTTTCCTTTTAAAATACAATAACTTTTTTCTTCAGCCTTCCTTTGGACAACAATGTCCAATAAGACCTGTAAAGGGTTCTATGAGATTTTAGGCCATAAAAAACATTGAGGAGTGTGTTTTTCAGGAAAATATATTGGAGACATATTGGGAAATTGTGTTTCAATGGGATTTGGTTTAATAGTAATAAAAGAAAATAAATTGCTTACATTTTTGATGGTTTTTTCCCCTCAAGGTGTTAGTTCCTCTTCATTTTAAAATCCTCTGTTTGCTATACTCCATCAGTTTGACCTAGCAGCTTTGCAGACATAAGGGCGCTAGGCTATTTTATCTTCTCTGAAATGGAAGTTATGCAGACAGCCTTAGATGTCCTATAGCCTGACAAGTTTCCTGGATCATTATTTTGGAGGGCACAGCTGGTTGTGTTAGATAGGGGGAATGATGCTACCACTACCCCCAGAGTCTGTTGAAACCTCTGCCTTTCCCAGCCCCCTATTGACTCCTGTTTTAATGCTGTCTGCTCTGTCTAGGAGTAGAAACAATTCCTCCAGGCTGAAACAGAATCAGTTTTATTTGTCTGGTAACTATTGTGCACCTGTTAAGGCATCACACAAAGAACAGTAATGTCTTTGAGACTGGTTACATCATTTACTGCACTTTCATACACGGCTTAAACCCGGTGCCCCCTTTAGTGTTAAACAATTCAGAACAACTGCTATGATCTGGCATGGTTTATACCATCTTCTGGGAAGAATCTTTCTTCTTGTGGATCTCTGGCTTTGAATGAGATGAGATTTTGCTTCTAGTGAAAAATCTTTTTGGGAATTTCTTTATGATTAATCCAGGCCAAGAAGGTTGTCAAACACTTCATTCAGAAACAAGACTTTTATCCAAATAAGCTAACTCATGGTGACCTCCTTTAAAAGGACATTTTACCAAAAGTACATTCTCCTGCATCACAGTACCTTCTGACCAATTCTTCCCCGTTAAAGCTGAAAGGCAGCACGGAGCATCAGTCCTACTGTTCAATTTTCAGTCCATAGTAATCCTTCTGTTAACTGTGAGCTTCCTGAGTCACAGTTTTGGGAATGAGGTGGTTCTGGGTTAGAATCAGTATCAGAGGTGATGGAGTAGAGGCAGTAGAGGCAGTATCAGCGATAACCACATTTCCCAGGCATACTGACTCACCCCATGCTCTTGGGATTGCTGACTGAACTTCACGCTCATCTGTGCTCATCTGATGCTGCTTTGGTGCCCCATTTTTTGGCTGCTGATAGAAAGCACACTGGAGCGCACTTGCCTGGGAAAGCAGTTTCTGCATGTCAACATGGATATCTTAGTCACAGCTCTGGGGGAATATACAACACACAGAGAAGAGGTGTTTTGTGTCATCAAGTGCACCACACATAGATCACAGCATTGTTGTAACCAGTGGACTTGGGGATTGCTATTTCAAATTAAGATTCACCCTTATAGAAATATATATATCCACTAGTATGCCAAGAGAATAGTTTTATTCACATAATTTGTAAGAGTGTTGTAGTATTGTCCCTGTTATAAATTTTGATTTTCCAAAAGATTTTCTTTATGCAGAAATGTTACATGAAGACCATATTTCATCTGCATGTCCAAGATATTTCTCTGATGAGCATTCTCTCTACTCACTAATTATTACTCTGAATTTGTTCTTGGCAGATACCTGCTAGCACCTCTGTTCTCATTGCTCTGGGAACAGCCGCTGCACTTAACTTTGGTTCTTCTTTTCTTGGAAAAGAAAGTTATTATCTGTCACCCTAAGTTTTTTAGCCTTCTGAGCGTTTGCATTTTTTAGTGGAGTTTTCTCATGAATCTTCATGTAAAATATGTATAAATTTAGAATTATTTCCCTTGTTTTCATATTTCTCCTCTAGGAGGAGTTAGATAAGTGACTGTGATTTTCACCAACGAGGTTGGAGAGGTGGCAACCCCATCCTCCAATCTCTTGGCCCTTTTAGATATCTATAAATTGGAGTCAGAATTTAATAAATAAGTTCTTCTTCTTTGCCTGACCTCAAGAGAGTCTGCCTCGTTCTTTCACGTCCTACTGTGACATCTATCAGGAAATTCACTACTTCCAGCCGAAGTTGCAGCTTGCTGTTGAGCTAACAGCACTTTGTTAGACTAAACAGGAGCTTAGTCTCAACCCCCATGCAACTAAAAACTGGTTGCCGCACTGATTACAAGGGAAGCAGGCTTGTGTCTGATCTGGATCCACAGAGCACAGTTAAGGACATATTCCCCAGCTATATATCCACAGCAGAGATCATAAAAGCAGCCCCACACAGAGACAGCAGAGATATCCTCACTCATTAATGCTACTCCAGTGCCTCCACACACTCCTTGATCCTATGGCTCCAGGCCCCCCTGCTAGAGCCATCTCCACCCAGCAGCACACATCTCCTGGGACAGCACATCCCAGCCTATGCCTCCATGCCCTTACACTGAGTCTTTGCTCCCAGACACAGCATTTTCCTTCAGTTTCTGTGCTATGGTCAGGAAACTCATGCCTCCCATCTGCTGGATGGGCCACAGAGATGTGCCACCCCCTCTGTCACCATAGGGCACCAATCCCACATTGGAATCCCAGTGCACCAAGAGCTTTTATGTCTGAAAAAAGATATTTATTTTGGTTCTCACCAATCTGCTGCAAGATGATATGTGTCTCATCTACAGAAAAACTCGCCTCCCTTCAATAAACCCCAGAAACTGCCTTCCTTCTTTTCTCAAATAGCTGATGGCATGTTCTTGGGCAGATCTAGACTCTGCTTATCTCTGGCCTGATCCCTTGACTCCATCAGAAGGAAACGCTTGAGGCCTTGAACTGGGGGCTGTCAAGGGACACACCAGCATATCCTGGCTGCAGTCCTGCAGAGCAGAAAGCAGCCAGAGAGTGGCATTGAAAGGGCAAACTAGCTGATAGCTTTCTCCAAAATTAGGCTCCTGCTCCAAGTTCCCCCTTCCCTCACGTGTGAAGAGCTGCTTTGGCCCAGTAGAGACAACCATCACTACCAGAAACCTGCTGCAGTTTTCCTATGTGTCTTAGGCAAATCTCTTGGTTACCTCAAGGCACTGCTCCAGCATCAGGTTTAGGCACCTGAATCCTGCCCTAGGTGGCAGTAGTAGGACAAAAAGAGATGCAGAGCACGTGTGTGCGGTGGATGCCCTACCTTGGACATGGCCCTGCAGCGTTGCCTAAGCCTGTATGCAGCCGAGCACATGGAAACAAAAGCTCATTGATGTTGCATGGCCAGCTACAGCTTGTAGGCACACCATAATGAAAAAAACTCAGTATTTCTGCTCATAGTCAGCCAGAGCCTATTTTTCAAGGCATATTAAGATTTCTCTTGCTAATCATCTTCACTAGAACACAATTAAATGAGTTTCTCATTAACGGAGGGCCCTTGCTGCCTGCCGCTGCCCCGTTCAGGGCTGAAGGTGCCTGAACACCAGGCTGCAAACAGCACACACTGGTACACTCACGACTCGGGCTAGTGCTGGTTCAGCACTGCCCTGAGTAAACACTGCAGCCACTCACCCAGCCTCCTGTTTTTGCATTCCGGGATATTTCAGGAACACATTTGAGTTACACGCTTCACCGCAGCCGTATTGACTCTGAAAGAGAAATGGTGGCCTTAAAAAACATTCTACCTCTCTAACTCAGTGATGGGATTTCCAGATTGGGAGCTGAACTTCTTAGCGTCAGAGATATTACTCTTTGGCTATTCAGTATACTTGGATGAATTGCCTATTTGCTGTGCCCTTATGGGCTTTATAAAGATATTCCTTCTGTTTAGAAAACACCTTCATTACACTCTAGGTGCCTGAAAAATATTTTGCCAAGTGACTAAGGACTTCAAAGGAAGCCAGAGTCTTTGCCACAGATGCCTCTAATGTGAGATATAGCTATGCTTATATTTATACATTTATATTATATATGTGTGAGCATGTCTGTGTATACATATACGAAGATATTTATTCTAGAAGGGTTTCAAATTATTTCATCAGTTTTTTTTCAATATGGATTATTATTTTACACTTACACTCACTGTACTGGAAAAGCTTATGAATAAAAATGCTACCAAAAATTACAATTCAGGGGTTTTAGCCTCACACATTTTAAAAATAGCTGCTTTTCCCTTTGTGGGAATGCAGTGGCATTCTGCCATTGCCCATGCGCACAACTGCCTGGCTGTGGGATTTGTTAAACAGGAATAGCTCACACACAGTCTCAATGACTGTATGATTTAACGAATTTGACTCAGATGTATGAGACTATAAAGAGAGTGAATATGCAGCTGATGTGTCACAAGGGATAAGGGTTTTGCTAGATGCCACAGTAGCAGCACCACATTTTCCTGACAAGAGCATGATGACTGCATTTTTGGGTGTTTGAGTAAAGAAAGGGTTTGTATGTGTACGGAGAGATTGGTTTTCCCTGGAATAGCTTGAAGTCCTCCTGTAGGTGCTGAGCTCAGCTCACATAAGATTTTTCTCAGAATGCAAGCTGGGAGTTGGCTTTATCTCCACTAGTCAGTATTTGTTCTCTTCTCTGTGCCAAATCATTCTATCTCCTGTGTACTGAATTGACCACTGGTTTATTATTTTGAAACCAATAATTTGAGTCCATATTTCAGCCAGCAGTTCCTTTTTTCTTCCTCTTTCTTCCTCCTCCTCCTCCTAGCTTGCCACCCTTTGCCTCTGTGTGGTGACTTGCTGCGTACGGCCCTGAACATTTTCCAAACTCGTTAATGACAGCCTTCCTTACCTCAGATGATTCACCTTTTGCTTCCAAAACGGGAGGTCATCTCTTTTCCTTTCCTAAGGAGTCTCATACAGTGCTCCTGGGGGAAAACTGCCAGCTATATTTAAGTGGTATACATGGTTATATTCCACCAATGTTTGAGCAAGTCTTTTCAGGATTGGTCCAGATGAAGGCACACACTGTGTATTCCTGTTATTATTAGCCAGAAATGCAAGCAAAAAACTTTATTTCAAAGTGAATGCAGACATTGCTTCTCAAGCAAGTTTCTGGTGTGACATCCAAAGGATCTTGGTGTTACTTGCCTTCTTCAGCCTGCTACTGGAATAAAAAAGCTTGGCTGTAGCATCCTAAATCCGATAATTTCCAGAGCAGCCCTGATTCTCCAACTGCCACCTCTCAGAGTAGGGTCATGCCACTGCCTTGTAGGACCATAGGAGATATCTTTGAGAAAAGACTTTTTGAAGTCCTATTGCCACTTCCTATGCCATCAACTGGGCATACAAATAGAAGATACGAGATTTTCCAGAATAAGTAGGATCCTTTTAAGGTGATGTCTGAGGATGATGAGGTTTTTCAGAACAAAGTTTTTGGTCAATAGATCTTGTGGCAGAAAAGTTTTTAAAAATTTGCTAATCTCAACAATAGGTTCTCATGAATAAAACCACCCACTTCATTAATCAGAGCCACAGTGCCATGACTCCCAACTGTGATTTAGCAAGAAATATTTCAAAAGTGTGTGTCAATGTAATATCTAAACACTCTTCTGGGAATATAAAAATGCAGAGACCCACTCAGAAGGACAGTATATCAATTCAGAGATGAGAAGTCATATCATATTTCATCAAATATAATTCTATTCATGTATTCAACTGTACCCCACTGCCAAGGCATTGTAGGAAGCAACAAATATGTTATTCAAAAGTCTCGAGGCTCCTCTTGGAATAAGTGAATAGGACTGGCTCAAACCCCACTCCAGATTTCTGGACTCACTAAGCAGCCTCCCAAGGGGCCCTCAGAGGATGACATCTCACTGCAGAGGTTACACACCAAGGGACTTGCATGGGGGAAATGGTGCTTGGCTTGGGAACACACACCCTGTCACAGCTGGGGCCACATGCCAGTGCCATTTAGAAGGAACATTCCTGTAGGGAAGTGCCCCATCATTGCACCACTTCCCATGAGCTGAATAGTTTCACAAACTTAGTGTAATGATGTCTGACCCGCCTTGAAGTCCTTGAAAAGTGCAGCCTCCTCCTGTTCTGCCAGTGGTAACCTGGCACACACAGAGGGCACTCAGCTCTGCCCCTGTTTTCCTATCTCCTCCCTTCAGGAGCCCTGCCAGTGTTAGAGGCTTCTTGCTGGAGGACAACCACAGCTCACTGTAACCCTGAGCAGGGTCCTTGCTGGAGAACTGCATTGCCCACCACAATGCAGAACCTCTTCTGTTCTCTTACTTTCATGGGTTACTCTCAGCCCCTCCACCAGTTCTGCCTGTGCAGTATTATTGTTCTGTCTCTTGTTTTGTCGGCAGGCTGGGTCTTTCTGCACTTGAACTTAGGAAAAGGAAAGGAAAAAAAAAGGAGAATTCATCTCTCTATCTGTATGAGATCTTTTTGCACTGCTACAACTGATAGAAAATCTTCTTATCAGCAAGGTACAAACTCAAATAACTATTGAACTCTGAAGTTCAGGAGTACTCAGGAAGAGATGAAAGAGCAACAGGAGAACCTCAGAGCTGGGACCAGTGCCTAGGAAAAAGGTAATATTGTAGGACAGTCAAAAATAGATGATAGACACTGCCCTGCTGTGTTGAATCAAAGGAAGCATCTCATCAGATTTCATTACAAGTCCTGAGAAGACAAGGCAGGTGATGCAAGAATTTGGGACTGCTGCATCACACCATCTGTTACATCTCTTCTCAAATCCCACCAATATATCCCAGCACATATCCAAAATGTATATAAAGACTAAAAGTAATTTAACTCAAGTTTGGTGTAAACTATTAGGAAAAGAACTCTAAAAAGTAGTAAATTTAAGATCAAACTTTAAAGTGTTCATAAATGCAAAATTGGATGGTGGGACAACTAAAAGCTTAGATTCTTTGTGGTAGCATAAATTTTCAATAGCTTAGCACAGAAGTCTTCACATTAAAAGAGGGCTAATAATGCTGCTAATTCTTGCAATTTTATCATGGATTTTAAGCACTTTAAAAAAATCTAATGATAACATAGTTCTTCAAAATTAATCTTTAAAGATGAAGATAAACAGCATAGAAAATAACAAATCTCGTGTTGTTTGTGGATTTAACTCAATCACATCTTGGTCATAGTGAATTAAAACAGGATATTGCAACTATGAACATAGCTGCTTTTGTTAGGAAAGACTCAGGTGTAAATACAGAGGTCAAACATCGTCCCTCGTTCTGAGATGAATCAAGATGTAGAGAGTTTTAGATTCCATTTTTTGCAATGTTTTTCCTTCTCTAATGTAGTAATGGAAGTCATTTCATGGGCTCCAAGCCTTGTCTCTGCTTGAATGCAAAGAACACAATAGTCTCCCTTAATCCCCAACATAAATCTGCGTAGTCTTCCAAGAGGAATCAGTCAAATGATCAGTGAAAAATCATTAAGTGGTTTTAGCAGAGGGATTTATGTGTTTTCCCTGCTAAATAAAAAATTAATGGGGATGGAGTATCAGCAGCTGGGATATGCCAATGTGTTTACTCCTGGTTTGATGGTTCTTCTGCTGAAGTAATGGGGAGTCCTTCTCGTTACAATTACAATTCTCATTGGCATCAAAAGGGAACACCACTGGCAAAAATGGAGTGGTTTTGAAAACCTTAGTAATAGTATTTTCCAATTAGACTCAATATTATTGATGAGTTTTATTCACCATTACTATCATGTAATGTAATAGCACAAATATCTTTCTTTGCTCAGAGTGTGGGACTAGAAACTAAAAAGGGGAGATTATTTACTTTTTGGGATGATGAAGGACATTTGCCATGCAAGGTAGAGAACTCTGCACTCTATTTTGTCCCTCTGCTAAAGCAACATTTACTATTTTGTTCTGCTTTTTCCTATTTCCTCTTTACATCATTACCAAAGCAAAGTTTGTTTATTTTGTCACCGTAACATCTGTACCCCAGACAGAAATGCACCTAAATAACCCCTGTGAGTCTGCTGCCAAGGCTGCTCTGTGAGTGAGCTGGCAGGGGATGCTGTGGGAGGCGTGCAGCCAGGACACCTTTCCCAGGGATGCTACACCTTGTCCTCATACTCTGCCTGTCTGCCCTTGCTCACCGTGGGACACGACCTCCCACCTGGATGGTGGCTTTTGGCTTCCAGCAAACAGCACAGTGGTAAAGAAGCCCTTTGGTTGCTTGACCCCATCCATGGACTGGATCCATCCAGGCATCATTACCCACCAGAAACTGTTTATTTATTTCATGTCTTGTACTGGCCCTATGGCAAAAGCTGTAAATACTGCCTTTTATCCCTCTTAAAACTCAGAAGAAATGGGAATGTTGTCTTACTACATTCAAGACTGAACTCTTTTGAGAGAAAAACAAAACATGTTTTGCCTCCATTTATTAGGAGTTTTCTCCAACGTGTGTGAAGGGCTCTTTATTTTGCAGAAATATGAAAAGGGAAAGGTCTGTGGTCCATAGCCCTACTGATGTGGAGTGCTCATATCCTCTGGCTGCCTCAGAGCAGCAGGAGTGATGTTTGATAATCTCCCCAAAAATGGAAATTCCTGCATCTGCGCTATATTTAATCACTTTTAACAGGATGAGTGAGAATTCAGGTAAAGTATTTGGGAAAGACAGAGAAGTACAAGAGTACTTCTTGGAAGTACAAGACATGAGAGAAGATAGAGAGCAGAATTATGTCCATTGAGGGACCAGGGGGGTGGGCAGGAGAAGTTTAGGCTGACCAGGTATGAAATCAGGACTGCAAAGTGTAGGGCTCAGACTAATGTTCATTTCAAGACCAGAGTTAGTAAAAAAAATATAAAAATATAACAGAAAATGAGTGGCAACTTAAGGAACTTGGCATTTGTCTGTTTGAAAGGTCTCCACACTTTGGGACAGCCAAGGCTGGCATGGAAAAGCTACTTCTGGGCTCTTGCAGAGCTTTAGCCTCCTCATGCTGAATTTCAGCAGTAATGCCTTAGCAATGTATATGTTGGAATTAAAAAAATGTATTTGTTAATTTGCTCAAACACAATCGGGTAACTCTGGTTCAAAATATGATATCCTCCTATTCTTGGGGTACAAGAGTGACAGGAAACAATAAGGGCACAAAAATATGCATCATCGTTCTACTATTTTGCTTTTGTACCTCATTTTAATATTTTTCAGTTTTCCTTGCATGGATTTTCTGCACACATTTCCTCTCTTCCTTGTTTCTGAAAAGTGACTTTTGGGTGCAATCCCCTTTGCTTCACAGGAACCACTAGAGCTGTGAGAAAAATGGACTGGGCAGGGATGGTGCTGAGAGCCCCAGCCGGTGTGACAGCCCCACACACAATGCACACACCTCCGCTGCCCTTCCCTCTTCCACACCTCCATCGCACCAGCTACAGATGCTCCTCTTTGTTGTGGAGATGTCCCTTTTCTCCAAGCACTGATGTCCTAGCATTTACATGAGGTGAATAGAAACACTGATTTTTTTTTTTGTTGTCTTAGCCCCAGCTGCTCGGAGTCAGACTGTGGCTGGAGGTCTCGGTGAGTAAATACTGGGCTAAGGAAAACCTGTTTGCATATCGCAATTGTAAAAGCTTACATGAAAATGGGAGTGATTATACACACTTGCAATTACTAATTTGTCCTAGTAGGTAAACAGAGATGTCCGTGGTCAGGGAACAAACAGGTTTACACATCCTGTGTGGAAACCTGGGGCTGCATCCTTCTTCCATTGTTTGCTATTTACATTACGAAACTCTAATTGACAGTTAAGACGCCAGAGGTTAAAAATATCCTGCAAATTTAGCTGAAAAACCCAACTGTCAAGAGTTCAGGTAGTTTCTATTTTTTTTTTTTTCTAATGTGCTGTCAGTAGTACATTCACACTTCAAGAGGCTCTCATATAAATATTTGCTTGCAAATGCCACCAGAACAGAAAACTACATAGTGAGCCCTGATGCTTTGAATAAGGATCTAAGCCTAAATTGGCCAATTGTTTTATACCGCCTGCTTTGGTAAATCTGCTGCCTCGTTTCCAGACGATCTCATTTACTCTTTATAGTCCAAATATTTGTGAAAAAATCGTTTACTTCTAATTTTGAATGAGCCCCTATATTTTCAAATGTCTTCTGCAATATTGTGTACTTAGAGGACTGCGTCCTCAAATGTTGCAAAGCAGAATAGCTATAGTGAACTTAAAGGAGATAGCTTGGTATAAACGAGCTGAAGATCTGACCAGCCTGATCTATCTGAAGAATTAACTGCTTTATTTTTAAAGTGTTGGTAAATTAAGTTAAACTGAGATATAATGGTAATAATGCAGTTGGCAATTGGCTCCTCAGTTTTACCAGATTCTTATCATAATAGCTGTTAGAAGGCAAATCAATGGTCTTCACTGATGACTTAAAAACATGCTCTGTAATATTTTCCTCCCTTAGTCATGGATGTTCTGAGGTTCAAGGTCTGAAAAATTAACTTTATCTTCCTGGTGGACTCCTCTCTGAAACCTCAACTGTCTCGAGATCAAAGAAGATCCCTTGTCTGTGTTGTCATTTTGAGTGACAGATCAGCAATGTGTAATTCGGTAGATCAACCCCTACTATGAAAATAATAATACATCTTCCTGAGTTAGATCGGTAAAATCAAAGTGATGGTCTAACACAACTTAATTTCATCCTTCAGAAAGAAGCCATTCTTGAGCACACAATAACCTCAGCGGGTTTTTTTGAAACTGTTTCCTAGTTAACCATTTCACTGCCCAAGCCGAAGCTTCGTTCGTCTTTTATCACTATATCACATATTCTTTTTTTTTTTTTTTCTTCCTTTTGCCCCCTTTTGCTTCTTTCTGCCTCCTCTTTCCATAGTTGGGAATTATTTTAATGGAATAGCTCAGAGGAAAATCTACATGTGGAGGCCACAAGGAAGCAGGGAATATTTGTGGTAGCAGTGTCATGAAACAAAAATTTCTGTAAAATCTGCCAACAATGTCAGTCAAATTCTCTCTGAATGTCTGTGTGTGTCCCACAGAGTTCTTCTTGGGATCATAAAAATACATTTCTACTTGCTACAAGAGAAATCTGCTAAAGCTCAAAACTGATGAATGTGAGAAGCACAAATGAGCTCTTGGGATATAACTGGGAGGTGAGTCGACAAAGCATTTTTGGAGGACCACATTTCTGTTTACAGGGAGAAAAAAGACACAATCTCACTTTTGGCAGCTGCTTTTTTTGCCAAATTTGTGGTTCAGTTTCTCCTAATGTTTGCTTTTAGACATACTTAATCCTGACAGTACCGGAGATGTGAATATTTGAGTGTACACTTGGAAAATTTCTAGCACATGGGCACGTGTTGTATAGTATTTGCAATCCCAACATGTACAGTAGCTGGTAATTGCAGAATGGCCACATGGGTTCAGCTGGTTTGCTCTGCAGCAGTGACCAGTAGGAGCTGCTTCAAAGGAAGATGCACAAATCCTTGCAATAAGCTTTTATAACATGGTCGGTATCTAAGGTAGTTTCCCTCTCATTTTGGCTCGTTAAGGATAGCTCAAGAGATGGCACATAAAGGGTCAGCAATTCTGAGTTTCCTGCAACTCTAGCAGTGTCCTTCCTCTAGCACTGCCAAGGAAGTATGGGAGGATCAGGTGCAGAGTATCTGTTAACTTTGGCAGGAAGAATTTGTTCATTTTCCTGCCTCAAGCTAAAAGGCTTTCAAAGGCTGAAGCAGAGGCACCTCTGCTGCATTGCTAGTTCTTACATTGCCAGTTCTGATTATTTCCTCTGTCTCCTTTCCACTGCAACCTGTCCACACGAACCCCAGCTTTCACCATCTTTCAACTTTTCAGCTACCCACGCCTGCAGTGGCTGGGAGGAGGAGTGGAGGAGCAGTGGACGCAGAGCTCAGGCGATTCCTCAGTCCCTTGGGACAGACTCTTCACATTTGCTCAGTGACAGCACGTACATGCAGCATCGTGGCAGTATGTCATGTCAGCTGGATAATAAAGTGCCTCAACCAAACCTGAGACAGGGCAACAGGATATTCTCTGTCATTCCTACCTGCCCTGTCCAACGATGCAGGTAGAAATGTGCGCTGTTTGCGATGCACGTTGCATGAACTATTGGACATCCGAAAGCAAGGTGGGATGATAAAACCAACTATATCACAAAATTCATCCACTGTTTTTCTTTATTGGTGGTATTTCCTCACTGGATATCTTTCCGTGTACATAAACTGCTCTGACATTTTCAGAGTCCTGGACCTAAAATACCAGGATATTCTCTTCCATCTGATGAGAACAAGAGGCTGTTTCATGTCAAAACATGGGATTTACTCAATTTGCCTCATTGAATTAATGTCAGGATTTTATGTTAAAAGTTCAGGATGCTTATTAACTTTTGGGAGAAAACACAAAAGCTCTATTATACACCTTTACTGTATTAAAAAACCCCAACCAATCTTTGATGTGTTCAGCATGCAACTTTTTGAAGTTTCAAATAGTATAGCAGGCGAAGCGTGGAGCAAAGCGCCTTTGCTTTGGTCCCTGAGACTATTGACCTGTGATCTCAAGCAATAAGCAACTAATAAAAGCAAATTTAAGATACTGGAACTTATTTTCTTATAAAATTAGGCTTGTCTTTGTTTTAGCAGTCGCAGAGTCTCAGCAGCGTCTGCACGCTAACAGAAATTGAACTGCTTTCAAAGGGAGTAGCAAGCTGTACAGTCAGAGTTTAAAACCCTTCACATTCATTAAAATGTATTTGAAGAAAGATAAATCTTCCTTGCATGTCAGACAGCCATCTTTTCTGCTTTATTTTAAAAGCTGCTTTCCAGAGGTCTGAGAGTAAACAAGCATGCAATGACAGCTTTAACTGCACAATTTTTTACTTTTTTCTCCTCTCTAATAAAAGAGTGTTTATGACTTCATACACAAGACTGGAAAGAAAAAGACGTGACTAACAAAGATTAAAGGTACAAAATCCACAGGCTACATTTAAAAGTAACTTTGAGAAGCTTTATTTAATGTTGTATATGAAAATAAATTATTTCCCCTGTCGGTTTAAACCAAATATTGCGACCTCCTTTTTTTCTTCTATTTTTGCACTAAGATAATTTTATTACTTGGTATCAACTTTTATCCGAATCTAATGAAGGTTTGGCAGAGTCTAAATACAGTAACAACATATCCTGTATTAACTGAACATACAGCATTAAATGATAAATTTTAGAAGCATTTTCAACTAGAAGATTAACCAGCTTTATTCAGAGAACACTGCAATCAACTGATCCTAATTTTCTGGTGTTGAATGGGATGACTAACCACATTGATGGTGTGGCTATTTTCATAAACATAGATTATTTAGAAAGAAAAGGGGAATATTCAAGCATTGTAACTGTCACCTTTCATTGGTGTAACTAAGGCAAGAACAATTTACATCAGCAGAGTCACAGGGTTTTCTTTTCAACTTGCTTACCAACAAAATCATAAAGTGACATCTCTGTACTCTCCACAGTGAACAAAGGACTACATCATCAATGTATTCACAACACATACATTAAGATTGCTGTATTAGTTTGGTTCAAAGGAGGCATAAACCCCATTTTATATATTTTATAATTATGGCAAGTGACTTTGCTCGTTCGTGTTCAGCCATGCCTCCTAGTCAGGGGCAATGCTGCTCTGTAGTCCCTTTGCTATGTGTGCCATGGAAATCATCACCTATTTTAATACTGCTGTCAGCTCCAGATAGTCCTCTCATGTCCCCTTTCATTCACAGTTGCCACAGTTGTGAATATCTCATGCCGAGACATCCTAATTCCACTCCTGATCCCCTCTGACCTTCCAGCCATAATTTTCATGCAAAGCAAATATGGCCTATATGGTCAGGAGTTATGCATTTTCCTGTCTCATCCACAGAAGAAAAAAAAAAGCCTTTGGATGGAAATATCTACCCCTTTTTGATAGGCATCTTTCATTTGCTCTGAAAATATGTAGCTTCTTAATGATTTTCTGATATATTTTAGAGTAGCAAAAATCACCATTAGCTCATTACAACATAAAACAAATTTTTGGGGAGGGTATTCAGAGAACATTATCTGAGGATATCACCTAATTTCAATTCCTTCTCTTATAGGCTTTCTACATGACCCCAGGACATTCTCTTAGGATAAAATTTCTGAGACGGATTTGTACAGTAAGTCTTGATCTAGAAAAGGGCTTATGTGATTAAAATGGAACTTAGGGAGGTTTTAAGTACCTGTGACCGAGATTGAAATCCTGCCAATTCCTGCTCAGCTACAGCTTAACCTCAGAGGCACTGAAAGAACATATGGGCCTGAATTTTCATTTTTTTGTTAAAATGCTTTAGAGGCATAAGGTACTCCAAAACTCATGAAGCCATTCCAAAGCACACAATTCTCCTTTAGCAATGTATATGGAAAATAAATGCTAATGAAAGGCCCAGTGGTTTGACTACAGGGACAGGATACTTGTTTCCTTCTCCCTCTGGGTTTGTAAGTGATAATATTAGTGACATTCAATTAACGAGGCTATGGCATTCAGATATTCCCAGGCCTATCATATTTTGGTGATATTACTTGTGGTATCTCTGGATCTCAGTTTTTCATTCGTGCTTCCCTGCTAACTGAGCTGATATGCTAGGTGAGTGTGTTTAAAAACATGTAGCTCCTAGGTACTAATGGAAATCTATACTAGGTTTGTTTCGGTTGAATTGTATTCAGTTAATTTTATGTTACATTGGAAATAATTTTAAATGCAGAACAGCCCCAGGATGTGTTAGCAATTAAAATTACACTACGGGAAGTGCTGGAATTGCCATAAAACACATACATTAAAATTCTGGTCCTTCTCTGAAATTCTAAAGGAATTTGGACATTACTGTTGCCTTTTCTCTTTAGCTATGAAAACAAATTTGTCAGAAAAGTAGAGCAAACATGATATATGTCAAAAAAAAGGCCTCTGAAGAGTCTTCCAACATCTGACAAGAAAGTGCATTTTTTGTGCTGTGTGACAGTTATTTATGCAAAGTTATTTGCTGGTCACAAGGAATGATGCATACCATAGTTTTTAAGAAATTATTATTTTGCAAAATGTCTCATTGCTGGTCTACAGAATCTGTAGAGAGAACAGGAATCTAGAAGTTGCACATATCCACCTTATCTAAAGAGATACTGACCTCTGACACAAACAAGTTCTTGAAACAGAAATATTTCTTTCTACTCCTATGTACTTAAAGTGGGGGTTGTTTTGTTTTCTAGGTAGTTTTTTTACTAAGTAAGAAACTACTTTCACTATTTTATGCATGATTTCCTCCCTGTTTGCTTGTCCAATTTAGTTTAAAATAACTCTTAACAAGGAAGTTTTGGGAACCATTTGTCTTTGGAAATCATTTCACAGTCTCATAGATACTTCTGCTTGAAACCTACTCCTGTTATTCTTTTCAAAAATGGAATTTGTTAAAATAATCACATTATCTTTTAATCCTTGCAACCCTTCCCTTCAAAGGCCTTTCAAGGTAACAGGCAGCGATTAAAGCAGCTCTCTCCCCTCCTCCCTCTGCAGCCACTCACACATCTCATTTTCATTTTCTCCCCACGATTGCCAGCCCCAGGTGACGACCAATACCAGAAAACATTGTGAGAGGATCCTGAAGCTCAGCTTCAGGCCAGGTAGGTGAGGACACTGATCGACTTAACTTGTCCCTGTGAGTTGTTAGTGCTGCAACCAAGAGGAGCTCTTTGTGAGCATATGCCTGGGGAGGGCTCCACCTGAGCCTTCTCGCTGCCCTCACCCCAACTGCTTTGCACACCTTCTGCAGAACTCCTGCTCCATGATCTCTAAGGGAAAAGAAGCATTGTCTTGACAATATGCAATCCTTTGCAAAGCCAGTCATTCAGATTACATCATGGCTGTGCTAAACCCTGCTTCAGCTTAAATATTCTTGCCTAATTTTTGCTCACTTAAGCAGCTCCTGCCTGCATATTCTCCTGTTTAGCAATAGCCACTCTCAGCTGGCAGTCCTGGCTCTGTATCTGGGAGACTTTTTGGCTTGCTGTGTATACTGAGTTGGATGTTTGGTTTGCAGGGTTTTCCATATCTGAGCTCAGCTGTGTGGTTTGTTTAGTTCTTGGAGACTGGGGTTGGCCATCTGAATTCCTAGGTCTTGTGTGTCTGGAGCAAACCAGTTTGGTTTTACAAAAATATTCTCTGGTATGACAGGCTCTTGAATAGCAATCAGTGTTCAGCAGCAGTGACAGACAGCAGTATCCACAGGAACTGGGTAATCTATGGAGACTCAAGTAATTGGCATGCTAATGGTAAAAAAAAATTAACTCATGCTAGGAAAATGAATGGCATGGACTCGTGAATGGTACTTTTTTTTCAAAAAGGTTGTGATATCCATATTTTCAAAAAGGTTGTCAATATCAATAATTGACCCTTAGAATATTAGCATAATGGAAATATTAGCAATGGCTGTGTTCCACAGGGAAGAAAACAATCTGTCACAAGGAAATATAATGGTAAACACAGTGTAATAAAAACAACATATACGTAAAGCTTAAAGGCTTATTTGTTTGTTACAATTACTACTAAACCTCTTACTGTATAATTGCTAATGACTTAATCAAGTGTTTGAATTTCAAGTCTTCTCCCATGACAGCAAATTAAGACCTTTGGAAACTGGAAGTTCTTTGGAGCAGGTACCTATATCTGAGAAAGGGCACACGTACCACATTGCACTAGCCCTCCCAGAATTCTGGTCTGAGGGTATCTCAGTAGTGTGAACAGCCATTAGGACCAGGATTAGACCTCTCAGGCACTCAATTGAAGAAAAATGCCTCACTTTATAAGGGGCCCCACAGTGTGTAACATCTTTCTGTAACACATATGGCAAGGTATGACATTTATACCACATCATCTTTCCTTTACTGGTCATAGCATAACTTTTATTTTTTGATTATTTATCATAATATATGAGTATTTTCTAACTGTCTGAAATGACCTAGTTCTGGAATGACAGGATTTTCCACACCTTGCCAGCAAGAAGATATCAATAAGAACAAGCAGTTGGATTAAGTTTTACGTTGTTTTCTATAAGCTAACACTGATTAAAAAAGCCTCCAGCAGCTCCTGTTTCCAGCTATCTACAGGAAAGGAGATGCTGGTTTCTTCAGGAGCTCTACATGCTTTACCAGAAGAACTCTCTGTCACACATAACTTAGTCTGTATAAATACAAACCACGTTTGAGAAAGTTACTCCCAAACTGCTGATGTCTGACAGCCATGCAGGCAGCGGGAGCAAAGATGTATAGCACTGCCGATTTTCACAGAGGGAACAAAGGGACACGCTAAGTTACTATGTTTCTTCTTTGTTGATATTGGACACTTACTCTGGACAAAGTGATCCAGAGGAAGATAAATAAAAAGACTTTGATTTTTCAAAATAGTGTCTTTGAATTGGCCGGAAAAGAAAAATAAAGAAAGCCAGTACCATGTTACCACATGCCAGGAGACAGTGGTAAGGTTTTATTTTTATAGCACATTCTGGAAAACATCAGGGAAGGAAAAAAAATATCACAGAATCACATAATTATAATTCTCTATATTAGGAATTAAAATGCATTTTCATATCACTCCTCTCATGTTACCCTTTAGGAGCTTTTGCACATTTTAAATAATTAACAATATTAACAATTAGAGAGATTAACAAAAAAAGAAATATAAAATATGTCTGCATTTCAGTGGGAGGAAAATATCAAAGTAAATCTGTCTCAGCTTCTGAGCTTACACCTTCAAAAGTGACCTTTGATGTTTCTGTTGGCTGGTAGTGGGCCTCTGGGTGCATGGGAAGCTCTCTCTGTGTCTGATTGCAGGACTGGGACTTCATGTGGTAGGTCTTTGGATGTTCACCACTTTACACAGAAAAGGCTCTGGTCTGCTGGTTACCACAGTGTAACCAATGCAAGCCTAGAAAAAGGAAAAATGGAAGAACTGCATAATTTTCATCCTCATGTCCAAAATAGTAAACCCATTAAGATGACAGCTGTATAATATACCTTTTGTTAGCTTCCAGTGAAAGTGGCTTCTGTGCTTTTGTGGAAACCTTCATTCTTTCTTTTGAAGTTTATAAAAAGCTCTGTCATTTCTACATAGAGATCTGATCCTGAATGACCTCTGTGACCTCAGTGCCCTACATACATGGGTTCTTCTGGCCACAGTGGAGACCGTTTTGCCACTGCCTTCAAGATCTGATGTTGTAAGAAAAGAATTTTTTGGGTCTGGCCAGCTGGACCAGGCTGTAAAATCAGTCTGACATTTCACAGAGCTGAGCACCTTTGAAAACTGAGTGCTCCTTATAAACAGAAAAAAGCAGAAGCTGAGGCTTCTCGAGGTCAGGGAGGCAATGAGCCAAACTGGGGCTGCACAGACATATCACTGGGGCTCCAGGTGGAAGGAATTGCTTCCTTCTATCTGGTGTGATGATAGAAGAGCCAAAGTGTGCCTGAAAAGGGCATATCACAACAGTTCCTCATTACTGAACACAGCTATTAGCCACCCATTTATAATTTCATGGAATTAAGTCTCTCTTACATCACTGTAAATGTTATTCTTAGACAGCAGAGAGTTCCCTGCTTGTTTCAAACAAGCCAGCTCTGACATCAGGAGAAATACAACCATATTTTCCAATGCTAAGGCTGTAGCAGTACAACATCCCTGTCTCATCAGCATAGTCAAACCCAACATGGATTGAATAACGACTATGACCAAAGGGCCAGACACTTCACAGGAATTATTTTGGAGTCATTTTCAAAGACAAAGAAAACAACAAGAAGATCTCTAGTATTTTTTTGCAAGGTAAAAATTTTAATTTATAAATTAAATTTGTAATTTTGCTTTCCATAGAAAAAAAATACATCTTTTAAATCCTACTGATGGATTATAACACATTTAACACAGCCAATGTCTGCTGGAGTCACTGATTCTAATATAAAATGAATAAATGGTAACACCAACAACAAAGAATGGCTGAAGACCTAGACTGGAGTACCCAAATGCAAGAAACACATGGGCTTTAGGAAAAAGTGGAACCAAAGAGAACAGAAAGTTAAAAGCTCTTTTGAAACAATACAAATGTTTGTAAGCAAACTCAAAACTAAAGAGGTAAGTATCTGATGAACAAAGCATTCAGAAGAAGGGGATAATGAGGAAGCAGTATAAAAAGGAAGCTTCTTATTTCAGGATGTATGCACAGCAATAGGCTTTCCATCTCAGGCAATATAGCATTCTTATTACTCAAAAGTAGTCATTCTTCCAAAGCACAATAAAAATTACCCACAGAACCCAATTTTAAGTTACAAAACCCCTAAAACTTTGAAAGAAAAAATCAGCAAAGTTATCTTTTCTTGGCTCCAGCAGCATTTTCTAAAATTCAAACACAATTTGTGGACTCAATATAGTTTTATTCTGGTAAACGTAATAGAATGGGATTCTTAGTATTCATAACAAAAAATAATAATCTGTTTGGTCTTGAGTACCTTAATGCAGCAGCATTTTGTAGTGCTGTCTTCAAAAATGTAATTATGTGCAGTGGAAAAGGGCAATACTTTTTGTAGTTTTAGACTTACTGCCTTTCAATTTCTTTGAAAATCAGTCTGCTCTTGAATTTTTGAGAGAGCCAAGACTACTAAGCTCATTTTTTTTCTGGAGCAATCCTTTTCTTGCAACACAAATACCATCTTCTTCATGAAGCAAATAGCTTTGGTTGTTTTCAGTGTCCCCTCAGATTCTTCTGCTTTCTGCTCTTCAGTGCTTTAACTTTGACTTGCTTTTGCTTGATCAATGTTTTGAGATTAACTTGACGGAAATCAAATACGATATCCACTGTCAGATACCCACTAAATGTAGCTGTGTCAGAAATGCCATGGTTGTTAACTGCTGTAATTCCATTACATAAGGACTATTAGCTGCTTTAATTCTTAATAACACACCATGCTGTTTGCTCCTGTTTTCTGTTTTCTCCCTGGTGACTGATATGTACAGTAGGATACCAAAAGCAGTCTGAAGACTGTGTGAGTGGCACGGGCTAAAAGGAGCAGGTACTCTTTCACAATGATTTTGTGCTTTTCTTTTAAGCTGACAGTGTGTGAGCCTGTATGGAGAGAGTGGAAGTACCAGCACTTTGAAATACATTCCTCCTGCTTATGCTCACTACTTTGTCCTGCAGACACTAAGACTCAAGTACATAAACTTGTGAAGGGATTTTCTCACCATTCCCTGTATGCACAAATTATTATCCAAGTTTCCAAGGCAAAATGTTGACATTTGTATCCCCTGAATCCATTCTAGCTGGACTAGAGAAAACAGTGAGAAACTGAGCAGGGTGAAAATGGCTTAAATACCCTTTGCTATGTTCACGTTCTAGGATTTACAGTTCTAAGACAAGCAGACATGGTCCTATGAATGAATGTGGATTTGTCTAAGAAAAACTCACAGCAAATAATCAGAGAGATGCTAGAGTTCAGGGTTATTCAATCGAGGAGACAACTTTTATAAATTGCTTCCTGAATCAGCTATGACTATGGGAGAATGACTACAGATGTAAATGAAGAAGAGGACACCTTTGTGACTGCATTCTGTAGACAGTGGTCGACTGCTGTAACTGCCAGAACATACAACGTGGGCAAATATCAGCTTTACCAAAAGCTATAGGCTATATACAACGTTTGGATCAATGGATGATTTTTCCTTAAGAGTTTTCTGCACTCCAGCAAATAACGCTGTTGACCTCAGAAGGATTCTCACTCATGTGATTCAAGGCCATTAGATCTACTCTGGAGAATGTGATTATTTTCTTTAACTAAGTCTTGCTCTGGGTTCCTGTACGTGAAATCTGAATTCTAAGCTGTGGCTTATGCTGTCATACACCCTTTGGCAGGAATTGCCTGCCTGGGGCCTTAGGGAAAATACACATCACAAAACTGTCCCAATGAGTAAACATGTTTGTGACCTGAATCTACTTTTGCTTTCTAAAGGCTAGTTTGAGAGAGCTGCAAAACCTCAGACTCCCCTGGTTCATTCATTGCAATTGTTGCTCATAGTTGTGGTTGTTTTCCTTCAGACACTCATTCTCCTTTTCCTGCTTTGTGGCCTGTTTTGCACAGTTCACTTGCTCAGGCAATGGAAATAACTTCCCTTGGAAAACAACACTGAAGATCTGCAGCTTAAAAATGTCATAGCAGTGAAGAAAGGATTGCAAAAAAACATTAGGAAGAAAACGACAAGTTTTCAGGAATACTCTTCAGCTTAAAAAGTGTTCCTTTACAAAACGGGATACATTGAAGATAAACTGAATTTCTCAAAACTACCAATATATGTCTGTAATGGAAGATTATTTTTTGTATTTGCTTTGCTTCAATGAGAAATAGGATTTACAGTTAATGATGACTTTAGAATGAAACTAGAGCATTGTTTTTGCTTCTTTCTTGAGAAGTAGTGAACATTAAGGATTTAGAATTAATTAATCTATAATTTAAAAAGCAAACCTTTCAGTTCAGCCCTTAGTTTATTCTTAGCCTAACTTTGTTCTTCACTAGCAGTAGCCTTTAACCAGTTTTTTATTGTTCATCTATTAAAAACGTTTTCCCTCAACTTCCAGCTAACCCAGCATGACTACTGCATCCTGAAGTCAGACTTTCTTCCAGGCATCAGATGAAAGCAATCACATGCGTGTAACTTCCACTCTGAGGGACTGTAAGAATACACTGCAGCACATTAAAACTCCACTTTCCACAAAAAATGAATGGTGCATATAGTCAATGCAATCTATTAATTTTTACTTATTCAGCAAAAGAACTGTGCAAACCTAAAGATGGGATCTGTGATCTTTATTAACACTAACTTCCAAATTCAGGAGTGCACCACACTCTTCCATAAAACATTATGTTTAAGGGTACTGATCATCATGAGGCATGAAATCCCTGAGAAAATGATTAAGAAACAATGTATTTCTACAGAACACTGCCAAACCATGAGTGTTGAAACAATATCTGTAATTTGTAAGATTTTCTTCCTAAAGCTGGGAATCCTAATTTTACATCAAAAGTTGTATTCAAGTTAATGTCTTTATTTTCTCCCATAGTGTAGAATTGATATTTCTTTTGCATTTGCAATTATAAATTTGTAACCCATTTTCACTCTACATCTTCAATTGGTTCCAAATTAAAGAATAGTTACAGAAATAAAATTGGGTACCAGCTGAAGCAAAAGACAACAAAGAAATCAATGGTTTGCATAAATCCCATTCCTACTTGGAATGCTTTCTACTGTTACACAATTATTTTTACAACAGTGTCAAAAAGCATTTTCCTCCAGAAACTTTAGTTCTGTCTTGCCAAAGTAAATATTCTTAATCTGGTGTAATTTTCTGCCATTCTCCAAGGACCAACATACCTCTGTTTAAGGCTTTACAGTGTCTGATCAATGATTGTTTCAAGGAATGTCAAGACTTTCTATATACATTCTGTGCAGTCATTTACCCTTCTAGAAGACTGAACGTACAAAGCATTTTAATTCTGACAAAAATGGTGCCTTTAATCTGAACTATTTTTTCTAACCTGCCCTTTTCTTCAAAGCAAGTGGAATCTCTCATCTAGTACTTCAATAGAACAAGCAATCACAGTTATTTTTCTGCTGTTCTACTATTTCTAGTTGTATCTGCTTACATTCTATATCTCAAAAAAGAAAAGAATGCAGTAAAGAAAAAAATAACATAACACAAATAATTTATTAATCATACAATTGGAGAAAAAATGTTAAGTTTTTTCAGTATTTTCTATTATAAGATTTTTCAACTGCCTACAGATTAACCCATCACACTGGGTCATAATATTCCATGGAGTTGACTGCCTCACAGTAACTTTTTTGAAAGTCTGAGCAAAACTGATTCACTCATTCTGAAGAACAAAATGCAAACAATGTCTTTTCAATGCCAAACATCTTTTCAGATAGTTAGCTGTGGCATCCACCCTATTCTGAAACAGATGGATGAAAACTAATAGAGAGCTAATACTTGTATTAGAGATGTGCTTTTTTATCACTGCATGCCAGTAAAATGATCTAATTTGGACAAGATGAAAACTTTGGAAAACTTGGAAAAGTCTGCAGATTCATGGTAATGGTTTGCTCAGGGCTGGTACCGAAATTCTTTAAATATTTGTTCTGCATTGAGTCAGCAACTGAAGGGTGTTGGCTCCCCACATTTCCATAGAAAGGCTACCCTTTGATGTTGTTGAATAATTCAACACTTTCCATCCAAATTACAATTAGGGTATTTCTTTTCTGCTTCACTGCACAAGAGAGGATAAAATGGCTCAATTAAGGCACAACAGAAACAAGTCAGAACTGATGTGCTGGGTTACAGAAGCAGAGTGTGAGTTAAGAAAACTGAGGCAGAGGAAGAGGAGCCATCGAAAAGCCTTAGACAGAATGGCAAAGGACTTCAAGCACTGGGCTAGGAAAGGAAAACAGGTGAACTGAAGAAGGATGAGGCTGCAAGTACCCAGATTAGAAAAAAAGTCAAACTGAGCAAGGCTGCTCAGTGGCAGAAGGAATGAAAGGGGGACCGTGAAGAGAAAGGCAATCAGACAGATAAGGAGGTTCACGAGGAGTAGCTGTTGAGGAAAGATCAGGATATTTTCTGCACCACAGCACAATGAGTTAGGAATAAAGAAAATCAGCAGACATCGAGCAACTGAGAGGCACTAGCATTTCTGCAGATATTTCTGATGCTTTCACTGTCTGTCATGTACCCAGCTGCAAGCCACACTGTGTGAAAATTTGTTCAGTTTCTGAAGTCACTGCTGGATCAAGTCCTCTAAGGAATGCCAAATCCTGGCCCCGAGATTTGCAGAACCACACATGGTGGCTTCTCTAGGGTTGTAACCCCTCCTGCCTCTATTGAGGGAAAAAAACCAGAAAACCAGCTTTGGAATAGCATTCCCAACTCTTTCACCATCTTTTCATGTATCTGACACAGACAAGTTAGGATTTCTCTTCAGGTGTCACAGGTTACAAAAAACACCTGACTAGGCATTTCAGGATCACTTAAAAAGCTGGATGCAGGTTAGTTAAGCAAAGAGAACCCGAGGCACTGACCTCTGTAAAGCTGGCAGGAGCTTTTTGGAGTCACATTCTGATACACAGCAAGTAGTCGACGAGTAATGATTAACAGATTCCGTATATCAACTTCAGACCATGTAGCTGTGGTCAGAATAAATGGTTCATGTTAATGATTTACACAAGCATTTCGAACTCCCTGGCACCAAACTGAGTATCTTTGATTTTAGTAACAAGAACATAGAAGATCTGCCTGAAAGGAATCTGAAAGCTCAGCTATTGTGATACTTGACCTAAGCATCTAAAGTTCCTCCCTGAAACAGAAAGCAGTATCTTAGAGGCTTAGGTTGAGCTCATTTCTACATAATCACTCATAGAATATTTTTCTTTCCTCCGGAGAAAAAGTTCTGACTGGGACTAACAAGACTCCCAAAAGGCATGAATCACTAAGGTTCACTTAAAATGTGTCAATGCAAAGTTAGTTAGAGACTTCCACAAAAACTAATCAGAACTCATTTCCTCAGCTCTTGTCCAAAAACACACTTAAAAACAGGTTCTGCAACAGGCACTGCAAGTCAGCAAACTCAGGCCTTCCAGAATTAAGAGGAAACCTGCTCTGGAGCTGAAAGTAATTTCTACTCATGCCCAAGTTTTGCAGGATATGGATCTCCTACTTTATATCAAGTACAACAAGGAAATACAGAGAAGGCTGTTAGTTTGATTAGCTTTTAAGAGCAAATAAACCAAGACCAATATATACCTAGGGACATGTTTGGGAACCAACACAAGATTTATAGAGTGGGATGCAAGTATTGCATTTTGCAATAGCCCAGAGTCAAGAAGTCAGACAGAGGTGTCTTATCCATTATAAGGGTTACTGCTGCAAAATGCTATTCTGTATCAATTTCCAAACAATGTAACAATACTAATGGGCTCCTTTAGATGTCTTTTAAAGACAAAATTCCCTGAATATTATAATATTATGTAGTCACCTCTTCTGAAGTTCTGAATGCTTTATAGAGTCAACTTCTGTGTGGATATCATAAAGCCTGATTTCAAACAGGCAAAAGGAAAGTGAATGGATTCTTACTAAAAAAAGTGCCTAATGGAAGAACAACCAACCTGTACATCTTCAGTGCTGGTTATCACCTTAGAATCTGATTTGTGGCTAAGGATTCAAGAAGCGTAATCAAATCTTGGGAGCAAAAGGCGCATGTATTCTCTGAATCAATATACTCTACTTATTTGAGGGTATCCGTGTTATCTGACTGAATCTAGTAATGAGTCTCACATGTTTGCATATGCTCTGCACTGACAGGGATATTCTAGAAAAAGAGTAAAGCACACAGGCCTTGAGTGCATTTTATGACTATTTCTCTGATGCTCCTGCAGAAGGCTAAGGTAATGGATTCCCTCAACCAGGTGATGAACATTTCAATGACTTGCACTTCAAGTCACTCAATATTAATATAAACAAGAGAGCAGTACATGACAAAGTGGTTCTTCTCACCACAGCAGAGATGAACATTTTTTTTCCCCTTTGCAAGTTTTCCTTTCTCTCCCTGGAAAAGGACACTTTGCTGACTCACATGTGATTAGCTCTGTTGCTGTAGTAGAAGCAGTGGAAAAGGAGAAAAAAGATGAATCCTTTTTTGCCTCATACACCTCTATCCACCCACAAAATCTAATAGAGGATAAACCATAATCCCAGATGGGAATTTTCCTACTGACTTCAGCAAGCATAGCAGGGGATTTTCTGTCTCTGTTGTTTAAATCTTCCTAACCACAGAAATAGTGGACTAAACAACTAGAACATCTGTCTCAGTTAAACTTTTAGGAACTTACTTGAAAGCCCTGAAAATCTCCTTCTGATATGTAAATTGTGGACATCTGGCTAGAAGACCTCCGAGACACAAAAACACAAAAGCTGCACAACTCATTTTTACGGAGTCACCACTGATCATACAACTCATCCTGAGAAATACCTTGCCTACTTCATGAAACCACAGATCCTGATGGTTTCTTCTTCTTGGTCTTCTGACCAAGACTGATTCCAACAAAACTGAAAACAAGAGCAAACAAAACGAAAAGAGAAAAGAGGAGAGAAACAGTCTACCAAGAAAGCAGCTATGTGAGCAGAGCAACCTAGATCTCCTGTAGGTTCTTCTGGAGCTTAAAGAGATAAGTAGCTGGGCTGATGTCTTCCCCTGTAGTTAGGCTTTCCTAGTGCCTCTTTGACATCAAGACATGAACCTACAATGCAGTCTGTTCTTCAGTGGAAGCAATAAGAAACCTTTACTCTTTATCAGGCTGCTGGTTTTTTATAAAAAGTGGAGGAATAGAATTCCTCTGCTAGTGCTAGTTTTTTCTCAGGCCTGGATAAAACTGGATGCCAGCTGACTTTTGAACAGATGCATACAAAAGCAGTGTGACCTGCATTTCTTGGTAATGAAATTAAAAAGAAGTATTCCAAATAACTAGAAGTTACCATCTTCCCTAGGTAAACACACTTGCTATCAGTGGTTCCAATCTTGTAAGTAATTAAAAACCTTTTGAACTTTTGCCTCAATCCATCTCATTTTAACAAAACAAATATCAAAAGCTGGCATACACTGATAACAGACAGCTGTAAATACCTAGGTAGATGATAGTCTTTGACTTTAAGCAAAGCACTGAAACTAATAGAAAAGCTCCACTTGGCTTGAAAGGACTTTGAGCCAGATCATCTTGCTTCAGCTTGTGGAAAAAGACTAGCTCACAGTGGGTCCTTTGGAAATGTGTATTAATACTTAATAAACGTTTTATCTCCATGGAAAGTAAAAAATTATGGGTTTTGGCTGGAGAATGAAAGAACATATTGAGTTCCAAGATGACCAACTGTTTATATTTTCAAACATGTATGTTTGTTGAAGCTAAGAGAAACTCAATGCTTTGTACAAAACTCTGCAGAGGTTCTATTAGTTTCTGTGAAGTCTTGGCTAATCAAAATCCAGCTGTCCTCTTGCACACAATGCAAGTTCAGCATATGCAGACATTCGTATGTACACTTTAAAGACCTACAAATGCTGTTAAATGATGCCTAGTCTATTCTGTGAGTAAACTCTGATTGAAGTAGTGTGTCTATTCAATGGATTTAGTAACAGATTTCAATCTATTTTGCTAGGGATAATACTTTATATTCTAGGTATTTTGGTGACTAAGGTTAACTTCATAAATAGAAAATTAACATAATATATTAAAAATCTTACCTACTTTTGTTTTTTATTTTGCAGTGATTGACAGATTTATTATAATTTTTCCCTCTTCATAAATACTTCAGTATTGAGATGATCTAATCCTTCTTTCGGTATTTTAACTTAGAGTTGCAATTTATTTTAGGTAATAAATAAAATTGCAGAAAAAATAAGGTAATTTACCTCTTGATAAAACCTCCATCTTGTTAGCTTCCATCCGTGAATAATGGCTAGTGAGTGTGCAATGAGCCTGGTACTGGTTGGATTTGGTGTATGGTGAAATAATTCTGATGGCATTGTTAGGAGCTGTCATCTGCACTTATGCAAATTTTTACTGGTCCAGAATAACAATGATTTAATGCAGCAGAACAGTTCAGCACCTGACATGCAAACACAACTGTTACTGGGCTTTATTTTGTTTTATCCCTCTTAAAAAAAAAAAATCCCAAGAAAAATATAGGTAATTCATATATCTGTAATATAATTTACATTCAGTACTCAGCTTATAAAATGTAATACTATTAGTACACAGTATGATAAATATTCTAAGCATACACAACTTGCACTAGGTGATAAAATATTCTGAGCATGTCCTAAAATGATTCTCTCATCAGAGATGGCTTGTTACCTCTACCATCAGCAGATACTGATAATTAATCAACTGAAATGAATCTTTACAGAATAAACAAATCTGTTATACATGAAGGATGATTATGTTCTTTTGGCTGTGAAGATTTTTCATAACTTATTCATGCCAATGATGTGCCTGAGTTATGAAGTATTTTTCACTTATGAAATAAATATAGCATCTTTCATTTGTCCTGTATCCCCTCTATCTTTTGGGCTTTACCAACGTAAATCAGCACAAATCTACCACCTACACTGATTTACACCAACAGAAGAATTAACCCCCTACTCATCAGCAGCAGCAATGTTTCTTTAGTTATTTCAGATGCATTCCTAAACCATAGCTTTGGTAAAGCATTTTCAGCTGTTTCATTTTTACAGCAATGCCTGTGTAAATGCCATTATCAGCTGTAAGACAGAACCATAGCTGTCACCTTCCAACTTTGTGAATTCCACTTTCTTGGTAGACGTAATACGCACACTAGGAGATAGTGTTGCATTTTGAGATGGTAAAGCTGTGAAAATATACCACCATTTGTATGGATTTTAAAATAAATTATTCATACTTCAACATACTGCTTTTATATTTACTTTTCCTTGAACTATTTAAATGACCAGTTTGCTTTTTCATCGGCAGAAACACTGAATTCTAGATAGACATGTAAAAGTACTTGAAAATCTTGTTTTAAGAAAGGGAATAAGGTCATGTTTGGCTGACCTTCTCAAAAATCACAAATAAACAACAGGATTTAAATTAAGAATATGTGTGACTTAAAAGTACAACAGCAAAAAAAAAGAAATATTGACAATCATTAGACAATGTCATAAAATAACCAGAAAAACAGCAAATATATTTGAGGAAATCGTGATCTGCAGTGAATATCCTTCAAACAGAAGTATTGTGAATGATTCATTCAAAGTGAGTCATATTTTATTAGAGAAATTCTCAGGGTTAGGCCTACTGTGCAGGCACAAATTCTTGGCAAAGAGCCACTAAAACTGATGTGCTAGCTCACATCAGCCAAACATCCTTTATTAAGGACAAAACAAAATAAAAACAAAAACCACAGAAAGAACAAAAAATCCGCACCAAACCCTTGACCTAAGGAAGGTGATGCTGCTTCGTGCTTTTCCTTAAGACTTCGCTGAGGGAGAGACGTCAATAAAGAGTTTTAAGAAACAAGATCTGTTCAGGAAAACCTTGTGCTCATTTCTTTTCAACATCCAGCTCTTTTCTACTAGGATTGAGGCTTCTTGTTTTTTATGACTATCAGCTGTACTTGTATGAAGGTGTACTTGGTGCCAGTTTTGTGCTAAGTTAGCATGCAGGAAAATATTCATGTTTCTGAACATACAATGTAACACAGAAGGAACGATCTGGAAGATAGTTTCTATGTTGTGAGGCAGAAATAAGGTATACTGAGGAAAACAGCTCAGTAATTTGGATAGCAGCACAGATCTTGAGGGCCTTGGGCCAGTCTTTGCTTTATCTCAGCCTTTCACCAAGAGTGTTAGTAATCCAAATCTGTCCAGTCTGATGTTTCCAGATCCAGTCCTCTCCAGATGCTCTCAGATCTTTCTAGATCCAAGAAGATATTTATTTGCCTTTAATCTACATACTGCAATGCCTACATTTTAGGCGTCTGTCTGCTTGTATAAAATCCAGACCATTGTAAGAGAAATCATAGAAACAGTAATCAAAGTAGTAATAGAAAGAGTAATGAATGAGATCCAAAATAGCCAGCACACTGAACTCTGCCTTACACTGTCAATAGGTAAATGTTAAACCTTCATCAGTCATTTAGCAAGTCTAAAAAATCATGAGCCTCAGGCTGTTGGTCTCTCCAGGGTAATCGTTAATAAGCTCAGCAAAGATCGATTGTATGTGTCTGTTGAGATAAGTTGCCCTGCTATACAATGCCCTCATAATTAAAACATCAAGTAGTAAATCACCTCTCATTCTGTCTTCTACATGAAAACTATCAAAGCCTAATTCTTCACTTCAAGGACACTGTCCAGATATTTGGTTGTGGCATCTTTTGGAATCAAGCTACAGCTCTTCCTGCAAAACCCATCCCCATGTGTGCAAACAAACTCAAGATGTTGTATCAGAAGAGAGCACAAGGAGCTAACTCTAGGCTGTTCCTCATTGTAGAAGGGAGTCTTGAAATCACTGTGTGCTCTGTTTTGTACTACATGTAAAATACAGAAAAAACCCCACTGGCTGGAGACACACAATGTCCTGAGTTCTCTAAATAATACTTGTATCCGTTGCAATGAAAACTGACAACTTCACCCTCATCCTATTGCATTCTACCATATAAATATCATATTTCTCTCCAGTCCAGTTGATCTTGAATTCTGCTCTTCACAATGACATGTCTTCACCAGAAAGAATGAAAAATGTTCCTCCTCTCTTCCCAAGAGCAGTCTAATGCTTTGTGGTTAAAACATACTGAAATGAGTATGACACACGGGCTTCAACCTAACCTCAGTCAAGAGTAGACTTTGAAAAAAAGTTGATTAGGTGGCCAAGGAGAGTGCTGTAGTCCATTACAGTCATATTGCTTGTCATCTAAAATGTAAACATTATTAGCCTTCACTGCCTTTTCTATTAAGATAAGATAAGATAAAGAACTTGGGCCTGCATGTGCATGTTGGTCATGATCAGAAACCTGCGAGGCCAAACTCAGGTTCCCCTGCAAGCAAGGCAGTGACCTTCCAGTCTTGTCAGCACCAGCACCAAGGCAGTGCTGAAGGCATGATCTTGAGGTACCTGGAGTTCTTGAAGGATGGGAAAAGAAGGAGATTTAGACTAGATAAAGGAAACAACACTTTTTGAAACACTGGAACAGATTGCCCAGAGAGGTGGTAGATGCCCTATGCCTGGAAATATGGGAAATCTACCCATCCAACCTGATCTTGAATAAATTGAGTAAACTGGTCTGGTTGAAGATACCCCTATTCATTGAAAAGGGCTGGGACTAGATGACCTTCAGAGATCCCTTCCAAAGCAAACCCTTCCATGATTGTATGATTCTAAGTGTTAAAAGAGGTCAGATGCTGTTGCATTTAGGGACCAGTTGAATGAGGCTTTCCACGATCATCCTTTCTCACTCACCTCTCTAAATTTCACCACCAGTCTACTTGAAACATAAACAGTTTTTTGATTTGTGTTTTTCGTTGACAGTTAGCTCAAGACCATGTGTCAGTATTACATGAGAATTCTAGTAATTTTCTTAGCAGTCTTAAATTGAAAAAAAAATCCCATTGAAGCCTGCTCTCACAAAAATAAAGCTCAATAGGACTGACTTTTAGGCTCACATCTAAATATCCTGACTTATGAATATACACAGAATGTAGCATTTGTATTCTAAAACAATTGTTATGCTATTTTCTATATGTATTTTTTCTCTTCTTAGTGGTATCATTAAAATAATCGAAGATTGTTTTCTGTTGTTTATAAATGGACTGCTATTATGTATTCATTTATGACAAGGTGACAGTATTTACTTATCTAGTTTGCAGATAAGCACGACATTGTCTGGGTTTTGAGTTTATTTGAAAAAGTGGGGTTGGAGGAAGGCTCCAAGTCTGCTTTGATCTAACTGCTATTTTCTAGGTCAAGGAGATGCAGCAGGAAGAGAAAGGTTGTGCTGTCTCACAAAACAGCTGAGTATATGCAATGGGCACACATATGTGAGGCAAGTAGAAAAGGAAGAGAATCCAGCAAGTGGGAAGTTTTTACAAGAATCTGAGACTGGGAGACTGCTGAGAAGGGAGTATATCTGCTGCTGGGTCTCACGGTGATGGAAGAAACTTCCAAGGGGCACAGGGAAGGTTACAGTTTGCTCAAACACTGGAAGTAGTTAACTCATTGGACTGAAAACATAAAAAGAGATATTTTTCACATATTTATTGTGAGCAAGTACAGATATGCTTATGAATCCTTACAATTTCTCTACCGTGAAAATGCATTTAGAAATCCTTACCATTCCTTTACCATCTCTCTCTAGGACAACTAAAAGCAATTAAAGAGTTAATTGGTTTTTTGGTTAATAACGTAGTAGGTGTCTCGGAGATCCTTTGCCTCTTTAGCATCTTTACAAAACTCACTTTAAGGGAAAGTGCTGAAATGTCTACCTCGAAGCTATGACTAACTTGATACATCATTATTAACTTGAAAACTTGCCCTGGAGACTGTTCTTGTAAGCAACCTTTTAGTCACACGCACGTGGCAAGCTCCCTGCCTCCACTACCAATCCCAGTCTACCCTAAAATCCCCCCAGAAGCCCCGGGACGAGCCACAGCGGGCACTGGCAGCTGGCGATTGCCCCGGAGGCAGCCACAGGCCCGCATCCCACATGGTGCACTGCCGAACATGCCCGGGCAGGCTGTGCCAGGCAGGCTGCGAACCGCTGTGAGGCTGAGCCTGCCGCACTTGTGGTCATCATGGGTACAGCCCTGGACTGCAGCGGGGCTGCTTGTGTGTCACGTTCGTGCTGACTTAGAAATTAGCACAGCATTGACAAAATTTGTTTGAAGGCACAGCTCGTCCTTGGGACATCCCAGAATGATGGTTGGGGATGCTGCAACTGAGTGAAACATCCTTCGAACAGTAGCCTGTCTTGAGGGGAAGAAAACAGCGCCGGGCAGGACAGCAAGGTTTGATGTGAAGGTGTTGGCATCCTTCTGCTGCTCGCCCCGGTGTCCTCCAAACCCGCCGGGGCCATTCCCCAGGGTCAGCAGCGCGAGTCACCCACTGGTGACATGGTCACAGGCTCCAGCGGGCGGAGAGACTGCAGGGCTCCCGAGAGCGCGGAGTCCCCGTGCGCCGGCTGGGCCACCAGCCGTAACCGTGGAGGAACCAGGAGGCCAGCTGGGCCCTTCACAGGGATGAGGCAACGCCGGCGTTCCGCCGGTGCCCGAGGCCGCATCTCCCGCCGCCTCGCCCGGCGCCCAGCACGCATCCCGCGGGGCCGGTCCGGACCGTGCCGGGCGATCACGGGGCCGGGGCGGGGGCGGCGCCCCGTCCTTGCCTGTGAGAGCGAGCGGTGACGGCCGGCGCTGGCGGGCTGGTGCGCAGGCGGGGAAGCTGCGTGCCGCGGTCGGAAGGGAGGGGAGCGGAGGAAGGGAAGGGACGGGAAGGGGTGGCCGCGCCGGGCACAGCATGGCTGCCAAGGTAAGGCACGGCCGGCGGCGGGCGGGCGAGCGGGCGGCCGCGGGGAAGGGGCCGCGGCGGGGCGGTTGCCGGGTTTGACCTCGGGCCTGTCCTTGACGAAACCCGGCGGTGGCGCCTCCTCCTCCTCGCGGCTCGGCGGCCGCTCGCCGCCGGCCCCGTGGGAGCGGGAGGTGGGCAGCGGGCGGCCCCCGGCCGATGGGGCTGGGTGCCAGCGCTGCGAGGATCCGCAGCTGCCCGCGCCAGGAGCAGCGGGCCTGCGCTCCCCCTGCGATGCATCATCGGCGTGAATGACACTGCACGGCGCCTCCTGCGGCCGGTGCCGCCGGGCCGGTGCCGGTGCCGCTGTCGGTGCCGGTGTCGGTGTCGGCACCGGCGTCGCTCTCCCCGGCGAGGCCCCGCGCTGCCCCTCCGGGCACCCGTGCCCTGGCCCTGCGGCCGCTCCGCCAAGCGCATTTGGGCCCAGCAGTGCCTCAGTGAGAGCCCCGCCGTGCACCTTCTTACACAATGTACAGATGCATAAAGATACACGTACACGCATGTTATAGATGCGGACACACACACGAGGGCATGCAGCGGGTACTCGGGACGGCGGCTGGTAGGTCCTGGAGTGGGCACAGATGTTGGCCCTGTCCTGCTTGCAGGCCTTAGCATGATAGTCTTTTTTTGCTTTTCTCCCATTTTCTCCATGTATTTTTTTTAACCTTCTGTTTTCACAGCTGGTTATCCTTTCCAACCGTTTTTGCTTCTCAGTGCTCTCCTCTCAGGTGGATATCTAAAAGCTATTTAGGCCTTTTTGCTGATCAGAAGGATAAACAAATTGAAATACTTTATTTAACTCCCTAATACTGTACTCCCACCCCAGAAAGAAAAACATTAGCTATTGGCTGGATCAAGGCCCTATCTAAAGGGAGATAAAATCAGATGTAGTGTTGGTGTTTCAAAACTTACTGCTTTCATTAGGTTTCATATTTGAATACTGACACTTCAAAAAAAAGTACTCCATGTCCTTTTATTGAAGTCAGTGATGAAACTTACATTGAGGAAACATCAAGAAACAAAGATTCCCCAAACAACTCAAAGCAGCACATGGCTCAGTGTGGCTGGAGTTGTGTGGTCCTTTATTTCCCATAGTGTATGACAGAGCTGCTTTGCTCAGCACCTTTCTCAATAAGAACTTAGGTTATCTGAACTGCATGCTCTTTTAGTGGATTGTGCAATATTTGATTCTTCATTGCTAGTGTATATAAAACAGTCATCCCCAAACCTTGTGTTCACTTTTTGTGAATCTCAGCTGACCTATCTAGCCTTTTAAAAATTTTTGGATTGCCCACTGGTCTATACACACATACCAGTTACATCTTACCAAACTATTGGTATTTAAAGACTTAAAAGTCTTCTATTCTCTTGCTTTTTGAACATTTTACTGATTTTCTCTTCTCCAAGTGATGGTTTGTAATCTGCAATCCATTTGAACTTATACTAGTCACATACACTTAAAAACACTGTATGTGTAGTTGGTGTTTATCTAATTTGGTAGGCAGGTGTGCTCCATGCACACATTTGTGTGGTGTCCTTCTTCTCTAAGCCAGATTTCTCACACAGTTCAGATCCCCAAAATCTACACAAGCATATATTGGAAAGACTCAGTGCTGTGAGAGACACTTAATTGAATATTGTGTATGTCGGGTTCCATCAGGCTTGGTGGAGAGATACCCAATAAAAAGAGTAATGGCTTAATTGTCATGTCATAAGCATTCTTGGTGTATTGCATGGCAGAGATACAGCTCTTTGTACCCCAGGGTACAGTCCTCACATAACTTCCAAGGAAGGCTTCTGGTTTGTAAGCCTAAACACTTTCTGAGAGACTTATGTTAAAAACAAACAAACAAACTAGAACTGTGAGCTAGAATGGATTAATTACATTACCTTGTGAGACTTCAAGGGAGTTCTTGTCTTCTTCAGTTGAAACAGTTAAACACAGATGAATTTCTATTTATATTGAGGTCAGTAGCAAAATGTAAGCAGCATTTTGTACTTTGAGGGTGACATCTGAGCTTAGGTTCTACAAGCACAATTATGAATAACTTTGCCACAGAAAGAGCTTCTGGGCCTGAAGTTATTCACATGTGCTTGCAGGCACGGGCCTTGATTTGTGTTGTAACTTCCTCACTGATGCATCTCAGTAATGTTTGCCTTTTTCACCTCAGCCAAACAATGGACTGGTGAGTTAAATGCTTTTTCTAAAATTTCTTTAGTACTTTTTCCTTGCCAGTATCCTGCATGACTGCTTCCTTTAATTTTTTAATTGTACCCTTTTAGGTGTATGAGTCTTTGGGATTGAATTGGTCTTTGCTTGCAAGATTTCAAATGTTGACATTTTAAGCAGACTCTAGGAATTCAATCTCTCAAAAGGAAAACCCAGATGGGATGCTGTTAAGGCTGCATAGTTAAGCACTCAAGTATCAAGAAATGGGCACTACAGCCCTGTTTAATTTCCTGCGTTGTATATAGCTCAATGTTTGCAGCTTATACAACATTTTAAACAATGTATGTGTACATCAGTGTCTTTTCTTAAACTTTGAAAACGTTTTCTGAAACTGTTTTGGGAAAACTCCGCTCTAAATTATATTCACATAAATTTCCAGTAGAAAACAGAGGTGAGATTTTCCAGTAGATTTTTACCCCATTGGTAACTAAATTACCATCCTAGGTACTGGTTTCTTTTTCTGCATTGTGCAAAAAAAGAGGCTATGTGGAACATCTTTATGATAATGCAGGTACGAAGCACTAATGTTTTACGTAGTGTGTCCTACTTATTTCTTCATTTTGAGTGTTTAACGATGCAATCACAATGTTGTTTTTCTGCCCTTTAGCCAGATAGTTCTAAAGAGAATTTACGTAGTCTAGCTAATGCCCCTTGCCATTCACCTGGTGTGTGTTTTACAGCAAAATTAAATGTTTGTGTTGAGTGAATGTCAGTTACCCTTGATCCCTATTCTGCTACAAGTTCTGGGCATAGCTGTTGTCTCATGCATGTGCAAAGTGTGACTTGCTGTCTTTTAAAAGTTCTATTGCTTGGTAAAATATAAACATATTTTCAGTGGGAGGTTCTAAGGTATGTCTCAATGAGACTTCTTTCTATAGCTGATTTTGCATTTGCTACTATGCTACTTCATCTCTTCAGCTTAAGGTCAGAAATTGATATTTATTATAGGAGCTAGTATATATAATATTTTAAAACTTTATGTTTCATAACCACTAAGCTACATTCAAACCAGTTAAAAATTGCATTATGCAGTTAAAAATTTCAATATAATGAAAATTCTGAACTCAAATAATTTTGGTAGATAAATCAAATCCTAGAAAACTGTAAAAACAGTGGCTTAGCATGGAAGCACTTGAACATCATTAAACTTTATCTCTGCTATGGATAGTATGTGAATAAACTTCAGTAATTGTATGAACTGCATAATAATGATACAGGAGTTGATTTTTAAATACTGTGAAATATCTGTTTCTAATGTCATTGGTTTTTTGTGTGTCATGTGTGAACTTTTATCCATTGGGCACGTACTGGTTGCCCGTACTACCCAGAATGTATAAGTTATTTTAAAATTATTGTCTTATGAACAAAGTGAACACAAACATCACACGCTAAAAACACTATTTGTAAAATGACTGTTCAAGTGAAGGCATGAACCTTACATCAGTACCTGATGGGACTGCTTGCATGCTTAATTTTAAGTGCATGTGTAAGTCTTTCAAAGAACAAATGCCTGATTGTCAGAACTACATCAATAATGTAACAAAAAGAGATTTGTTGCTGACTTATGTGACAATAGTTGGGATAGATCTAATGCAAGGTAAAGAAAATTTGTTATGCAGTTTTCATGTATTTAACTATTTAAAAAATTCTCTTTTCTCTTGTGTTTTTCTGAAACTGTTTATTATGGAAGCTGTATCAGTGGAGTTAAATGTTGTTTCTGGTTACTGCCACATCTACCTTTAGAATCCTAAACCTTGTCACATCAAAAATAGTTAGTCCCCAGGCACAGGCTCCTTGCATGTCTTGGTGTTACTATAGTCAGACATCTCACGCTGAACACCACAGTCCTGCAAGATGCGTCACCTCAGCTGTATTAACTGGAGTTCTGTGAGGGATTGATACCACTGGCCCTGCCTCTACAAACCTTTTTGTCTGCAGAAGCGATCCAGTGCCTGCCCTGGATGATGTGAATTGGTGAGGTTTGGGTAAGCAGTGGTTGAAATGCAGGCACAATGGCAATGCAATTCTAAATAAATGTGATTGCAGACAACACCAAAACTATTAGATGCTGACACAACCATGCCACTTTGACTATTTTGCTGCCATGCACACCCAGTGTGCATCATACAGCTCCATTTTGCCTCTTTGCTCAGCTCCTACTCCTGGGCTTGTCTCTCCTGTGGTAGCAGTAGTGTGGAGTGTGCCTGGGAACAGATTAAATTCACTCTTCTTGCCCTCAATCGTGCCATTCTTCCCTTCCTCCAGCAAAATGGAAGAGAAGAATTGCATTGCATTGGACATGGATTTGTTGGGCCCTCAGAAAAGAAGAGATGAGGGATTCTGTCATCATGATGGACTCCTGTGTCCATGAAAGGAGTGAAGTCCATTGTGGACAGGCTCCAGCCACTCAGTGAGATCAGTTTGGGAGAGGAAAGTGGTTGGTGAGTAAGGAGAGAGCAATCTGTTTCCCTGAAGCACCACTGAGTTTAAATCTAATATAGATTTAATAGTGTTATGGCACCTAATGGTACCAAGGTAATTTTTTGGATGTGATAGCACTATGTAATATCCATGTGGGAAGTCCTGGTGCTAGACTGTGCAGGTCCAGCAATGTTTGCTCATGTGTAGTTAATTTTGGATCTGTGTAGAAATATGTAAATTCTTAAACACTGTATGTATCATAAGACTCTTCTTCCCACTTTCCCCTCAGAAAAAACCCCATGTGTTTATATTGCTTATGACTTACTGTTGCATCTTGATTTCTTAAGA
Source organism: Brachypodius melanocephalos (assembly GCA_013398615.1). NCBI lineage: Eukaryota > Metazoa > Chordata > Aves > Passeriformes > Pycnonotidae > Brachypodius > Brachypodius melanocephalos. Next base: position 19,977,805 of record VZSR01001283.1, on the reverse strand, counting down.
GACCAGAATTTGCCTGACAGAGGGACATTGAATTTGTGTGAGTGCCGATAACTTCAGACCTTTTCTAAGTACAAAGTAGCATGACTGATGACTGCAGCCGAAACAAAGGAGAAACCAAGTCATTTACTCCACTGTCCTGCCTGTCATAGTTTATGTGTTTATTTTCATTTGGTTTCTTTTACTGCATATATTTTTGCTAATTATGCGTCCCCTCAGGAGAACTGGTTGAGTCCTAGTCTCACAAGACCCACAGCATGCTGCAGGGCCCACTGGCAAGAATAATCCCAGGAAAGACACTCATGGAGCAACTCTGCTGTGGAAAAAGTCCATACCGCTCTCTTCCGCAGTGGACAGACACTGTTACCCTGAAAAGAAGCTTTATTACAGTGGGGTTTTTGTCTCAATTGAGTTTACTGTGTCTTTGTACTACTGTTTCCTCTCTGACCCCAGCTTGTCTTATCAGAGCAAGGTGGAGGGCAAGAGGAGGTGATGGAAGAGGTTGCTTTATGTCTTCAGTATGTTTGAACTGATGGCATCGCATGTTGCAGCCAGTGGTTTTGGGAAGTTTTTGAAACTTGCTCCTTTCTGTTATGGTGTCCCTGTAAGAGGAATTGCAGGGTGACTTTGCTTCATGTATGGCCTAGGAGAAGGCTACTGGACACAGTTATGTGTTTACCTTGTCTTTTGTGATGCCTGCTGAAAAGTATTTAAGGTTACCTGGATTTTATCACATCGGGAAATAATTTGCTCTTTCTATGCAGCTTTGTGTCCCAGGAGGTTAGGGAAGCTCTTCCAAGTATGCCTCAAACACCACGTGTTAAAGGCACTCCTCCTGGAGCTGTAATGTAGACAAGCTTACAGCCCTGAGTGATAACAATGTGTCTTCTGACCAGCTTGTTTAGGCCAATATCTATTTTATTTGTCTATGTTGTCCAAGGAGTATGACAAGGAGGTATGTGGTACTCTATTTCCTGGAAGATGGCATGAATGTGCTGCTGAATTTTAGCTTCATTTTTGCTTTTGATCTATGGAATTGCCTCTGCTTTGGCTGTAGAATGGCTTTGCCATACTGAATAGAGCCTGTGTGTTTGTATTGTGCCAGACCTAAACTTGCATAAGGCACCTAGGCACTACTTGACTCTGCTGACTTGACTTGAATCGTGCTCTTTTGCTTCAGCTACGACATAATCTTCAGGAGCAGAGCAACTGATGTGTTATGGTGCTACATAACTATAGCTAGTAAAATATAAGACTGCATATTTTCCAGTGCATTCTCTTTCTGGAAAGTATCTGTATCTCAGTCTTTTGCAGAGAGACAAAGAGGTCCTTACAAAAATACTCTGTATTCAAATGCTTTGGAATAAAGCAATTTCAGCTGAAGCTGTGTAAAAACACTTAAAGGAACACTGTAAATGCATTTTTCATAAGTTTTTAAAATAATGTCATGCTATTTACAAGATCTTAGAAACAGGCAATTGCAATTATATTCTTTACTAAAAATGTTACTTGACCTGAACGAAATCCAATGTGTTAAAGGATGAAATTGCTCACAAGGAGTGGGTTGTTGGCATTTTTCTTTTCCTCTGAAGAGGAAAAAAAGAAACATTTGAGAGAGAGAGTGGCAAAGTGACTGCATGTACACCAAACTATATGCATTTAGAGAAGAAACAGAAGAAATACAGCTTGTTGCAGGACTAATCACATTCCTCTTGTTGGATACATGTGAGATCCCTAAACATCAGCTGCTGGATGCATATATTTATGATGTCTTGCATGCTTAGGCAGCCTGCAAGAAGTGTTTTTATGCTGACCGATATGATCGCTCTTTGAGTCTCATTGGAGACTTACACTCTGGCCGTGTGAAAACCAGTTTAGAAAAAGGTGATTTTTTGGTGTTCTTTAGATTGGCATCTCCATGCCTAACTTTTCTACCCACTTGACTTTGGAATTAAGAAACCTACCAGAGGTGTCAGAAATCGGTGCCAGAACAGCCAGTGTGCTGACTGGGGAGCATCTAAGGAAGCCAGTGGGAAATGAAAGCATAGGGATGAAGAAAAGGAAAGTCTCTGGAGGATCTTTAAACAGCAAGGTTTGCACCTCTGCTTCAGGCAGGGTCATTGCATTGTGTCGTTACAATGCAACACAAGGGGGCAAGAGGTGTGGGCCAGAACCTGATTCAGTTTGTAGCAATTAGGCTGCCCAGGTGGGAGGGGAGAAGATTTGGATTCTCTGTTGCCAGCAGTGTTGATGCATCTTGCATGAAGGATGCCTCCAGCTGCCTCAGTTTTGGAGGGTTGCTGCCTGGTGCTCACTGCCAGTGTGCATTAGACATGTTGCATGTGTGGTTGCTGGGTGCCTGGTCAGCGTGTTTGAAATGTCTATACATGCTCAAATCAGGGCTGCAGCAGTACTGGATGTGCACCTTGGTGAAACTTCTGAAATCCTAAAACCTTAAATTGCATGTGACTTTCTGCTTGTAGAAGTGGAATGGTTTTTGCATCATGCTGTGATTAGAGGTGGTGGAGCGTGCTAATAGATCAGACCCTCTGAGGCTGAGCAAAGTGGAGTTGCAAATACACAAACACACATTTTATTTGTAGAGAATGCACTGAGATGGGCAAACTAGCACCCAGAACCAGACCTTTTAAAGATTCTTCTAAAATTTTAGTATCATCACTGCTTCCATAGTTTCAGGATCGAACTGATTCTTTTTTGAAAGCCAGGACTAGGCTAGACCTGATCTCTGGGACTGGTCCTTTGCCTTCCTGATACTTGGCTGATTGTTTCTCTGCTCTGATGCCAGGGCTGAACTTGCTGTAGCTGTTCTGTTGGTTGGGTGGGTGTGGAGACTTAGCAGTTTGTTCCTGAGCTGCCAGGTCACTGTGGTTTTTAAAAGCCAGCCTTGAAGTTGTGATTTCACTAAATAATTACTCAGTGGTAATACTAGGGTAGTGTAATGTGCAGGGGTAAATTGGAGTGGATAACTGACTGGGCAAAAAGTGACACTTTTTTTTTCCCTTTTTAGTATATATAAATTGGTTTTGTTCGCATCAGATCAGTTCCCTAATATGGTTCACAGCAAAGCAGTTTAATGTGTTATGTAGATGGCACTGAGCACAGAAATACCTTAAGCTGGAAACCCACAAAAGGTTGTTTAGTGTGATCACTATAGGACTATTTACTGCCCTGTATTTATAGATACTTTTGTATTTTCCACTGCTCAGCAGAGAAATGGGAAGGCAGGGTTTTCTACTTTTGATGAGTGGTTTGTCTTTTGTCAGCCATGGTTCGTGCTGGGATAGCCGTACAGACTGTAGGGGTTTTTCCCTAAAGGCAGGAGCCGTGGTGCAAGAATGTGGCCATGCGGATATAACTGTAATATTGCATAGGCAAAATCATGAGATTGTCATAGAACTAATTGGTCAACTAATTACCCACTAGTTATTTACAGGCCAGTGGGCAAAATTTTAAATTGAACAAAGGAAAGTAAAAAATAGAACCGACACACCAAGAAAGCTTTGTCATAATTTTTCGTTTACATATTTATACCTAACTCTTTTCAAGTATTTTGTCCTATTTTCTCTGTATAGCCTAATACCTGGACTGATAGGAATGTTTTTAAAAGGAGTTTTCTGAGTAGTAAAAAGTAGTTTTCTGAAGTAAAAAATCAGACTTCCCTTGGAAATGGTTTCTACTGTTGTGTTGCTTTAGTTTTTTTTGGAAGATGTGTCTCTGATTGGCTTATTTATGTATTCAAAAGTGACCTGACTTTGCTGTAGAAGGAGTAACTGCCACTTGCTTTAGGCAAGTTTGTGGTTGGTTTTGCCTTGATTAGCCTAACTGGTCCCTACATTATTTTCTATCACTGCTGATCAGCCTTATCTCAACACCACACACAGAAGATGACTGCAGCCTTAGTCTGTAGGAGTCAGGCAACTGGTGAAATTCTAGCTCTGAGAAATGAAATCATAACTCTCCAGAAGTTTTGGAAATTAAAGGAGGATGACTTTGGTGACAGGTTCTGAAGATGAAGGAACCTTGAGTGCCATGCAATAATCTGTGTTTTATTTCTCTTTGATTGGTAGTTTTTGAGTGATTGATACACATGTGAATTGTTAAGCACTCTGTCATTTTATGAGTTATCCATATTAAAATGTATAAAAGTAAAAATGAAAAGCAAAGCTACAGAGAGGTTTCATGCATTTGTGGTTTAGGTTAGTGTTGCTTTTATGACTTATGACCTCCATATGCCCTTGGTCTTGCTGCCTACCAGCCAGTCCATGCTAGCATCAGTAATATTGGTTTATTTCTTCAGCAGAAGATCTCAAAGGTTGTGGACCAGAGCTGGAGGGAGGGTACTCTGGGGACACCTGAGACCTTTTTTGGGATTTGTGTTTGTGTTGGTTTGTTTTTTTTCTGGTATGTTTTTTTGTTTGGTTTGTTTTTTTTACCCAGATATCATATTTGGAAAACTTAGGTAATCTAAGTTTATTGTAATGAATAGTACTACCGCAACTTGAGATTTAATTACTCTAAAATAAGTTTCCATTCTTAAGTGATAAATTTTCTTTACTCTGCACATCTCAGTAATCTTTTCACATTTTTGGCATTCTTACTGTTAATATTTTAGGTGGCTATGATTGCAATGAGTAGAACAGGTAACCTCTCTTGATACTGCTAATTCTTGCTCCACAAACTGTCCTTAAGATAGGTGAACCCTTCCCAGCCCTATTAGTGCTGTTTGCATTATTACTAGTTCTCTTTGATGAAAACCAGGTGCAAATAGTAGAAAAAGATGTTAACACCGCATCTTATTGCATATGACTGGATTAATTAAATTTGATGTAATGTGGAGAGAAACACAGTCATATATTAATTCAGACCTGTAAGATTACCTTTTTGTGAAGTGCAGTGCTTTGCAGAAAGCTAATAAAGAATGTACTCCAGCACCTCTTTCAGTTATCTGGAACAGGATTGTCTGGCAGCAAAACATTGATCAGGGAGGCAAATAGTTAATGATATGTTGTAATTTGAAGAAGAATCCTTTAGAAACTGAGCATTTTAAAGCTCATTAAATGCTTTTTGACCAGCATATATTATCTGATAGAATCTGCCAGAATACAGAATTAAATTCACCTGCTAAGGTCCAAGTTTTGGTGAGCTGGCAATAATAGTCCTAGAGTTGTCGTTATCTGTAAAACTATTGTTAGATTATATTGAGATTAGCTACAAATTGCATAGCTGGAACTTGATTGTGTCTTCTTTTCAAAACAGAAATATCAAACAATAGTTTTACTTGAAGGGTATTAGCATTACACTGAAAGGGTGCAGTCTTTGAATTATTTTCCAGTCTTCAGGTCCCACTGTGAATCAATCCCATGTGAAGATAATGTACCGTGTAACTCTTAATGTCTATTTTTTGTAAAAAAATTCCATCAGTTTAAAAATTCCAAGGCTTTTAAAGGTTATTTTTGCAATTATGGGGACCTATCAGAAGAGTAATACATGTGCTGTTTACAACTATGATTGTTATGGCCTTGATGATTAGGGTAATTGAAGGATTGCAAAGAGTAAACTGAATTTGAAAGCTAGAATACAGAAGAAGATGTTGTGTAGCTAGATGACCATAGTTATTAGCCAATCTTATAAATACATAGAAGCAGACTTTGTTTTCCCTCCTCCTTCAGAAAAGGAGACTGAGGGGAGACCTCATCACAGTCTACAACTTCCTCCTGAGGGGAAAAGGAAGGGCAGATGCTGATTTAATCTGGTGACCAGTGACAGGACGTGATGGAAGGACCTGAGGTTGCGGCAGGGGTGGTTTAGGTTAGATATTAGGAAAAGGTTTTTCACCCAGAGGGTGTTTGGGCACTGGAACAGGCTCCCCAGGGAAGTGTCACAGCACTCTCAGAGTTGTTGTTCTCCAAGATCCCCTTAAGAGGGGTGTTTGCCCTTCAAAGTCTCGTACCACAGTTCAGAAAGAAGAGTGGACTTGCAGCTTCAGTCTTTTAAGATGTTTATTCAGTTCTTATCTTCAAGGACAGGGAGCTGCTACATACCCAAGCTTAGCTCCCTGAAATCCAGGCTGCAAGACCTTGAAATGGCACTCGCAGTGTTGTTTTAAAGATTTCTTATCCAATTAACTGTTGCAACGTACTATATTTATAATTCTGTACCAATAATCACTACCTATCCTAGACACATAACTTCTACTTCAAATCTTTCCTACCAATGTCTGTGTGCCTCCATCACAGCAGAAGATGGAGTAAAAGAAGAAAGAAGAAGCATGAGATAACACCCGAAGTCCTCTGTCTTGCTCCCATTTACCTCCATTCTAAAAACCCAAAACTATAATTTTTCACCCTGTGACAAACTAAACTATTATCTGTCTCATAATTCTGATATTTTCAACTGATCCATGAGTGGCAGGAAGCCACTCCCATGAACACAAGTCAAAGACTGTGTCTTCCTGTGGTTCAAGAAGGGTCTATGATCCCCCAGGGCAATTTGGGGGACAGTCCAAGTATCTTGGACTCCAACACAGTACCAAGCCTGACAGTTCAAGAAGTGTTTGGACAATGCCCTCAGGCACTTGGTGTGACTCTTGGGGATGGTCCTGTGCAGAAGCAGGGATTGGACTTGATAATCCTTGTGGGTCCCTTCCAACTCAGTATATTCTTTGATTCTGTGATTCAGGTGTTTTTGTGTAATTAGTGTCCTGAAGTATCAAAACCAAAGCTGTTGAGCTAAACAGCTGTTGAGCAAATCTAAAAGATACCATTCCTGAGCAGTTGTGGAACTGCACAGGGAGGAAAGTGTGGGGAATCTAAGTCTGAGTATTTCCTATATAGTTGAACAAATTTCTTAGACCGAAAACTTTAAGAAAAGGATGAGAACAGATATTTGATACATTTGAATTTCACTTGTTGTTTCCCCAATAGAGTTTATTCTTTCTCTGTTTGTGACACTGTGATCTTGTTGGTACTTCCTTTGTAATTGAAATTGATTTACTGGAATTCAGATCGTTATGTAAAATGCCATTGACCAGAGACTTTTCCAGTTCCATGCACTGTTTCATATTTACCTTTTCACATTTTTCAGTTTCTGTAGGTGAATACTACCTGATCTTTATTCACTGAGTATTTTAAAATTTTCTGTCCTGGAGCCAAGGTTCATTTCTATGTGAGAACGTAAGTTTAAACTTAATAGGAAATAGAAGGTTCAAAGAAGGTTCTGTGGCAGGTTGGAGTCTTTTTTTAGAACTGACTTTGCAAGGAGATGAGGAGAAAAAATTAACTAGCACTTGCTGTGCTTTGTTTTTCATTCTGACATTGTGTACAGGGAAAAATGCCTGTAGATTCCAGAATATGGAAGGGCACACATTTTTCTGCCTTCCTCTTGATGGTACTGGCCCACTGCTTAAAAATGCACTTAGTCAACAGGGGAGGATGCTTTCACAAGGATGATACTAAACCAAATGCCAATCATCCAGCTAGTAGGAGGAAGAAATTCTACTTGTCTTTATGTTCTGGTTGCTGTTTCTTATCCCAACTTCCCTGAACTCTCAGCCAGTACAGTACAGTCATCACTTTTGGAGGGTTTTGGGTTTTTGCCTCAGCCAATGGATATTTAATTCTAGGAAGTTATCAAAAGTGCCCACTTCATCAAAGTAAAGCAGTAAATTAGAGTAGTTTTAAAGGAATAAATTAGAGCAAATTATTCAGTGTTGGAGTAGCTTGAGCGGCATCTGACTACATCTTTCTTCAAAGGTTGATGGGTGTTAATCAAAATGCAGGTAAGATCTCCAAAACATGCAGAGCTGTCAGCAGGATCATGACACCAAGATTCTATGTCTGTGCATGCAACTCTGGTTTAAAGGTCCGTGTTCAAATGTGTAGACACAAAGTTTTGTATAGTGTGAAATAAAACCTATTTAAGTGCCTCATAGTAGTGTGTGTTTATGGTGCGGCTTTGCAAATTTTTTTTCCCAGTTCTTTTGAGTCCTCTACATCTGCTTAGTCAGGTCTGGGGCCTGGTGTGTGCTCTTGGGGTGGGAGAGAGACTGGGATGTTGCCTTGTATCCGTAGCAGGGCAGGAGTCTCCCTACTTAAAAGACTTAATTGAAGGATATATTCTGCAATAGCAGTCATGCATTATCATCTGTCCTTTGTTATGTGACTTTCCTGTCATATCTGTCCATTGCATGACCTGATATGTAGGTCTTATTTTAGGATAGAAGAGGTCTGAAAATTAGTATTACTGAATACAAACAGCAGACTTCATTACTGTTGTCATTTTTCTGTGCCTTGGGAATACAGCCTGTTTCCAGTCTTCCCTGGATCCTTGGCTACTAAAACCTCTTGGTCACGTATTTTATTATTATTATTTATCATGTTTGACAAATACTATTTGATGAAACATCACTGATTTAACAGATCTTTGACAGAAGAAACCTTTAAGTGAGGCACTGAGTATGAAAAGCCATTAGAAAAACATGGTATGTAAAAATACTGTGTCTGCCTGATTCCTTCTCTCAGCCCATTGTGCAGTCTGCATCTGACTAGAGAAATCTTCACGTGTTTAGGAGAAGAAATTTTTGAATAATTTCACATTTCCATTAAAATAGTTTTTGTCACTGACATCAAGTCAGCCTTCCTCCTTCCTGTCACTTCACCTGTCTAAGACTGCTTGCCATTGTGTGTCAGTCTAACTGGAAACTACTTTCTAAAGATCATTAATTAGTCCCATGTTGATGCTGTTCAAAAGGAAGAAAAACATGGCAACAACAAACTTTATACAATTGCTTTTACTCTGTTCACAGACCTAGATCAGTCACTTGGTCTGAATTTTTTCTGTCAAGATTAACTGATGTGAAGCAGCAGGTTCAGTCTTTTCTGCATTGTGAAGATTATACTACAGAAGTTTTGAGCCTCTTTTATCTCCATAAAGAAAATAGTGGTGTAAAACTCCTAATGACTGTAAAACTCCTGCAGTTTGCTTTTAGTTTTCAATTACATGTAACCTATAGATTCAGTATCTCAGATACAAGAATAACCCAAACCAGAATACCTAATTCTAAGTGTGCAAGCATTCAGATCCTGTATAATTGAAATAGCACCTAATAGTTCCTTATTCTGTGTGCCTTTGACAAGTTAACGATAATAAATCAGCTTTTTCCCTTTTCCTGTGGATATGTGGGGAGAGAAGGAACTGAAGAGAGCACTGAACTCTTGAAAATAATAGAAATACCTTAGCAAAATATGCAGAGAAAGACTGCCAAATAGACTTGTTTTCCTCCAGTGTTTTTAGGAAGTTTTATACAGAATGTGTGTGCCTACAATTCTTCTGTAGCTTTGAAAACCTGGGGCTTTGTGTTGTGTATGACCCACAATTTGATCAAACAAAGGTGTGTATGATGAAAACTAGTGTGAGATCTCCCAGCTGTTCTGTTCACTGCAGACTTCCTGGGATAGTGTAGGTTGTGAAAGCAGTGAGGTGGAATCACTGACTGATCGCCCAGCATTTTTTTGGAGGTAAAGCATTAATATTTTGTGTTTCAAAGTGCTGGATCAACTGGTCAGAAAGAGGTTTTTTGGAATTCTGCTATGATTCTGACAGTTGGGGCTAAAAAGTAGGATACTATGGGATGGTGGACAAGCTGTTCTGAATTCATTTGGTGGTGTCAGGGTGCTGACATCAACCCAAGTCCAAGGAATGAAATGGAAAAGCTACTGGTGACTGAGACATTAAAAGAAAAGTGTACATTTTCTCTAGTGTCTTAAACAAACTTAAATGTTTGTTAATCTAGTATTTTTAGAGTTTAGTTTGACTGCAAAGCCCTCAAATCAAATGGATATGCCTTTCTTGGAAAAAAAATGGTTCAATGCTGTTTCCCCCTCTGCTGAAAACACTTTCCTGAAAGTAATTTTAAAAATTTTATCTTTAAATTCTTGTCTTTAGATGACATCATCATCATTACTTCCCTTGCAACCAAGTGATCTCACAGAAACATTCAGAGGGCAATGCAGCAGAAGTAAATTTAATGTTTTAATGAAACAGTTACTGCTTTATGCAAATATCTGTGATAAAATAGACTCACAGATGAGAAGCCAAAATCATTCAAGCTAAAATCCGAATAGTTTGTAATTAAAATGCTGAAAATGTTTCTGTAGTTTCTTAAGGGGATAAGAAGATTTTAATTATTGTTGTCAGGTATCTTACAACTTAGGTGAATTATGGAGAGTTATTGTGAACTCTAACAATTTTGACTGAAGTGTGGCAAGTCAATGCAGATAAACCCTTAGGATTACTGTGACAGCATTGCATAAACAATATAGATCTTCACTGGATTATTTTATATTCCCATATGGAACTGTAAATTATTTCCAAGTACCCTCTTTGATAGCTTCACCTTTCAGTTAAGATCTTTAGCAAGAATGAAGGTCACACAACCACAGTGTCCTGTGGCAACTGTGTAATCTGCTAATATTTAAACTTCAAGCAGTTGTTTGTTGTTAATATTGAAGGTAGGAATTGTGAAATAAAATGTTCAACTGCCTTTACTTTGTACTCCCTGTCTTCAGGGAGATTATGTAATTAGTTTAAACGAAAACCCATATGGTACTAGTTGAACAAACAGTGATACCCTTGTTTACAGGCAAAAGAGAGTGTGTTTGCAAACACATATTTTGGCATATATATTTTGAGATGACAGGTAAGGGAGAGAGATAGTTTGTTAATGTGAAAGTCCTGGTTTTCCATAGTCAGAGGCTGATTAGCCTGTTATTGTGGGAAAGGTGAATAGTTACTGTAACTCAGCTTTCACAGACCAGGCCATGCTTCCCATGACCCAATATGCCACTGTGTTGAGTGCTGTAGGGATAGACAAAAGAAAAACAAATAACATACTTTTTTATTGTTTCAAGTAGCAAAGTGTCACCATTTGCCCAAGTATGTGCTGGAATGCTTCTGTTATTTTTGTTAGCTATGCGGAAGGGTTCCTGACAGCAGGACTTTAGCTTTTCTTTGAGTCTCACTGTTTATAGCCTTTTAATAATTTTACTTGCTGTGTGTGATGTTGTTTCCCTTGTGCAGGTGTCATTTGTTCCTTTTAAGGTTGTGGATTGGATCCATACATGCATAAGGATTCATGCCCACTCCCACACCCTTCCCAGTTCTCTGAGCTGCTGAGGTGTAGCATTTTGAATAGAGCTGAATAGATGGAATTGATTATAAACAGGATCTTGAAAAGTGAACTTCTGTCTTCAAAGAAGAAAACACAGCACTGAAACAAAACACATTTACCTACAGTAATTCCTACATAATTCCTGTAATGCAATTATTAGTCAAGAAATGTAATGTATAGGAGCTTTTCTCCAGCACATTTCCTTTACTTGCTTATTTACAAGCATGAAGTCACAAATTAGTCTAGCAACAACTTAAGATGCTGCCTATAAACTTTACACAAGTTTATGGGGATTGATTGCACATAACTAAATTCTACAATTTTTTTTTGTTATTATAGAATTAGTAGTTATTTAAAAGCAGGCATTCTGGTTATGATACCCCTATATGGCACTGGTCCAGGTCTGCTTTCTTCAAAAGGCAGCAGGTTTTTGTTTATTGCTGCAAACGATCTTGCTCACTCATCGGGACCTCATGTTGACATCTGGGAGAGAAAATTATACAGAAACCGTTTTTAACATTGTTCAGAGTGTCTGTTCTTGCCATTGTTGGTTCTGTAATTCATGAAGATGTCAGATAAAGCATGGAATGCCTCTTTTTAGGTCTCTGTGTGTACTGTATGATGTCAGGTGGAGTTGAGGACTCTGAAGGAGTTCCCTGAGAGTGCACCATCATATCATAGTTTTGAGTCTTTGGATTGTGACTTTTCTTGGTGGAGGCACCTCTTTAGGCTGTTAAAGCTGCTTTGTGCTATGGCAGGGGAAAGTGAGTGTTTGGGCGGTGGTTGGGGTCTGAAGCTTGAAGCCACGTGAAACAGGATTGATTGTCTTCATTAAGCTGTGAACTGTTAGGAACCTTGAGCCCTGTGAGTGTGGATACCTTGGAGAAGCTTGTTACTAACTTGTATGTTGCATTCAGAGATAGATCTCTCAGAGCTTCCTGTTGCTCTGCACAGCTGTGGGACAATGCTTCCTGAAGGTGCCACCTCCTGAGAACTGTGGTGTTAAACAGCCTTTTGTCTTGTCACCTACCCATTGCTTTATCCTGGTTTAAATACATATTTTATGCTAATAGCGTTAAGTGCCAGGTAAGATTCATGCTGCCCTAATAGTCTGCCAATTCTCCCTTATAAGTTTTGAATGATAACAGTATCATTCAGGATCTTCACTGCTTTCTTCAGAAACTGCTTTCAATCCTGCAGTTGTTACACCAGAGAATTTTCCTATCCTTTGCTTCTTTGGGTGAGATAATGTTTTTCTGGTAGATGTAAGCCTCTAGAAGACAAATTGCTGGAACTGGGGTGACTGCTTTTGAGAGATGAACATGAGGCAGTTGATGTCTTGAGCTTATGGTCATTGCACTGATTGTAGAGTAGCATTGTTGTAGCAAAAGATGCCCTGGGAGAATCAAAAGGGAAAGTTTGTAATCTGGGCTGAGGTAGCCACCAAATATGTTTTATCAGGTTCATAATTCTTAGATTTGCCTCTGTTTCTGAGAGGTGTAAGGAAGCAAAGCAGTGAGTAAAGCATCAGCGTTAACATCTATAATCTCATCCATCTAGGGTGAGTGGGAGTGGGTATTTTTGAAAAATACCCATGACTGGATGAAAATGTCACCTGACCATTCTCAGCAGCTCCTTTGAAAATAAACCTTTTTGTTGAAGGACCCCTTAGATATCTTACGGAGAATTATTGCGTTCTTCAAGTGAGTGATGAGCTCTGGTTTGCTGAGATACACAGGAATATGTTAACGTTACATAATGGCCATCACAACATAGCTCGCTTTTGTATCTTTGGATCACTGTCCTGAAGATCATCTAAGTAAAAATGTGTTGTAGAAGAGCTATGAGACAATAGGGAATATTACTTTGAGGGAGAAGTTACAGTGACATTATGGTAGTACTCTATGATGGATAGGTAGAGTGGTTGGAGAACTGTGCTTTTTCTGATAGTAACATGAAAAGTGAAAGAAATTTCTGTTTTTAGCAAAGTTTGGTTTTCAGGTTCAGTTTCTTACTGTGGTGTAGTGCATTGATTTTTGTTGCAGGAATGACAGCAATTGTATGCTTGTCATAGTCTGGAGGGTGAGTACAAATAGTCCAGTTTGTTCCTAACTCCATTTTCTGATAAGTGCTTAAAGTTTGGAGTGGTTTGTGTTGGCCACAGTATGGTGCTTTTTCCTTTAGTTAAATGATTTTGCTGAGCAATGGCAATGTCTAGCTATTTTTACCTTTGTATTGGAGTAATTTTATTGTCGTTCTATTTTCCAGGTCTTTAAATACAAAAAATTGTAGAAGTACACAGTCTAAATGTGTTTTTACATAGCATCAGTTAGCTAATCTTGGAAATTCTTGTAGCTGTTTTTCTTAAGATATGTACTACTCCTAATCTTGGTTTCTGTACCTACTTGGAAGTATTGGACAAACTAGACAAGGATTTTCCTGTATGTATATAATTAGTAACTGTGTATTGGTACCCAGTCAGTTTGTGTGCAAAAATATTATGGCTCATTGGGAATGTTCTTATGTGAGAACCATCTTGTGAACACACCATCTACATTTGTTCTGGGACTTTGAAAGTAGGATCAAAGCTAGAAGGTAATTGCACGATAACGTAGGTTTGTTAGCTTTGATGCACTTGGGGAAAGTGAGGCTTCCACCTCCCATAGTGCAGAAGACTGGGAATTGCCCAGAGATTTATAATTATGATGGAGTGAAGATGGATGTGAATAGTTTTGCCTGAGATATGTTGTCTTTGTTAGCTAACAAATTCCTTTTGCTTCCCTTCGCTTCACTGTGTGCAGTAGACTCAGCACAACTGTCTAGTTTCAATAGAGATTATTCTGTATCTCTTCATGCTGAACCAGTCTGTAGGATATGAAAAGATCCTACAGAAGATTGTCAATTACTGTTAATAGCATTCATTTCTCTTAGCTTTGCTAGGTGTTATTAGACAAAGGGATGCAGTAACTGCTGCTTAGTGTAGAGTTAGACTTTTACGAAGTGTGGTTGTAATGTTTGACTGTCAGGATCAGAACTGTTTTTGTAAAAGAAAGGTTTTTGTTTCAAGGCTGACTGTGCTCAGACTGATGAGACTGGATGTACCTACCTGCTTGGTAGTTATCAACTTCTGTTGCAGTTCTTCTTACCCTAAGCCTTTGGGCCAATATGCCAAATGCCATCTGAACTATATTTTCCAGTTGAGAAGGTTTTTGATCTGCATTCAGTGCCAGCTCTCCTTACACCTGTCTCATTCTCTGCTTGTTGAGCTGGTCCACATCTTGCTTGAAATCTTTCTTGTAATGTCAATTTCTGCATAGTTCACTTTCCATTGTAGGTCACAATCAAGTTCTTTTAGTGCAGAAGGAGTGGGAGTTCTTTTGCTGAGGTGAGAATATGCATGTTGGACTGAAAGAAAATGCTTATTGAGGCAGCTGAAACAGGAGACAGTGCCCTGCACAGATGCCGATGCAGAACACTTGTACCTTAGGATATGGATATGATGATGGAAATTGACCAAGGAGGGTTGCTAGCTTAAAAGAATGATTATCTATGTTTATATTAGTATTAGTCTAAATATGGAAGAAAGATGATTCTCATCTACATAAACAGGTTAGTTGTATTTAAATAAAAATTGGTGTGTTGTTTTAGCATAATACTTAAACAGTATTAGTAGATTTCTGGTCTGAATTCAAACTTGGCCAGTAACTGTGCTTTGACTGGTTTCCGATATTCCAGTCACTCATTTAAACAAGAATGTAAGGTCAAACCCCAATTTGATCTCCTTTGGTAGATCTCCTTTGGAGTTGCACATTTGAAGTGTATATGTATACTTTTAGCCAGAAGGAAACATTATGATGATCTAATCTGACCTCTTACATAAACTGGGCCACATGTGTTTGAGTCTTACAGGTGGACTCAATAACTTGTGATGAAACTAAAGAATACCCCTAAAAGACATAAGGTTTCAATTTTAATTTGAGGTCTTTTAATGGTACGAAAAACATTGCATTCTTTACTTGTGTTTAAGAATGGATGAACTTCTGAAAAATAATCTTAATTTCAACACAAGTTACGAGAGCTTGTGATCACTTGTTGAGCCATTCATCGAACATCTTTTCTCTGTATGTGTCTGTAGATGGTGTTGTCTAGAACTAAACAGACTGAGCTGACCACTGTCAGCCCTGCCACAGCTCTGGCTCTCTGCTTGGAGAAGGACTGATGTTCAGCATCTTACCTGCTCAGTGTCAGGAGGTTTTAAAGTTATTGAGATTGGGGGGCAACCTTACCTTTGTCAACTTTTTCCTTCACATCTGAGTTGTATTCAGATTAAACCAAGAGAAAGAAAGAATATGAGATGTTTATCTTCTATTTTTGGTTAGAACTTGCTGTTGTTGCAATAAACTTTCTGGAATATTGTAGTAATTCCCAAGTATTCCTGGAACACAATCACCTTTCTACTTTTATTCAGACTGTGGCTACTAAAGTGATTTTAAAGGTGAGAAGATCAGATATTTATGCCATTAGATTAATGCTATATTCATGTTAATTCTGATTTTCTTACTGCCCTTTTCCTTTGTTGCCCACCCATGTTGTTGTTCTTCACTGGATGGACCACACTCACTATGTTATTAGTCTTTCTGTGTTTTTTGATAGTGTACACTCTTTGACAACCTGTGTCTTCTACCTCACGTATGATGGATATATTAAGAGTTGGTTGGAAATGTAATATGATTTTCTTTGATTCTCAATGGATTCTGTTTTCCTGTATTGTACAGTTACATTTTTCTGGAAAGACTTTGCATTTAATTTTGAGTATGGAAGTGAGAATGAAAATGCATGTTGAAAATGAGACTGAAAATGCTCTGTAAATTGAACATAAGTCAACGAGGAGAAGAGAGGTCAGCTGGAGAAAATGGGCTGAAGTTAAGGTCGAGATGCAAGGGAGTCTAAAGATATGACAAGCTCCAGCATGCAAATCAGTCTGTGTTACTGTCTCTCACAGAGCTTTCCCTTTCTCTGTGCACCCTTTGTTGAATGTTATTGCTAATGGGAAGGACTCAGCATTTTTAAGTGCAGTTCTTATATTGCCCATTCTGTCTCATTATTCATGTATATTAAAACACACATGTACACATAGTATGTTGCTAAAGACTTTTGGGTGTCTACCTTAGGAATGAAAATCCCTGCTGATATTTTCTATACATTATCTAGTCTTTCCTGTAGACTGTTCCAACTTGATTATAGTACTGCACTTGTTGCTGTACTCTGTTGTCTCCTGGGTTGTTTTTTTTTTAATAATAAATGTTTGTTGGAGGGCTTTCTTCACTGAACCTTACTCAATAGAAGTTGCTGTTTAAAGTATTGGTGTTACATAGTATTTCTTTGTAAAGAGCAGTAACAACATTATTTCCCTCAGATCTCCTTTATCAAATGCCTTCTTAGGCCACTAGAGAGTTGTTAGGCCTACCAGCTCATAGCTGGTTTTATCTTTATGGAGAAAAGATGCAAGTAAAATGGAGAACTCTTTCCAGTAACAAAACACATCACCTAAACCCAGTTATTTGAGAGTCAGTAAATATCACCTGAGCTGACAGAGGAGAAGCAGCTTTCGTCTGTGGGTCACTTTTCATCAAGCATGCTACCTGTCAGCTTGCAGTCTTGTTGGCATCAGGTTACTTAGCCCTTAAACTGTTGACATAACAATTTACAGAATGGTATGGAAAGTGATATTTTGACCTTTTGTAGAATGGGAATCTTCTAGTAACACCTGTCATCAGGATCAATTTTTGTGGCTGTGTATGCAGCTTCAGCCTTGCCCATAGCTGGATATGGATGAAATGCTGAATTAAATACTTATTTTAGCACTGGTATGGCTGTATTAGCATCAGTCTTCCTGAAGTTCTCATGTAATGTGGTAGAGGCTCTTTTCTTTAATTGGCATCTGATGCACCTTTCAGAATGGACATTGGTAAATGTCACATGGATGCACCAACTAAAACGGTGTTAACCATGCCTTTCCTCTCCTGCTTGCTGGGAAATGGAAGAATGTGGAAGTAGGCCATGGGAAATGGAGAAAAACTGTGATGTGCAGCCACTGCTTGGGTTGTCAGTCTGCAGTTCTCCTGTGCATTCACTGACCTAACTAACTTCAACCTGTCTTTCAGTATATGGTTTGAAGAAATTGACAGTAAAAAATGCCTCTTAAATTCCACCATAATCAAAAGGGGGCTGAAAAATGGCAGCTGGCCTGTAAGCACATATCCCAAGTTTCTCAAAATTGTTAATATCAATGAAACTAGAAGAACACTGGTGTAAGTTCATGTATCTTTTCCTTTATTCTCTCCCCTGGTTTCTTTAGGCTTAGCTTTCATGACAGTATAAAATTTAAACTTTGGGACGGATAAAGTATGATACTGATTTATGGTTGCTGGCTAAAGGTATTTGAAGTCTCTTTCCTTTGCCTGTATAGCGGGAAGGTTCTGGACTGAAGCAGTAGAGAAATACTGGGCTTTTTCTTTCTACAAAGTTGCCAATTGCTCTAGACTATTAGATTTTTACAAACAGCATTGAGTTAAATCTTTGTTCAGAGTGATTATATTTAGGACAGCTTGCATTTTAGAAAACACACATTTTTGTATTCTTAGCTTCACAATTACTCTTTGATTTTTTGTGACTGTTTTCGCACAGATCTCTTTGCAGACACAGAATTGGGGCTCCAGCTGTGGACTTTGTCAGTTGAGTCCTAGCATAGGTGTGCTTTTTCCCTTAAAAAAAAAAAAAAAAAACTTGCAGAATTTTAAAGGAAACTTTAATCATTCACTTTTCTTAAAATACTCTGGATTTTGGGGTTTGTTTTGTTTTGTTTTTGTTTGGTTGGTTTTTTGTTTTGTTGGGGTTTTTTTGTTTGTTTTTTTTTGGGTTTTGTTTTGTTTTGTTTTTTGGGGTTTTTTACGTTTTTACGGGTTTTTCTGTTGTCTTTTTGAGTTTTTAAATGACCCATTTAGGGTGAGGACAAACTTACTGAAGATTTGTCGTTAAGTGTACATGTGAATATACAATGCTGTTGCACAGACTTATACAGACTCCTTCCCTTTTTTCTGCAGTAGGCCAGTATGCTTCTCAAAATGCACTTGGGGTCACATTTACTTTTGCAGTCTACCGTTGCTATAAAGAGTTAGGAAAATAAAGTAGTGTTTTATTGATAACATTTCTGATGTTTAATTCTTAAGTGAGGGTAAGATTGTATGTCTTGTCCTTTGGCTGTTTATTCCTCATTACAGAGATGTTTTCGCAGGTTTTTTGAAAATCCAGGTTTGCTTGCAAAGTATTTTTTAAAAAAATTTAGAATAGATTAGTGTTCTGAGTTGACTTGTCAGATGAGGGTTATTATGTTAGCAAGCAAAATTTTGTCAAAGTATCCTGAAGAAGGAAAGGGAAGCTATAGTAGGCACAGATCGAGGGGACATATCCACTTACTGCCAAAAGCAGCAAAAGGATTGTATGGTATATCAACAAAGAAAATAATGATGGACTTACTCCATAGCGGGTTGAATGTTTTTTAATTCAATGTTTTGAAAAAAAATCTAATTACTTTGGGCTTGTGGTGGTAAATGTAACTTAGATTTTAGTTTGAACTTGTTAATTTGATCTGCAGAAAAATCTAAATACTCTGCTTTCTGAAGTAATCTCATTAAAAAGATCTACACTGTAAGTTTTAAATGGTGTAAGTAATAAACCAAATAGTTACATTGAAATTCAAGTTTTTATGGAGCTGCTTTCTTGAACAAGTTTGGAGTCTGAGTATTTCATTCTTGCCATTTATCACTTATGCACTGTATATGGTACTCTGAAATCTTTAGGTGAAAGGTGCTGGAAGTCTAAAAATCTGGTAAAGATGGTATAATGCTGAATCCCAGCAGAGAGGTATGCTATAGAGATTTGATTCTTGAATGTCTTTATGACTTGTTAATGTGTGCTTGTTTAAGAGTTGCAGTGTTGCATAAGGAAAGCAGAATAAAAGTGTTGAATAACCCTATATAAGTTGAAATGGATAAAATAAGCATGGCCAACTAAAGCAGTACCCAATTTATGTAAGGTGAACGTTTCTTTTCATCACTCATTCTGTTGTTTGTGTTCTTGTTTTTAAATGACACTTTGACACCTTTTGTGTAAGTTATGCATATTAATGGAATTGTATTTACTTGTAGGTGGCTCTAACCAAAAGAGCTGATCCAGCTGAGTTGAAAACAATATTTTTGAAGGTATGTGTAAAGTAAATATTTTACTCTCTCTGCTTAAATTTTTCATGTCTTTTGCTCCACTGTTGCAGCGTACAACTCTTGATAGCTTTTTTCCAACCATTAATCATTCACCGTATTATTACCATGTTAGACTTAAATACCATTATCAGAATTGAACAATGCTCACCAAGAAGTCAGATATATTCCTGAGTGATTATTGTATTGACTCAGAAGAAGTATTGCTATCTTAGAAAAAACCCACATTGTTCAGAGAATGTGGTAGGAGTTTCACTATTGTTCCTGTATGTGGTAAAATGTTAGTGTAGACATCTTACTGTTAGATGATTTGGTAAACTTTCTTCTTCCATCCTTGCCATCCTTTCTCACTTAGGGTTCTCTCTGCTTCTGTTGTTTGTAGAAGTGTTGGGAAGTGAAGTGCTGGCCGTATTTATTATTTAACTGAAATTCCTTCTCTGTTGGCCCACTGTGGAAAGCATGCAAGTAAAGAAATGACTCATGTTCTTGCTTATATACTTCAGGGAAGTGTGCTTTAGTGTTTTGCTAAAAATTGGGAAGCGATTCTCCAACCCTACTCTGTTCTTGTGAGACCCCACCTGGAGTGCTGCATCCAGCTCTGGGACTTCCAACATAAGAAGGATGTGAATCTGTTTGAGCTAGTCCAGAGGAGGGTCACAAAGACAATCAGAGTGCTGGAGTACATTTGCTATGAAAACAGACTGAGAATTGGGACTGTTCAGCCTGGAGAAGAGGTGGCTCCAGAGAGATCTTTCTGCAGCCTTCCAGTACCTCAAGGAAGCCTACTAGTAATCTGGAGAGGGACATTTTACAAGTATATGGACATTTTACAGGAACATGTAGTGATAGGACAAGGGGAAATGACTTTAAACTGAGAGTAGTTTTAGGTAAAGGAAGTAAGGAAGAAATTCTTACTGTGAGGGTGGTAAATCCCCAGAATAGCTTGCCCAGGGAATGGAAGTGTTCAAGGCCAGATTGGATGGGACTTTGAGTAACCTGGTCTAATAGAACACATGTGTGCCTGTGGAAGGGAGGTTAAAACTAGATGATCTTTAAAGTCCTTTCCAATCCAAACTATTCTGTGATTTTGTGGAACTAGCTTTCTTTGACCCATTTCCTAAATTTAAATAACTATTTCTAGCCTTCCTAAGATGTATTAATCCAGTGTCTGGGTAAGTTTGATATGCTGGTATTAAAAAAAAAAAAAAAAAAAAAAAAAAAAAAGGTATAAAAATTCTGAAGAATGGTTGTGGTAAGAGTAAGCATGAGGTAGATGCCACAGCGAGCTGTTATTAGTGAGCTGTTGTGTCTGAATTACTTCTGTGGGGGGATTGAGGGCCTAAGAGAGCTCATACCTTTCCAGTTTCTTCCCTCCATCTTTCCTCTGCAGCATCATGCCCCACTCTCCATGTAGTTCTTGGTATTTTTTCCATTGTCCCCTGTGAGCTATTATTAACAATATGTGTAGGTGTCACAATGTATATTGCCTGTATTTATAGTTTTATTATATACTGTCAGTATTTATAGCTCTGAAATCAGATTTTCAGTTGAGAAAGCCAGGATTTAACTTTTTGAGTCCTGGAACTTGTATCTGTCAGGAGAGCAAAAAGCGTTGTAAAAGAAGGGATTCTGTGGTTTACAGAGGAACATACTTGAAGAGCAGGAGCACAGCAGCAGAAAAGGCAGACAGGAAGTTGACCACTGACCTGAGAAGATAGTAGCATTGAGGAAGGAAATAAAGACACTAGAGAGAAGCCTGGTCCCTTCTGAACTATGAGGTGGTCCTCAGTTGGAGGGTGGGAAGGTTGGTTAGTTGGTTTGCTGAGAATAGCCTGAAAATTGTTTCCTATCTGCCTGTGGGTATTCATCTCTCTTGCATTTCTGCAGACTGTAGCTCTCTCAGCCTTCTGATTTAGTGGATTGAATGGATCGTAGTTGAGCACACAAAGTGCCACCTCTGACTTCTTTTTCTTGCTCTTTTGCTTTTCTTTCCACTCAAAAGAAGGGATACCAGTAAAGTGAAGTAATGAAATATTTGAGCTAAATGTTTTGTTCAGTGTAATGAAGAATTGTCATGCTGCTTACTCACAAGAAGGAAAAATAATGAATAAATCTGTTATGTTGTTTCATGGTCTACAGATGAGTAATAGCCAGAGTGTTAATTAAGCTTCTCCAGATTATTTTAAGTGGTGAAGCCAATACAGTTACTTCTGCAAATTGTGAAATGTTCACTTACAAAATAATTTGATAACCATTCTTTTCTACTTCAATTAAGAAGTAAAAAATATTATTTCCATGTAGGAATGGGACCCACAGTGAAGAAATAAATGCGAAGCTATCAGTTTAAATGCAGTGGATTGCAGTCAACTTTTAGCATATTAGTATGTCAAATCCCCAATAGAATGTTTGCAAATCTTACTTAAAATGGGGTTAAACTTGTTATTACTTGACTATCTAAAATGTATGTAAATTACCAAAAAGCCATTAAGTACTATTGTATAATATGAAATTCTCTGTGGGTATAATTGTCAAAGTGGGGGGAAATAAAATTGTAAAGAACCAATTTTTAAATGTTGCTCCTCCAGAGCGAATAGATGTTTTTTTCTTTTTGTTATGATAATTTCCAAGAGTACTTCTTCTAAGTCTTCTAACATAACCCCTAAGAGATTAGATTTTAGTCAACGTGATCAAGCTGACATTTTTCAAGGTCATTTTCTATATGTAGTGTAGAGTACGTGATTGGATTTCAAATACACTTGAGTAAATCACAATGACAAGAAACAGGGGGACACTGAAACCTTGTGCTGTTTTCTGTTATTGAGTGCCCTAGCAGGGGGTAAGCCTGGATGAAAAAAAAGAAATATAGAAGCATAGGCTGTCTGACTTATTTGATTTGTTTCTCAATAGCAGCTGTGTTAAAAGTTTCTGAGGCTGGGATTCTGAAGAATTCTATCTTTCTGCAAATGATTACATTGAAATCAATTGATCTGTTAGTTCTTATAAAAGTATACAATTCAAAATTCCTTGCAGTGTAGCAGCTAGAAAGCATGTGTTACAGTGTCTATTGAAACAGGAATCCTTTAACACTAACCAATATATAGATGCCAAAGCGAGTTACGTTTTGTTTGGGCTTGCTTCTCTGAAGCCTTGTTTCTTGAAGATATTGCTGTACCTGAAAACGGTATTTATATAGCAGTAGAAGAAAATAATCTACTTACTGTAACACTTTGGCATCCCTCTGAGAGTTACATGCCTACAGCAGGTATAACGGTACGCTGCAGGCACCAGTATGAAATGAAAACTGGCAGTTTTTGTCCCTTAGCAGAGCCACAGTAATGGGAAAGAAAGTGCGTGTTTGAAATACACTACAAAATAGCAATAGGCATCTAATTTATTTATTACTTTAGTGTGGATAATGCTCTGTGGGGAGCTGCAATGATAGTTTATCATCCTACGTTGCCTTTAAAAAAAAAAAAAAAAGAAAGATAAATTAGCAGTTTCTTTCCTGTTCTCAGTGCACATTTGTTATCCCAAGATAGACCTGTTTCCCTTTAAGCTAACACATGGTTTTGCAAATCTTGCCTGGGATCTCTTTTCCTCTTAATAATTGTCCTTATCCATTTTCTTTTCTTAAAATACATTCTTTAGGGTTTATTTGAAATTTGACCTCCTTCAGAAAATGAGGACTTTAAAATTTGAGGGATGACCTAGCAATGAGGGTAGAGGTGGTAACAAAGGGAATTTTATTTATTTATTTGGATATTGTTTTAAAAAATGGTAATATTACTTTTATTTGTACCATAGGGGCTTCCTGTGGGAGCAAATATGCTGAGGTTTGTCAATAGCTGTTTTCTGGAGCAGTATGCTATTAAGTGTGTAAAGCAAGGATAATGTATGGCAGGTGTCAGAACTCTTATTTCTGCAATGTGCTGAACTGTCAAAGTTTGTGTTTTGCTGTTACATTTTTCTGCAAATGCTATTCTTTGGCCTCCTTTCAGCACTTCAGCCAAGGAGGAATGTCTGTAGGTTCTCCTTTCCTTGAGGACCAGCCATGGCTGGAGGTGATGCAGTGGAGTTCTTCAAAACAGCACCCCCAGGTGGACATTCCTGCGGGATCATTTGCTCCACTGGCATTTTGCGGGTGTAGAATGGCTAAACAAAGAAGTCATTTCAGATAAATGAGATATGCTGCGGTGCCCTACTGCTGTCAAAATTTGACATACATGCTTGTAAATGTGCTTGTGCTTCCATTTCTACTTCAAAAACATATTTGGTATGGAGCATTTCTAGACTACTATGGAGAAATTGTTGACGTGATAATCCAAAAAATGTATGTCTGCCGTTTGTTATCTGGGAAGCCAAGCCTTCAGCCGCTTGATTACTTGCCTCTTACTCTTTCCTGTTTGGGTCTACGCTGTAGGTTCACTGGAGCAGAACTGTCATCTGTTGTAACAGAGGCCTGCTCGTGATTGGAAACTATGGGTGGTGGTAATAAATGCCCAGAGAAGGATGTGTTGAGGCACTAAATATTGTATTCATTTAACAGTATGCAAGTGTGGAGAAGAATGGAGAATTTTTCATGTCTCCTAATGACTTTGTCACACGGTACCTGAAGATAATTGGAGATGGTTTACCAAATGCAAGCACTGTACAGCTCCTTGCGGGTGTGGTGGATCAGACAAAAGATGGGTAAGTGTTTTTTTGTGGTTTTGGTTTTGGTTGAGGGGGGAGGGGTTTGTAGTTAATTTTTTTTTTTTTCTTTTTCTGTTGTTCATTTAAAAAAACAAAGCAATTTTTTAAAACAGTCTGATCCTTGAAGAGGTGAGGAGGGGGGATGTTTTGTTTTGGTTTGGTTTGTTTTGCTTTGTTTTCCCCTGTGGATCCATAAAGGAATACAATATCTTTTAACTGAAAAGAGTAGAAACGTTGTTTTCAACTGAAGTACCATTTAGCGGTGCAAACCATTTTCTGTCTGCTATGTATTTTTAATTCATGGAACCTTTCATGTTTGTTGGCTGGCTCCAATAACTCTTGCTTTTCTTTCCTTCCCTGAGTCCTTCTGTCTCTGTTTACTTTATGTATCTGTCACAAACACATTCAAATAGAAATCCAAAAAAAAGTTTAGATGGTGTAGGAAGAGATCCTAGAAAAAAGTGCCCCTGCTTTGTTTTGCCATGGCACTGTTAAAGGTTTTTTGCCGCTGTGTTTTTCCTTCAAGAGAGAGGAGGAGCACCTAAGGTATTTAGGGAGCCACTCTGCAATCTTGGGAAGGCAGCAGTGAAGTTGGTTGCACATGGTTTGCATTTGAAAGGCTGACTTTGCCAATAGGCAAGATTAGCTACCTTCCATCTTCCTTCCCCCTACTTTAATGAAATCCTAGCTTTTGCTTTTGGTACTTGCCCAGGCAAGCTGTCTCTTCACCCATATGAATTGTTGAACCCTCCCTTTAAAGTATCTTTAGAGAAACTTGAGAATAATTAGCTACGGACTTGAAGTGTGTAGTTGTGGCATTTTTAGAAACCAGAAAACTTCAGGCATGACTCATATCAGTGGTTGCAGAAAGTGAAATGTGAGATAAACAAAGCATGACTAGAGAATGCAGTCTTCCTAGGGAACAGATGCAGACATAACTGAGAAGTTTTGCAGTCCTTGCTGTGCTGTCTTTTCTGCTCAGCCAGTGTCATGTATTTGGCAGCTGGGCACCTTAAACCTTGCAGATGAGTTAATGTGATGATTACTGCCCTGCCAAAAGAATTCTGTAAAAGGTTGTGTTGGTAACATTGATGGCATCAAAAAGCCATGGCTTCAGATAGTGTTTGACTGAAAATGTTAAACATTTCTCAGATTTCTTCCCTTGGTTTGATGCCTGTAAAAACAGCATTTTCCAAATTACATGGCTTCAAATCCGTTTTGTAATAAGAAGATTGAGGACATAATCCATACCTTGTGATTTGGATCTCCCTCACAAACAGAAGCTAGTGTCAGGAAGAACAAAATGTAAAACTGTAGCCTATGTGAACTTGTTGACAAGTTGGGATTTCATAACTTGGCGTGATCTTGTAAGAGTTTTGCGGTGTAGTATTGAGGCTTCTAATTGCTGCTTTCTGCCGTGGGTAAGGATTGTTTCTGTAATCCACACTGTGCAGTGACAGTTCGTAACGTGTCTTTGGAGAGTCTCTTCTGGTATTCAGGCTGTCTTCCTGTTTAGCTAATATGTGAAAAACTGGAGAAAGTTTGGAAAGTGATCAGCATCCATCTCTCTAACCTGGCATTGTAGCATTTTTTGCCATGTGGCTGAGCATTTGTACCTTGTTCTCCTGGTGTTTAAAGCAATTTTCAGAGAAGTCATCTGAGGCAAGGGTCAGCTGCGTTTTGGTTCCTGTCATGAAATTCTCCTAAAGACAGCAACAGGACTATTGGTCTTCTCCTATTGAATACTGCCAACTTGGCAGTCCAGAGCACCAAGTTTTATAGCAAAGCACAAGCCAGCTTTTGTTGGTGTTCACTTTTAATAGGCTTGTCAGTGTTTAGAGACTTAACACGTGTTTAAGGTCATGAGAGTCTGTTCAGTAATTTAGCATTATTTCTATTATAAAATAGAAGGTATCTTGCAAGAGCAATGACAAGTTAATTTCGTTACAGTGTTAGTGACTTAAAGTAGTGTAGTTCTGAAAATGCTGCTAGGGTATTTCCAGAAACATTTACCCACTGTCTTGGATCACTCTTTTGCTCTAAAGAAGCAGCTGTTGTTCATGACTGGTGAGCATGACCACTTGTCACTAAAAGGGTTTGGGCCTCCACCAGGGATGCTCCTAGCACTTTTTAGAATGCTTTTTGATTATTTCTGATTTTGATGACAAGTTAGCTATACATACCAAGTGTAATCACTGTGAAATACTCAACTGGGTAAGTACACAGGTGAAAGGCAGACAGCACAGGAACGTCTGACTCATGAGCAAGGCATGTAAATGGGCAGAGAGCTTCTTACCCAAGAACTGAAGAAGTTTTGACTGTGAAATGAAAAGAACAGTAGCTTTTAAATACAATCTCACAGTGGTTACTTTAGACAAAATCTCATGTAAGTCTAGCCCACTTCCTGCATTGCCAGAGATTAAAGAGGGTCTACATGAGCTACTGTTGCTGTGATAAAGGTATGAGACCTCTTCAGGCATACTCTTGTTCAATGAGTATCCGTTGCCATGGGAGCAAGTTTTGCCTCCATCTTAAGCCAGGGCAGAGGTTTATTTGATGGTGGGCTTTTGTGCTGTTCTATTATGGAGGCATGTTTTTAAGGTTTCCTCTAAGAAAAGGAAATACGTTCCTTGCTGGTCGCCAGACAAACCTTTCAAAGTAGTTGACTAGTAATAATATAGATTTTAATAGGTGTTCTATTGTGTGGTTGTTGTTCATGTGAAACAAATTGAAGAACCTGGTTCCTGGCCTTAAGCTTCTGACTCCTAACTTTAGTTTTAAAAAAAAAAAAAAAAAAAAAAAAAGCTTAATTTGGCCTCAGCTGGATCAGAAATTTCCCCGATACAGTAGCTTTCTAAAGGCTTATCAACAACAGGTCAGACATTATCCATCCTGACTACTGTAGTATCATTTTTCAGATTTTTGTTGTACTTTTAAACATATGCCTAACAAAATAAGTATTTACTGCATGTCTCTGTTTGGACTGTAGTAACTAACACTTTACTGAGAAATACTATATGTTTTATTTTTAGAAAGGACAAAGTGTTCAAAAATAACACTTGGAAATGCCAGTATTTTCCATTATTATTGGATATAAATGTATCCTCTAATGCACCAATTTACACTGTATTTAGTTTACCTAACTTGCAGTGAAAAATTATAGATGTAGCTTCAATTTGAGTCCCATTATGTTACCATGTTTAAATTGCTGATACAGTAAAAACATCTGCATTGATTTCTGAAGAAAACCTCTTTGTCATTGCATTTGTAGGTATTATTACAGCAGGTGGTGGCTTTTTTTCTTTGCATGGCTACAAGCAGACTATCTGGTGGGAATATGTCATGTCTATGGGGTGTCCAGACACCATGGGTGTGAGCATGGGAGAAAGGAGAGAGGGGTAAATAGTGGTTTTACTGCACCATACCATGTTCTGTTTGGACTGGTGCTCTTGTATGTGGATGGTTTTAAAATACCAGGATTTGAGCCTTATGAAAAAATTGTGCAGTATTGGCACTGGTAATGAGGATGCGAAGGTGAAGAAAAACTTTGACTTATTTGGGTCAAATATCTTCAAAACTGAAATTTTGTAAACATTTCAGCTTCCTCTCCTTGCGCTGTTAAAATCACTAGGTTATTCTTTGCTTTTGTAACATAAATGGCTACTTGTTTAGGTATATGAAATAAGTCTTAAGTAGTATATTGAAGTCCATGTTAACAGGTGCTGTTTAATGACACCTAATGATATTCACTGAGGGGTTATGCTAAACCCAAAAGGGTGATGCTAAACTGGAGAGAAAGCATGTTACCCAGGCAACTACCCTTGTGCAGTATAGAGAAGTGAGCATGTGGCTATGTAGTACACATTTTTTCAGCTTCTTTAAGCATTAAGAATCACACGTGTAATTGACTGAAAAATTACTGCTCAGTTACTGTATTGTATGGTCATAATAGAAGTAAATGAATACATCGTTGTTAGAATAGATCTGTTGGGAATCACTAGCAGGCTAGTCTACTTAGGGAGCAAAAATACAATAAGAAGAAAATAGCTGGTTTAATTAACATGTAAAAATTGGGTTAATTTGAATTCAGCTGGCACAGCAGATATTAATGTCTTCTTTAACAGTCTGGCTAGAACCACACAATTCGTACACTTTTAATCTTTCTAGTTCTATGAGTAATTGTTTTTAAAAATGGATATAGGGTTATTTTAAGCATTTATCTGTGACTTACTGGGGGATTATTCCTTCCAAGTACTGAAAAAAAATTGCTTCTACCAGTATGAAATCTTGTAACAGTGTTAATACATGGAGTTTTAATCAAATCCAGGGCTGATAACATAGAATATGTTCTTAACATGGTGCTGGGATTCTGATGGGATAGGTGCTGTATTTCTTTTCTGTGCTGTCATCACTGCATTGTGATTTGTTGATAAGGACGTGCAGGTTGTTTCACAAAAAAAGCGGCTTTACCAAAATGATGTTGGCAGAGATTTTACGTTTATCATTCCAAACAATCATAATCTAGAGTCCTGTCACCTGCTGTCTTTTTTGTTTTTTCTGTGTGTATGTATTACAATCTTTGGGATAGAACTCAGTGCTTTGGATCTGTTTACTGTTTGGTTAGGTATGTAGCCAATACTAATAAATAAATAATAGCCTTTTATAGCCAGTAAGCCACATTGTAAGATACAAAACTGAGTAGGTTGTGATATATTGGTTTAAAATTGAAGGAGATGTTACTTTTGAAAAACAAAAATTCTTTTGGTTTAGAAGGGATGGAAGTTTCTTCCTTTGAGAGGCTGAGTATCTGTGTAGTCTGTGTCTAACAGTGGGGAGTACTGGGAGCTCCCAAGGAGTTTAAAGGACTGATGGATTGCTCGTGTGCTAACATGTGCATTTGTAACAAGACACAGACTTCTTTGCCAGTAAAGCTTAAGGCGTTCTTATATGTTTGCTGACATCATTAATTGTGAATTTAATCTTAAGAATACCTGAGGAGGTTTCTTTTTATTTACTTCTTGCACTATGTTATGATTTATGGTGGCAAGCTCCCAGAGTTAATTATCTGTTAGACCATTTCATGTTCTACATTTCTTTTACTTTTATTTATTACATGTATATTGAGAGAGGTAGTGTAGAACAGATTTTAGGCCTTCTCTGTGCTGTGCTTTTTTTTTTAAAAAGTCCTCTTTTATTCATCTTCTGATGTTTTTATGTTCCTCATGGAAGTCGGCTTGTTATGCTGTGGATGTTTGGCTGCTGATGCGCAACAAGCACACTTCCAAGTGTTGATCTAGGAAAGCCAGTAGATGTAATCTTTTTAGACTTCAGCAAAGCTTATGATACAGTCTCTCGTATTGTCCTTCTGGACAAAATGTCCAGCACACAGCTGAATAGCCCTGCTACATGATGGATGAGTGACTGGCTTACAGGTCAGGCAGAAAGGGTTACAGTGAATGGGATGATGACAGCCTATCACTAGAGGGGTTGCGCAGGGCTCCATCCTAGTGCTCTTCAACATCTTAGTAAGCAACTTTGATGCAGGACTCACAGGGATACTTAGTAAGTGTGCCAACTGCTGGCATCCTCAAGGGCAGAGAGGCCCTGCAGGGTCACCTCAGCAGACTAGGGAGATGGGCAATCACCAACTGTATGAAGTTTAACAAGGGAAAATGTCAGATTCTGTGCCTGGGATGGGGCAACCTTGGATGTACAGACTGGGGAATGAGAGGATGGAAAGCTGTGCCACAGAGAGGGACCTGGGGTCCTTGGTTGACAGAAAGTTAAGTTATGAGCCAGCAGTGCCCTGGCAGCCAGAAGGGCCACTCGTGCCCTTGGGGACATCAGGAACAGCATTGACAGCCAGACAAGGGAGGGAATTGTTCCCTCTGCTCAGCACTGGGGCAACCTCACCTTGGGTTTTGTGTGCAGCTTTGGGTGCCACAATATAAAAAAGACATTAAACTGTTAGAAAGTGTCCAAAGGAGGGCTCCAAAGATGGTGAAGGGCCTTGAGGGAAGCTGTATGGAGAGTAGCTGAGGTTTCTTGGTCTGTTCAGCCTGGACAAGAGGAGACTGAAGGGAGACCTCATTGTGGTTTCAACTTCCTCAAGAAGGGGCAAGTACTAAACCCTTCACTCTCATGACCAGTGTCAGAATTCAAGCAAACAGCATGAAGCTGAGTTCAGGGAGGTTTAGGTTAGATATTAAGAAAGTTTTTCACTTAGAGTGTGGTTGGAACAGACTTCCCAGGGAAGTGGTCACAGCACCAAGCCTTTCTGAGTTCTGGAAGGACAATCCTCTCAGGTACATGGTGTGACTCTTGGAGATGGTCCTGTGCAGGGCCAGGATCCTGACTGGCCCCTTCCAACTCAGCATATTCTCTGAATTCCCATAAAACAGATGACTGGAAATTGCTGTATAGACATGGGTCATCATAACTTGATGGAAAAAATATCTTTTCTGACTTACACAAACTCTTAGTTCTTCACTGTTACTGCATACTGAGTAGAAGTTTTCATTGAACTGGCTGCAGCGTCACTTTGGATCAAAATCCTGAGGATATAGTTAGTTTCTGTTAAAAATCTGCTGGGTTTGTGTGTGTTTCTTGACATTGGATAACGGAATTTTGTGCTTTTCAGAGATAATCCTTGTTCCCCAACTGCTGCTACACGAACCCATTGAAGCTATGTGCCTGCTACACTGACATAAAGCAGCCTGAGAGACAGCAATCTTAAGTGTCCCAGACTGCTAGCAGGCCCTGCCACCACATATTTGAAGATGATTTTAAACTCTACAGCCTAGACATTAAAGAAGCAGCAAAACAGAATAGTTGGCCTTTGCCTGTTTAAGGATAGGGGTTTGATCTCCATTTGAACTCTTGGGTGTGACACAGAGAAATTAGAATGCTCAAGATCTTTGCTGTATCAAACTTACTGCTGGAAACAATGCCAAGTTGTCTAATTATGTATTTCTGCTTATGAACTAACTTCTGGAAGGACAACTCTGCTTTTATCTACTACTGTGCTAGCACATTAGGAGCCTGGCTGTAATGATGAATTTGAATAAACTGCTCTTGGGCTGAGGAAGAACATGCAGACTACTGATTGAAATTTGTGAATCAACATGCAGGACTGGAGGGCTGTGATGGATGACTAATAAGTTGCTAGCAAATGGATAACACATTCTGATCGGTTCCTTCTGAAATGAGTGGCAGCATGTAGGTCTTGAATGAATTTGCTTTCCAAAAGTGCTAAGTACTGAGTCTTGAGGGAAGTTACTCATGTCTTTATTGGCTCTGTCTTGCCAGGGGAGGGAGGTAGGCTCCCCCAGAGGGCAGTTCAGTTAGACATTAAAGCTGAGGTGAGTAGCCATGCTGAGTGTTTTGCTCATTTTATGTTCTGTTGTGACTTGCCGAGAGGAATAATGCCTTGTTCAACAGACATTTCCTTTCAGTGATATAAAGACTTCCTGACAGCACTGAGGAGAGGGCATTTTAGGATAAATTTTAATCCTTGCTGAATATTTTTTGAACACATTTTGGTTATGGTTTTATTTCTTTTGTATAAAGATATTATATTGTATTTCAATATTGTATTATATTTCAATTTTCTGCAAGCAAGTTGGTTTCATAGCTATTGTTTTTTCCTTCATCCCTTAGGTTGATATCCTTTCAGGAGTTTGTGGCATTTGAATCAGTCCTGTGTGCTCCAGATGCATTGTTCATAGTAGCCTTTCAGCTGTTTGACAAGACTGGCAAAGGAGAAGTTACTTTTGGTAAGCCATCCTTAAAGTGCATTTTTAATGTAAAAAACCCTACCTATGCCAAACTCTGTTTCACCTACTGTTACTGTAGGAGACAGTGATTGGTAGCAGAACTACACTAATGCCAAGCAACTTTATGTCTGTACTTTTAAAATTGTTTATGTGTGCACACTATGAAGCCAAGGTCATTGTCACCATCACAGTTTTCCCTGGAGGACTGGTCGCTTCTCTTTTTCTCTTTCCCAACATGCTTGTGCAGGTCCAGACCAGAATTGATATATGACTGTAGGAAGTGATTGTAAAACTGCAAGGAGGTTGCCAGAAGACCTGGGTGAATGTTGGATTTGAAATCATTACCCTGATTTTTTTTTTTTTTTTTCATTTAAATTGGCTATATTTCAAGCTGGCTGACTTTTAAGGCTTAAAACTGTATTCTGTGAGATTTTACAGTAATGAATTCATTATTACATGCCCTCTGCCATTCCCTCCCCCTTTAAAGTGCATTGGAAGTGTGATGTTTGCACTGATAATGAGATACACTCAGGCCAGTTTAAAACTTGATTAGGAGGACTGTTTATTTCTAGATATCCTAGAGATATCAAAAGCTATCTGCAGGGCTATCTCCCACCTGCCTAATGATAAGGGCCACTCAGTCTGAAATAAAGATTCAGAATTTAGCAGTTTGCACTAATTTCTGATACTGAGCTTGCACTTGAAAAAGTGTGGGATTTTTTTTACTGAGTACTTACACTGGATAAAATTGCTGTTTCTAATCTGCTACATTTGGACATGGTTATTCCTATATATCAAGTTTGTTTGGTTGTTAAACAGTTCTAAATAAATAGAAAATTTGATGACACTGATTCTCTGTCTTTTCAAGATATATGTTTCACACATCCATTACTTTTTACTGGTGTTTCCCCGCACCTCTTATGCTCAGTTAAAAAAGCCCTTCTGTTTCCATTTGAACTAACAAGATTCTGTATCCATTGCTTGAAGCATCATTGTATCCCTTCTACCATCTCCAAAAGTGTGTTAGAAGTTGAGGCTGGTGAGAAGACTTGCTGTCTCTTCTTGTGTCTATTTTATTTTTTCATTATTTTAGTAGTGTGATGAGGGTGTGACAGATATGCTTTTCGTGTGCAATATTTCAGAAGTTACTACAGATACGAAAAGATTTTCTGAATAAAATTCTGCAGATCATAACCTTGATGAAGGAAGTATTTTCTGCCTAACATTTTTATGTATGTATATGGACAGAGAAGCAGTGAGGGATTCCATGCTTTTAAAATAGGAGGGAATGCATATTTTACCAGGGTTTTGTTCCAGTGAAGGCAGATCAGAGTTCCTGGAATGCCTGTGATGTGCAGTTTCTTATCTGCGTCAGAGGCCCCAGTTGCTTGGAGCACTCATTAATAATCTGGGAAGAACTGTATTCATTTGATCTGAATGCTGAATCAGTCTGACTTAACTTTTTAACTCTTGGCATTCTTGTTCCTATTTTTCTTGCTGTCAAATGCTTCCCTTGGGGTTTGACACAGTGAGTCAAAGGATTTGTTTGGCATTTGAAGTCCATTGAAGTCCTTCTAGTGATGAGAGAAAATCCCATGGCAGACTGTATTTAAGGTATTTGAAAGAAGAGACATGCCAACATTGGCAGAACCTCAGATAACTTTCGTTTAATTCCTTCATCTCCCCTTTTGAAACCATAGATGTATTTGTAACTTGTGTAGAACCTTGGGGAGGATGGAAGAGCTGTGTCAATGTTGTGCATTCTTTTAGACACGGCTAGTTCCTTATTTTCTATCACAAAGAGAAGAAAAGAGTTTTATTTTCCTACTACCATGAAAAAACCCTAATATTTTCATAAATACGTTATTAAAATACTATTCTGTAACTTTGCCACTCAATGTCTCAGTCATGCGTCTTTGAGGCTAATTATGAGATCTTTTTCCATCCACTTGAATGAGAATGGTATCAAGTCCTTATCAAGGTTAGGAGACTTAAATAGAGGTTTTGTATACTGTGGAATTAGTGTGAAAGGAACAGAAGAATAGGGAAAGGATAATTTTTCAGTATACTGCTGTTAGGTGTAGTATCTCAAGGCTCTCATTTGAAGTCTGTATGTCATTTTATTGTTGTAAAGAAACAGCATGGCTTATCTGTGCAGTCATTGTTTTTCTATACAGTAAAATGATGATATAAATATTTTAGCTTACACCAAGCAAAATAGTTACCAGCAGTGAATTTCACATTTTATACCATGCAAAGCCATCCAACTCTTACTCTTTCACAGGTGCACTTGGCTTGGCATCTTTGTCAAATGAGTTAATAATGAGCTTTACACCAATGAGCTTTTACACTGAATGTGAGATCCAGGCTGTAGATATTCTGAGAAATGTTCTGGGTAAAGAAGTTCCAATTTGACACTTCACACTTACTTTTCTTGGAAAATGCTGCACTCTTACTTTACCAATCCATTTGCTATCACAATAGGGAGTAAAATAGAAGTGGATTTTTTGGAGTCATTTGCTATATTTACATCTGAGTTAAGTTACATTTTAGTATTCTGTCAATATTCAGGTTAATTATAGGTTAAGTATTGCTCAGTTAAATTATGTTAAGTTCTGTTAAGTTTGGGCCTTGTTAAGTTTAGGTTACTTCTAAGTTTTGATAAGTTCAAATTTTATAAAGTTCAAATGATATTAAGTCTTTATCCTATTAATTTAAGGTTTTATTAAATGTAAGTTTTATTAAGGCCATATAAATTAAAATTATTTCATATTATTTAAAAATCTCTCTGCCAAAATTTATTGAGTTAAAGTATTGTTCGATTTTAAATTACCCTAAGTTCTGTTAAAACATATTCATCTTGTTTGTAAAGTTTAGTTATTTTTTGGAGATAAGATATTTCAACTAAAACAGCTGTGATGAAATATTGATAAACACCTGTATGTGGATGGAAATGGGTTTGCATTTTAGCCATATGTTGACATCTCTACAATTTTAAATGTTTCATTTCTTTCAAGTTGCAAGTTAACTGTACCTGGTTCTTTGACAGAGCTATTACCTTTTTAAAAGCGCTGATGTGCAAGCAGTGTGAGTACGGGGGGTGGGAAGTATTTCCAGTTTATTGCTTTTTGAGGCGAATTAAATGGCCACTAGTAAATTAGTGGCTAGTGGCTGATTGAGACTACACCTGGCCATTGCATCATGTTGTAGATTTACTTTCTGCTGAAGTGTCAAAGCTTTGACAGTTTGTAAGGAGTTAAAGCTCTCAGCAGGAAAGTGAGAGGAAGTTTAGCTGGCTTTTAAATTCAAGGCAAAGAGCAAACCATTGCTTCTTACTCTTGAGTGTTGACAGGCACATAAAAGCTGATAATGTAAGTCCAGGGGTTTAAGAGACTTAGTAGAGTTGCTTTTTTGTCGTATGACTGTATTTTAATGCCTCATTAAAGAAGCAGAGCCCTTTGAAATTCTTTACTAGATGGCATTTAAAAATGGTGAGATGGTTGGGTAAAAAAGTGTTTAAAAACTAAGTCATTGTAACCTTCATCTTTAATTTTGGATGGGTAAAATAAGTGATGGTACCTAACAGTTCTGAGCTGTGAATCACAGCACTGAAACCCAGAAACTGGAACTTTCCTTTTCTGATACCTGTTCTCACAAGCCCTTGTGAAGGGCAAAATAAGTGTTGTCCGTGTTGATTTTGCTAAGAGAGTAAGGAAAGACACAGTAAGAGCTGTAGTTGCCTGAGTCTGTGCTGCCAATTATTATTGAACTTGCTTTAAAGATTTTAATTCTGATTTGTATTAAAGTAGAATTACCCACCAGACAGAAATTCTTGCTCTTGTACTTAATGAAATGGAGCTGTGGTATAGTGTGTGGTTTTATGATTTTGGTTTTCTTTTTTAGAGGTCCTCTAATTCAATCTGAAGCTGTTTCAAAATGGATACTGTGTTGTGCTGCTTTGAGAAATATGAGTATGCTGGAAAATGTCAGTCCTTTAATTAAAAAAAAAAAAAACAAAAAACCAACAAAACAACAAAAAAAAAACAACCTCCCTCCAAAGCCAGCAAAAACATGAAGGAAATTGGGAACCCAACCCCCAAATTTTTGGTTTTTTAAGTGTAGCAGCTGCAAATTTGAGGATTATATTTTGCTTTTGTCTCTAAACATGACTTTATTGGCATGCAGACAGCAGCTATTGTGGGTCTTTGCTTCTGTTATTAATTATATCGGTACATTTCTTAGATAAACACATTAATTAAGGTTACATATTACTAAGTGCTCCTGTTTGCTGATACCTGATATTTGAATTGCCTGAATACTTGTTTGTAAACTTTCTAAAAGGACACAGCTCTTAAGAGAGGTTTAAATAGCTCCACAGCTATTGTGATGAACTTCAGAGCTTTTTCCTCTATGATAATGCTTTGACATTTTTTTAATATGCAAAAAATTATTACGGAAGTTCCATAGTTGCTTTTTTGACCAAAGAATTAGCTTCTGATTCTGCATTTGCTTTTGTTACAGAGGATTATTTGTTTTATGCTTTGCACTGCAATCACTGGTATGACTTGGTTCTTCTTATGGAATCTGTAACTCTTTATCTCTTGCACAACACCTAGCTTAATGATGCCCAGATATACTGAATACCATGTAAAGCAATGAAAAGCTAAATCTGAACCAACAAAATAAATTGCTACGACTGTAAGCTTTGATCCCTTGAGAAACTGCAGTATTTAGTATTTATCAGTGATAATTCTATTGCTGGTTCAAATTGCCTTGAAACCAGTTGTAGCTAGTGATGTGTTAGCTTACACATCACAGCTTCACCTATACAGTGGAACATTTGCTGATTTATAAATGACCACTGCCTAGGTATGATGGTTCCAGTGGCAACGTTACAGATGCAAAATCTGCTTAGTCTCTGATGGTTTTTTGTTATTTGTACACTATTGGATTTTGAACAAATAATTGCCAATTTTAATTACAAGAGGATGTAAAGTAGACTTGTTAGTATATTTATTTTCTTCAAAACTATTTTTGAAATCTTCTCAGACTATTTTTTGAGAATTTAATTTCTAGACATACGTCAGCTTTTTGTTGACATGTGTCTAGAAATGGCAAGTTTTTGTTTTGTTTTTTTCCTTTTAACTAAAATGTTATGCAACCAGGCAGACTTGGATGCAAGCATCTTAAGTGAAAAAGAGCCTGTTTGGATATAAAGTGAATCTGTCATTCTAAATATTAGGAGAAGCTTTGTCCTATTACACTGGTTTCATTTGTTTTAGCAAATGCTATTGAGTTTTCTAAATGATTCAGGACTGAAATTCAGTTTCAGTTTGTTCTTTGTTTTTGGTTTTGTTCTGTTGTTTTGTTGGGGGTGGTAAGAGAATCATCAAACAATTCAGATTGGAAGGAACTGTGGCAGCCATTGGTTGGAACTCTTGCAGTGCCACCATCAAAGCCAGTTGCTCGAGGGGAAATATCTAATCAATGTTTTAAATAATCTCTGAGGCTGGAGACTCTACAGCTTCTATGAACAAGCACCTCCCAGTGTTTGATCACTATTATAGTGGAAAACTAAATTCCTGAGGCCCGGTTGGGATTGTCAGAGTTCCAGCGTGCATCCATTGCTTCTTGTCTTTCCACTGTGCATCTCTGTCTTCCCTTCACCTGTTGGGTAGCTGTAGACAACAATGAGCTCCTCCTTTAGATCTCCTGTCTCCAGCCTAAGAAAACCCCATTCCATCAGCCTCTCTATGAATGTCATATGCATCATCCCCTAGCTGCCTTGTATAGAGAAAATAGAAGTGATATTCTGGTTTTGTTAGCAGGTTGTGCTGTTGACCTTGGTGAAAGTGATCGGGGGTTGTTTGCTTGGTTGGTTGGTTGTTTTGTTATTATTGCTACTGCTGCTACTACTACTACTACTACTACTACTACTACTACTACTACTACTACTACTGCTACTACTACTCAGGGCAAGAGGAGTAAATTTATTTTTTATGGCCACAGGGGGCCTAGTGCTTTTCAAACTGCAGGTCTTAGGGTGCTGGCAGTTTGTTGCTATCATCTAATGAGGCCAGGAAAGGTAATAAAAGAATGTATGGCTGTTGCCAGTGAGCTGAAATTATAGATAGCCACAGTTCAAGTAGAAATATTTTTAAGGAATTGCATTCTGAAAAATTTCTGAAAATGTTTAAGCAAAATATGTAATATTCCATGTGTAAATTCATGTTATTCCCCCTTACATACAGCTGCGACAGCAGGCAAGAAGAAGCAGGCAAGTTTGTAATCCAGAGTCTTACTTTCTGAGGGTGATGGCGCTTTTGGAAAGAGCCTGCTTTTTTTTTTTTTTTTTCCTTTTTTTCCTTTTTTTCCCCCCTCTCTCTTTTTTTTTTTTTTTTTTTTTTTTGTGATATTTGCAGTATTTAGCACAGGTAACAGAGTGTATGAGTATTTCAGTCAAAAATTAGGGCAAATATTGTTGAATATGATGCTGTATGGATATGTCATGAGAAAATTAATTAGTAGGTTTTAGAAGTGACAAGAGCACAAACAACCAGAGCAAGGGGAAGGTAAGAGGATGAAAAAGACAATTTCAGCAGATTTGTGAAGTTGAAGCTTATCGTGGATCTTCTTGATTGGGAAGAATCATGAAGGCGCAAGCATGTTCTGTGTGATAATCTTTTCATTAATGTGAAATTAATCTGTAAGACTACTCTGTCCTTGTTGGGGCTGTCCCAGTACAGTCTTTTTTAATGCCTGAGGGTGTGCTGAGTTCACCAGTGCATTTTCTAAGAGCAGCTCAACAAGTATCATAAGCTTTTGCTTCTCACTGATGGGCTCCAGATGTTGGTATGGTATCTGAAGGTGAAAAAGCATTGTGAGGGCATCCATTTTTTATATATGTGGACCTTTATTGCACTTTTTAAATGATCCGCTTTTATTGCAGAAAGAACTACCCCGATTTTTGGAATTTTCTGAGTGACATATGAGTGTTTTCTGAACAACTGAATGTAGATACATGGGAATATCAGATTGGCATGTGTGTGTTGTATGGTATCTTGTCAGAGATCGAAAGAACTGCTTGGAAGTTGTTCCAGTTCAGTGGGTTAAAAATCCTCTTTTTACGGAAGACCAACTATAGATTTGCACAATTGACTATAATGGCTCCAATTTTAAAAGATAGCGGTAACAGAGAGCACTTCCAATTGGTGGGATAGTTCAAGACTACTATACGCTCAGATGGCTAAAATATTGTGCTTTCTGCTGCTACTTCATGCTACTTAAAAAGAAAAAAAAAATAGGTGTGGAAAAGGTGGGAACACGCCAATTTGGGAGTCAATTTCAACTGTATGAGGTCGCTCTTTGGTTAACAGAGTAACTTTTTGGTGAGCTGAGGGTCAGCCATCTGTATATCCCATTGGAAAAAAAAGCCCAACATGATTACTAGGCAGCACTTGGAGAGGCACCAAAAGCTTCCACACCAGAACACACTTTAAACCATGTCAGGAGTAGTATATCACTTTAAGCTTGTTTTTTATTAAGATTTTTCCTCATCCCATTTTCAAACTGGCCTGGAGTTGCAAATTAGAAAGTATAATCTTCATCAGATTCTAAGAGCCAGAAAAATGTTTTGTTATTACAGATTTTAATATGAAATTTCAGATAGCAAAATACACATATTTTTGTGGTGTGTGTTGTTTAGTTTTCTAAATTGGAAAATCTGCTGTTACCTAGCAGTTAATGACTATTTTTTCCTAACATTTGAAATTCAGGACCCGATTTGAGAAGCTGATAAAAGAAAACAAAACTGAGACTATGTTGGAAGTGCTCAAAGTGAAAATTACAGTTTAGATAGGTTTGAGGGTAGATAATTAGACATTTTAATTGAACTAAAATAGTTTTATACTAATACAGTACTGTTGTGGGAGTACATTTTGTGGTGTATTTGAAATTGAAGTATTTAAATGAGGGAAAATGTATGTTAATGCTTTGCAAGAAAGTGATTTTTTTTTTAAAATATCATCTAT
This sequence comes from Brachypodius melanocephalos, assembly GCA_013398615.1. Taxonomy (NCBI): domain Eukaryota; kingdom Metazoa; phylum Chordata; class Aves; order Passeriformes; family Pycnonotidae; genus Brachypodius; species Brachypodius melanocephalos. Next base: position 19,937,847 of record VZSR01001283.1, on the reverse strand, counting down.
CTAAGCAAAATAGCTTTTAAAGATGTAGAGCTCTCAAATCTATGCTGGAAAGAAAAGTGTAAAATTCAGGGTTATTTCTTTGAGCCAGGAGTTTGCCTTTATGACTTTGGTTGGTATATTAAATTGCTGTAGGAAACAAAGATGTGAATTCTGAAGTAAATTTTTTATTGCTGGACAACTACAGTGAAATTAGCCCCTGCCGGTGTAAAAAAAAAAAAAAAAAGCGTTGATTCAGTCTGGACTCTGAAAGTCCTTTGTTTTTACATCTCCATGATAGGGATAACAGAAATGAGTCCAAATGATGATTTAGTTTGCCCTCATGGGGCATTGAATTTGATATTCAGGTTTAGTTAAACACAAGCAACACTGGCTTATGTTAAGCAGCAAAATTCAGCACTAGTCCACAATTGGAATAGCTCGAAATAATTAAATTGGGTGAAATTACTTTTTTTTTTTTTGAGTTAAATTTTGTCTTTGGAAATTTTCTCTGGATTTGGAGGAACAAGTCCTGTGAAAAAATAAACACACAAAGTTATCAAAATAAGTGAATTCTGAGGGTTTTCAGGTGTTTGTGTATAAGTATGTACAGCCACATTTTTCAGGTGCAGGTGAAACTGATCTTAGTCTAAATGGATCAGGTGCACTAAGGCAGAGTTTTGCACTCTTTTAAATGAATCATTTCTGGAATGGTAGTGATACCACATGATAGAGCTCAGATAAATTGCACTGACCTGTGCTGTTTTTTTAAGAGGAAATGAAAATACAGCATTAGTTTATTATTTCAGGGCTTCTAACCTGTGGAAAAAGGTGGCTGTGACAGCCCTTCCTGCTCTTAATACTTTATTGAGGGAAGTTGCAGGGGTGAGTACCTTTCCTTTGCTGTCCTTAGTAATGAAATTATTCCAATGTGTTATTCAGTTTACTGCATGGCCACCATAAAACTATTTCAACTGTTTCCTTAACAAAGCAGCAGGGAGATGAAGAAGGTGATTGTAATGCTAGTACTTCCAGTGTTGTTCCTCTTGGACTACCTATCATTCCACATCTTATCTCAACAGATGTGATGTTGACATACTTTTTGTAGAATAAAAGTCATCATTATCAAGGATGGAAATAAATTCTAATTAGCTGTGAATCTGAAGTTCACAACAGTAAATAAAAACCCAAGAAAACAAAACCAAACCAAAACCAAACAAAACCCCACAAAACAAACAAACAAAACAAAACAAAACAAAACAAACCACCAAACAAAAATAAGTCAACCCAAATCTTGGATAAATCCCAACAATTCCAGTAAAACAAGATAATACATAGAATAATTCCTTGATTATTTCTGACCTATGTATATATAAATATATATGTATGCACCTGTCTCTGTACACATATGCTTTTACACAAGTTTATTGTTCTTCCAAAATGTCATAAGTAAAGCAAGCCTGGCAGAAGGCTAGCTTGGCAGAGCAAGGATCTGCTTTGGAGCTAAGGCAAAAACCGGTGTATGTTCAGTCCATTCTAAAGAAAAAATTCATGTGGCCCAAGCTGAACTGGAGTTGAAGCTTCAGTGAGGGACAAAAAAAAATTTTAAAAATATGCTAATAGCAAAACACAGTCCACAAATAACATTGTCTCATTACATGGTGAGAATGGTCATCTCACAAACAGGGACATAGGTGAGGCAGAGACGTTTAACATTTTGTTTTCTGTTGTCTTCAACATGGATGATGGGGTAAGGGAGTTCACAGTGCCCTGAGCTGGAGAACCAGAGGGAATGGCATGAAACTGTGTCAGTTTAGGTTAGATAATGGAAAAAGGTTCTTCACCCAGAGGGTGGTTGGGCACTGGATCAGGCTCTGCAGGGAAGTGGTCACAGCACTAAGCCTGACAGTGTTCCAGAAGTGTTGAACAATGTTCTCAGGCTTCGGGTGTGATTCTTAGGGTTGCTCTCTGTTGGGCCAGGAGGTGAACTTCAGTGATCATTGTGAGTTCCATCCACCTCAGGATATTGTACTATTCTGTAATTTTTGTGTGGCCAGGAGCCAGACTGACAACCCCAATGTGAATAAGGGTGCCAAGAGGCTGGTTCCTGGGCACAGCTCTCACTGTCAAGTCCATGCTATCTGAGCACAGACAGAAAATCAGGTCTGGTGACGACTACCTGGGCCAGCCAGACATGTCCACAGGGATGAGGCAAGTCTGAGATAAGGCTGGGAAGTTTAATCAGGGAATTGGGGTCACTGAGGTGTAGGCATCACTACAGCAAGCCTCATCAAGAGCGATTAAGACCTGATATGAGGCTTCTTCCAGCTCTTCCTCTTGCAGCGTTATGCCTGGACCCATATCCCTCATGCTTGTGCATGAGGAAGAAGTTGTTATGGGGAAGAAGTTGCAAAACCCAGTGGTGTACTCAGGATCGTGAAACTTATGGAAAATGTGGAATTGTTTCAAGTGGTCAGTGAGAACCAAAGCCTGTGGAAATCATTCTGTCCTCATCTCCTCTGAACTTGAGGTCAGGTGGTTGGTAAGGTACTGAGGTTTCCTAGGCATGATATTGAAACAGCTCCTCTCATCAAAACAAAATTGTTTTCTTCTTTGCAGGAGATACATAGTTCATGTTCTTTACAGAAGTTGCTAGTACAAATATCATCAGGGTAATATAATTTTTTTCTCAAGGCCCAGGGCCTATATATATATATATATATATATATATGTATGTATATATATATATATATATATATGTATATATATATATATATATATGTATATATATACTATGTAACTATACTATGTTCAAATCATTTAATTGTGTAAAGGAATAAGATATATAAAATGTATAGATTTTATATAAAACAGATCTGAGGATGGCAGGTTTTCCACAAAAATGTTGTGACTATTTTATAAGATCGGTGGATTTTTGAGATTCTGCTGAGACTGTTGACTTTACTGGGCTTAATGATGACAGCGTTGAAGAATATATTTGCAAAATACATTTGAAAAATATACTTGCAAAATATAGTTTGAAAGAATTTCAGATTTAATGTGTCAGATACTTATGCACTACTTACTATACCCAGTGAAGATTTTAGTAGCATGTTCTGTTACATGACTTTCCTTAGACACAAAATACAGTGGAATAATGACTTTCAGAGTTTTCCTTTTAAAATCTAAAATTTATAAATCCAAATTTCACTTGGAGAATATTGGTGGTCCTTGTTGTATCAAGACTGTCTATAGTTATTCCAAAGCATGCTTTATTTCTATTTTACTTCCTAATCACAGGAAATGGAATGTCATAGGAATGAAAATGGAATGGAATCACAGAAATGAAAATGTGAATGCAGCATGCTTGTTTGTGCAATAAGCATTTAAACATACATATCAGTACACTTCAGAGAAGAAGGTCCCCAGGACTTAAAGGACCAAAAACCCCCACTGTAAATCAGCAGGCAGATCACCTGGAGGGAAAATAAAACAACTTTCATGCAGTGATCAGAAACGAATGGCAAGGTAGCTATTTTTTTAGTTAGAGACCATGGAGGGACAAACAATTATTTGTTTCAGAACCTTGTAATTTATTTTAAAATTGAGTTGCAAAGTTGAATTTTTTGAAAGATTGATAAAAGTGACAGCATGGATTTCTGAAAGTGAGTGTTTAAAATCTTCAACCTGTTGTTTGTTTTGCTTTCTAATAGCTCTGGTTTGAACAATGCAAACACACAAATGATTGTATTTGCTAGCTTTAGATTGATTTTGTGCTGTTACACCTCTTGACATTGAAGCATTAACATTTTGCTTTTTTAAAACTAAAGCAATAAAACAGTGTTCTGAAATGGGTTTTTAAGCTTCCATTTATCAGATATTTTGATAAAATACTTGTTTAGGATCAAAGCACAATTGTCCAGAGAGGTTGTGCAACCTCTGTTACTGAAGATATTTGCAGAATCACTGCTTGGAAGTGATGTTGTCCAGTTGGAAGGGACCACAGCAGGTTATCTGGTCCAACCTTCCTGCTCAAGCAGGGTCATCCCAGACCACATGGCCCAGGATTGTGTCTAGATGGTTTTTGAGTATCTCCCATAAGGGAGCTCCACAGCCTCTCTGGGCAATCTGCTTCAGTGCATAGACACCCACACAGTAAAGTTCTTCCTCATGTTTGGGTGGAACTTCCTGATTAAAACTGGGCCCAGTATTGAACCTTGGGAAACGCCACCAGTGACAGGCCTCCAACTAGACCCTGTGCCACTGATGATGACCCTCTGGGATTTCAAAGTTCCCTTATTCTGACGTCCTGAATCAGAAGTTTATGAGGGGTATTCAAACCTCATCTGGCCATGGCCCTGAGCAACCTCTTCTGGTTGGACTTTCTTTGACTGGTGGTTGGACTCCATGAAATCCAGATGTCTTTTTCATTACAAATTATTCTGTAGATCTGAGACAGGTTCCTTTAAAAAAAGTCTAAACAGACATCATAACACCTGGCTACTGAAGCACACCTCAGCTTCTCTGTGTTCTCTGTGTTGTCTCTGACTTGTGGGTAGCTGTGGAGCTTCCAACTGCAGGTTTAATGCAAAACTATATTTTTTTCATTTCATTGTTTCATCCTGGACTTAGATGATTAGAAGATGTCACTGTTAGAACTGAACAATAACTTAGAGTGAGTTCTGGTACCTAACTGGATACCTTTTGGTGATTGAATCACAAGCTGAAACACTTCAAATTTTTTGTGTAGTATGGATGGTTTTTAATTTCTGAATTGGGCAGTCTGCCTACAGATGAGACTTGAGTCAGTGATGTTGTAGATGAATGGATAATGAGACCTAGTGAAGGAAGAGGAAGAAGACTTCCTCTGGGCATAGGAGTTTGTGCACCATAAATGGTTGCAAAAAGGAAGTAGGGAGTATGTGTAAAAAGGCAGTGGCAAAGAGGTTACCATGTCTCATGCCATTAAAGAATCAGTAGAAGCACAGTAGGCAGTCTTCCACTCAGCTGCCTGCACTGTATAATCCAACATGCGTTCTGTTAGAAAAGCATCTGGTAGTAGTTGCCAAGTCATAGTGACATCAAAATACAGTATGATTGTGAAAAGATCAAGTTGTGTGGGTTCTCTTATCTACACTAATATGGTAGTCTGTGTTTTCCGGGTCATAGGAAAAATTAAGGGCACATCTTTAACTTGGTCTGTTTAGAGTGATACTTGTACTCACATGAACTTCTGAGACATGCCTGTGGCCTTTAATCTCTAAAACAGACAAGGGAATGCAAATGGTCTGGATAGAGACCCTATTATATTCCTAATTGGCTTGATGATGTTTTCACTTTCATTGCTGTGCGTTCCTTTGCCTTTTGTAATGCCAATAATTAAACATTGTATTTAGTCTGAAGTTACCATTCTTTGCACTTCTTGACTGCTCAGACGTGTCTTGGTGATGTGCCCTTGCAGCCCAGAAAGCCAAACGTGTCCTGGGCTGCATCCAAAGCAGCATGGCCACCAGGGTTCGGGAGGGGGTTCTGCCTCTCTGGTCTGCTGAGACCCCACCTGGAACACTGCATCCAGCTCTGGGCTCCCCAGCACAGGAAGGACATGGAGCTGTCAGAGCAAGTCCAGAGGAGGAAACCAATGATAAAAGAGATGGAGCACCTCTCTTCTGATGAACAGTGGAGAGATTTGGGATTGTTCAGCCTGAAGAGGAAAAGGCTTTGGGGTGACCATATTGCAGCCTTCCAGAACCTAAAGGGAACCTACAAGATAGGATAAGAGGGAATGGTTTTAAACTGAAAGAGAGTAGGTTTAAGTTAGATATATGGAAGAAATTCTTTACTATGAGGTGGTGAGACACCATAACAGGTTGCCCAGAGAAGTTGTGGATGCTCTGTCCCTGGATTTGTTAAAGGTTGGATGAGGCTTTGAAAACCATGGTCTAGTGAAGGGTGTCCCTGCCCATGGCAGAGCGGCTGAAGCTAGATGATCTTCAAGGTCTCTTTCAACCCAAAACATTCTATGACTGTATGTTTCATTTTCTTGAGATGGAATTTTAATTTTGGTCTCCAGCCAAGGAGGGTTTACAGGACACAGAGCTGAGGGAGCAGGATACATTGTTCCTTCAAGGTGGCTAATGTATGATAATAAATTAAAATAAAATTACAGGGGCATAGGCAAAGAAGACTCTGCAGCTTTCATATGTTAACAATTTGAAGTAAGAAGTGTGTGGAGCCTTGCCCCATCAAAACAAATTTGAGACTCATTTTATACTAGCTAAGTTTCTGCTCTCTTAACTTGCTTCAGGTAAGAATGCACCTTTTATCTCTGACAAAGGCAAGTCTGGAGTCCAGCCAAACATAGCTTTTGGTAAATGATTTGTTCCTAATCTCATCCACACAGTATCAGTGGCTTGACCTGGGGAAATTCTGCATGTGGGATGAGAGGGAATGACGAGGCAGATGAACATCTGATTTCTCTGTGAATGTCTTTATTTCTCTGGAAAAGCAGTGATCACTGTCAGAAAGAGGCAACCTTTTTTTCCTCTTGTATGCAGGCAAGACAGGCTGTCTTTTTATGCCAGTTGCCTTCTCTGAAGAAAGTCTGGCAGAAAGCAGGAACTTTATAAATGTGATCTCCAGTGACATGTGGCAAGGTGCCTTGAACTGTGTCAGTAGGAAGCACTCAAAATGAAAGACTACAAGTAGAGGGCTAGGACCTCACCCTGAACCAATATACTTTCTCTCCCACTGCCTTGAGAGCAGAGTTTTGCTCTTGGAGAATGCTGGCAGACAAGATCCAAGCTGGCTGTGATGGAGCTTAAGACATGAATGAACAATGGGTCTGTCCTGGGGACATTGACTTTGCTTGGAGAAAATTCTCAAAGGAGTTAGGACTTGGATTTATGAATTTTATGAATTTGAGGTTAACTGGGGTTAGTCTTTCTGTTTGTAAGTTAAATCCAACTTGCTCTTTTACCACTGATTTCCTGGGATCAGTGGGTGCTGTGTTTTTAAAGCTGAAACTACAGACTGGGCTGTGAGATAGGAAGAGGTCTGTAGTTTCATTTCTGCTCTCTGTGAAACCTTCTTGCTTTAGAACAAGCTATTCTTGTAGGTAATACCATCTGCATGGCTTTTGGGTCAGTGCAGCAGGACACCTGCCCCTCTCATCTCTTTGTGAGATGTTGTTTTCTGTGTCTTTATTCTTCATTTACTTGGGCTCTTTCTGACATCTTCCTGGCTCTTAGCTAAGCCACTTCACTCTCACTTTTTTCCTGCTTCCTTGCCTAAAAGAGGGGATTCCACTCTGGTTCGATTTCCCCAAGTCAGCAGAGCTGCTGTGCCTGCCTGGCGTGGACTGAACCAGAAGCAGGAACTCGACATGCACAGGAGATACAACTTCATTGCTCCGAGGAGTCAGGTCCCACCTTTGCTTGTGGCACTGGAATGAGCTAGAAGGTGGCTCCCAGTCCTGCCTGGCAGGCAGAGGCTGGCTCCAGTGGAGTGACTCCCAGCTTGTTCTGAATACAGGCGAGCACTAAGCTGTGCTGATTTCCTCAACCCCAGGCACCAGCCATGCATGGGAACTAGCTTACAGCTCTCTTGCTCTCAGAGACAGACAGGAGCTCGTGGTTTGGACTCCTGGTCTTTCTTCCACAAAGTGTGAAAGGAGCAGACCAGCTCCTGGCCCAGCCTGTGGGTAGGGAGTGACTCCTGGGAACCATCTCTCCATGCTCACAGGAACTCACAGGAGACAAGAACTGGCTCTTGGCTCGAGTTGTTAGAGGAGTCATACAGCAATTAGGAAGGCATATAGCAGCTGGGAACCTCTGGCATTGAGCTTGTCTTCAGAGGATATCTTTGCCCTATTTTTTTGGCTGAGATGAAACTCTCACATTGAAGTAGGCTCTGTCCTTTGAGACAAGTACTTGTCTCAGAGCTTATTGCTGTTTTCATTACTTACAGTATATGCTATCTAGTTGCATAAATGTATGGTCCTTACTAGTGATTGTATAAAATAGTTGCTTCATGAAAACTGTTGTGTGTTACGGTTTGCCAAGTGTGTGGTAAACTGTTGCCCACTTGTGACTACTAAATATGAAGCTTTTATTTAAGTGTGATCATACTTTTCATACTGCCCCTCTCCTTGTAGAAGATATTTAGGTTTAAAATCTGAATAGTGCTTTTCTTCCTGCAAACCATGTCTCCCCCTATCCTCTGTCCTGCTTGTCAGTGCTCCATAAGTAAGTCCAGAAAAGTGGATCTTGGAATAATGGTATTTCTGTAGTTGATTTGTTTGAATGTGGAGAACTCTGGGAAAAATTCAAAAGCATGAATTATAGTGACACAAAACTTTCATTGTTAGCAACTTGAAAAGATTATGCTGAAAATCAGTTAGCTTTAGTCATCTTTTTGTAGGTTGTCTTTTAATCTTCCCTTGTTTGAATTTGAAACTTGAAATATCTGAGTTTCTTTTAATTAAATGCTGTGCATATAAAACTTCACAAATAAAAATATTTTTTCAGAAACTATTTGTGAGGATGATGATTTGGCTAAACAAAAAGCATTAGGTTTGCTTTACAATATGTTACTAATTTATATGAACAGTATTGCTTTCCAATTATAAAATATTGTATTTACTTATATGTTTGTCTCTATTGTTATTTTATTTTATTACTAAATGAACATTTTTTCTTTTCTTCCCAGAGGATGCTAAGCAAGTTTTTGGCCAGACCACAATTCATCAGCACATTCCTTTTAACTGGAATTCAGAGTTCGTACAGCTGCATTTTGGAAAGGATAGAAAAAGACACCTAACATATGCGGAGTTCACTCAGTTTTTACTGGTGAGTCTAATGCAGTATGGTTTGTTAAGAGTAATAAGAATGATGCAAGAATCAAAGTATTTTCAAACTTGCCAAATAGCATGCTGGTAGCAAAGTTGAAATACTTACCAAGTGTGGGCTTTTACACAGAGTGCTGGACTTGTATAGTATGTTGATAAATAGGATATGCTATTGGAAAAAAACTGCTGATTGAGGCTAGCTGGGGTTTTTTTCCTTTTCTTTTGTTTTTGCACCTGCATGCAGAAGGTGATTTTTTTTCTACACTGTTGTATAGGCATAGACATGAAGATAAAAACTAGACTTTGATGTCTGAAAATGTCCTGTGTTTTAAAATCTACAAGAATGTTAAATAACACTATTGAACATTTTGGACTCAACTTGCCAGACTCATATTGAAGTACTTCTGTCTGTAAACAGCATGTTTACCAAACATATATTTAATTCAGACCTGATATCCAGTAATACTTTTTACAAGCCATTTCCACACACTTCACTTTTGCTCTTTTTTGAATTAAACTTATCTTAGAGAGGGAAAATTTGCTTGTAGCATATAAAGAATAAAATACTGCTTTTTGCAAGAAATTCTTGGCTGTTCATACTTTTGGGTATTTGTTACAGGAAGTAAAATATTATGCTAATAAAAAAATAAACTGATTTTCTGTATTTCATCAGTGCTGTTAAAAATAGTCTTCAGTAGGAAAAGAGGTGAAACACGTGAGTTTCTTATTTGTATTCCTCCTGAATACTTAATGCCTGTATTAGTATTTACACTAGAGAGTTTTAAAATGGGAACCTGCTTCAAGACTGCAAGGTTTCTTTTTTTCTTGTTTACACAAGTATGTTAGTTCACAGTAGGAGGTGGTATCATTTTGATGAGGAATAATTAAGATAATGCTATTGAGACAAATGTTTCAAATTGACTTTGTAGAACAGAGCCTAATTAACTTTATATGAAGAGGACGTCAGGTATCACATGATTAAATCGTATTCCCTTAGGCTTTGTATTGACTATTGTAACTCCTGACTAGCTAAGACATAAACCAGTTTTGTGACAGAAATAGGAATCAGAACGTCTTTTGAATGAAAAAGCAAATGTGCTGCTTGATTAGGAAAAAATGCCTCTGGCAATGTGTTCTGGTATCTCCTTCCAACTACAGAATAAGCCTCGGAAATGTATCTTCATTTTGGTGGTTTAAAGTCACAGTTTTAACAAAGTCCTAGTCCTGTTTGCCTCATCTGTCTATTTGCTTAGAGACCTGAGGAAAACCTGTAGAAAAACTCAAGATAAAAATACGACACTTTTCACCATTAAAAAAAAAAAAAAAAAAAAAAGTGTGCGTGAGGGTTGTTGAGAGAAGTTAAGAGAGGTTAGAGTCACGGACCTAAAAGAGCTTGTAATGTTAAGGCTGGGTATTTGGAACATTTGAATTCTTTCTTTGGGTTCTTTTGTGTTTTTAACTTGAATTAGGGAAAGCAAGCACTGAGGCAGGAGTTTCCTAGCTTAGGAGATTAGTCCTAACTATTAGGCTTTCTTATCTTGTGGAGGGATGTTCCTCTTATCTGAAAGGACTTTCCTTGGATAGGATGATACTGTGGGGGTAATTGGTTGTGTTGGAAGATGTCAGTGATCCTAATGGACCAGCCAGCCCTATTTGGTCATGGTCCATATAGAAACATGGGAGAAAGAGGATAAACCAGGAGAATAGGGATGACAATTCTGGGTGTCTCCGGAGAGATAAGATGCACGCAGGAAAAGTTCTAATGCTGCTCATGAAAATGCTCTCAGCACTGGTGCAGGCAGCAAGGATTTTCAAATAAATTAATTGTCCTAAGATTGCTGAAGCTGCCTGTTATCAGTACAGTCTGTTAGGATGCCCAGTCAGTCACAGTACTTGGGTACATCTGTTAACTCACTTTCTAGAACTGTAAATCCTTGAATCACATAAGTTTCCCTGCTGTGTCTTGCCTTGCAGCATTGTATTACAGATGCTGAAGTTTGGGCACAGAAATGGCTCTCAGCACAAAGTGGAGAGTTATTGTTCACAGACATGGAATCTTCCTTTAAGCTCTGCAACCTTTGGTATTCAGCCTTTCCTTCTGACAGTCTGCCTGTGCATGAGTCAGTCTTTTTGGTCTGATGTCTAGACCTTGGACCTTAGACAGCAGGAGACCACAGTGGATACCAAAATACCTTGCTGCATTCCTGATGTGTGAATGCACTTTACATTGCACTTAACGTGGACCAGATGGTTCTGTAAGGCGCTTCAGGTACTGCTTTGTAAGTACAATACAATTTGCAACTTCTAATGGAATAATCTAGCTAGATTCAAATTCCTTTGCATTGAGTCCTATTATGTCACATAAGCTTGTTCCATGATCACTATCTGTTGCAGCATTTGGACTAATCATCACTTCTGACAAAGCTCAAGGTAGTTGGAAAATAACATTAGTATATTTTATCCATGCACAAGATGGATCTCTTGTGCCTTTAAATATTAAGTGTTTACATAGGATTCTGAATATTTATATCCTGCCAACACTTTTTCTGTCTGCAATAACAGAGATGCCTGAAAGTATAGCCTCCAAACTCCTTGGCTCTAATACAATAACAATCTATTTGCATCAACAATCTGTTTGCATCAAGCTGGAGCTCAAGGTGTGTTGTTTTACCCTGCTCATTTGCTAGCTTAAAATTAGCTCATCTATCTATGCTGTATATCTATCATATTTATCTGTTTGGATATGGTCATGTTACATCATCACTTAAGTGGCAAGTCTGCCTTATGAAGAGCAACATCAGTCCCCTTCTCAGCATGTAAAATCTATTCCACAAAATGAATTTTAACATATGCTTGTATGTGGGCTGGGTAAAACCATTTCTGCATTGTCTGGGAATTTATTTATGCCCCGAATATTAGTTGATGAAGTAGTACTCTCCATAATTGAACCTTGGGATCTACTCCAGTGGCAAAGATTGTTGTGTTGTATCTGATGAGTTGTAGATCTATTGGGATGGAATGCAAACATAAATTTCTAAGTGGAAGGTAGAGAAGCTTTTAATGAGCTGTAGGTGAAAGCTGGAGTAAAATCTCTGGATTGGAAATAATTTCATTAGAATTCTGGTGCCAGCATGCCTGCCATGATGTACGAATTAATTTTTCACTAGGTCTCATGCTACCTGGGGGAATTCTGGACTTCCAGCATCAAGGAAGATGCTTGTTTTCTATGTGTATCTAAGTTTACAGAAAGTCTAGTTGGAGAACGTTGTTTAGGATCTGTAAGTTGTATTGCAAAGTAATGAGGATTGTATTTCTCTAAACCTCAGTCTGTCTAGGTACACTAATATGGGACTGAAATAAAATTTATAAATATAAATAATATAATAAAATTTTTGCAAGTCAGATAACATCTCTGAAGACTACAACTTTGCTTTATTGTTTTTCGGTTTATTTTAAGGGTTTTTTTAATATTAGCTGCATACACACAACATATGTTACAAACATCTCGTAAAGGATTTCTTGATAAATTGCCAGTAGCTACTGAACTAATTTTGAAAAATAGTTATGCTGTGAGTTGTCTCAGCTTTCAGGCATGGAGGCTTAGGGAATGGATAGCCTTTCTTTTGAGGTAAATGGTTTAAGGCGTTTATTGCATTGATATGCATTGTGCAGTGATTAGAAAAGTGACATATGTCTGGTTTGTTTGTGACGGACTTTATAGGTCTGGCTGGAATTTAGTTCTGAGATTGTTTGTTACCATGTGATTGTCTGCGTGTTCTTGCGTGCCATACTGCTGCCATCCGTGGTCATGGTTTGTGAATGTCATGTGGCTGAAGACCCTTGTGCTTCTTTCTTCTTGGTGTAACTGGAAAATATGTAGCACTGCTCAAAATAGCCATAACCTAAAAAGTCTCTGTCTGAGGTCAGTCTTCTTTATCTATGTGCAGTATGCATAAACCATTTTGAACTGGAACTCAAGTTTCTGAACTAAGGAGGAGGTGTGAATAGGAAGTCTCAGAAGACTGACATCATCCCATTCACGGTTTTGTCGTGCTGCCTGTCTACAGCTAAACGGCTCTTTTCTGGCTGACAAGAAGATGGGTAAATGGCAGCACCAAGACCTTGACAGTGTGTTTAACCAAGTGGGATAATTCTCTCCAGTGGGTTCCAATTTACCAAGAAAATTGGAAAGAATCAAGTTAGCAACGAGAGGATGGGGTGTTTTGGCTTGTTCTCAACTGCAGTAATAGCAGCCTTTTTGCAGTTAGCTGGGTGATGACAAGAAACATGCACTTGATACACCTCTTTGGAGCATGAGCCCTGCTTTGTTCTGTGGCTAAGACATCACTGTCAGCCAAGGTCACACCAATGGTATAATAGCTCCAGATTCACTGATGGGTGTACACAGACAGGAACAGATTGGACTTCTGCAAGTGGTGTCCAGGTTTTTTAACTGAATTTTAGTGCTGGATTCTGCCAATGAAACACTGCCAGGAGTTTCAGTATTTAAAACATATTGAATGAGGGAAGGAGAGGAAAGCAACATTCACTGTTTCCCACATAGTCCTTCTGCTGAATACAATTTATGTTGTCTTTGGTGGTGCTTCCATTTAATGACAAACATTGTTGTTCATTTGCTCATATGTTTCTACCTGCTAGGTGATGAGTATTTAGGATACAAGCTTTATTATACTTAACTCCTCTGCAGATCTCTCTGCCTCCCAAGTAGTTTCCTGCCTCAAGCTGACGAAGTCTTTTTTATTTTTGTGCTCATCTCACCATAAACCTTCCAAAATTGCTTCCTTCCAAATTTCTGTTGAAATTATAGTCTCAATTGAAGTGAAGTAAGAACTTGCATGGCTGCATCCAGCCAGAGTGAGTATTATTGCTGAATTGTAACACTTCAACATGGAAAAAAACTGTGGCTGAACTGAAATTGTACCTCTTGAAATTATAACCCCTATGAGCATTTCTGATCAAAAGAAAAAAATTCAGATTAATTTTGAAGTGAAACATTGGTCAGTCTTTCCCCCCCACCCCTTTTCTCCCTCAGCCTAATATATTAGGAGGTTTGCATCATACAGGGTACAGTGCTGTAATTAGAAATTAGGACTAAAATTGGCGAAGTCAGAAGGCTGAAATAAAAACACAAGCATGGTTTGAGTCGCAGTGTGAACTGAGTGAATAGAAGGAGAGAGAGGGATGGCATCTGCAGGCCTCTGGCAGGTCGGATCCCGCTCCATCTGAATTTGCCTTTCACTCTTCACTCTTCTTGAACGCTGAAGTGAGACAAATGTCAATTTACAGGAGATTGTATTTACTGTGAATACTTCATGACGGTGATTCTTGACTAGCTCGGATCTTGGATTAGTGTGTGTTTTAAGGCACATATTTGCAAATGTAATAGAAAGAGTTGGATAGTGTCATGGTCCACTGCAAGACTTGCTTAGTATTGCTGACACAGTTTTGCTCTGATTCCATTTTCTTATTAACTATGAATATGTATTCAGAATAAGTACTGTTTTTCCAGTGAACAAGTTTTCATAATCTTTGAAACTTAAAGGGAATACATGACAATGATTTGTGTTCCTCCATTCAGGTAAAAAATACAGGTTGGGAAGTCTAACTACATCACCAAAGGTATTTCTTTTTTTTACGAACCTGTAGGACTGAACAAAAATTAATATGTAATATCCAGTTACTATCTGTGCAGGATTGTTCCTTTTAAATGACAAGAAAAAGAAAGTAGTCTAACAGTAATTTAAGAAGAAAGTGTGAAGGTCACAACAGGAAAAGATACAACTTTGGGAGATGATATACCTTTTTACTCCTCTTTTCTCTCAGCAATACCTTTGAATCACAAAATGAGATTATCAAGTGGTTGTATCAGACAATGTTTATGCCTGTTACTACTGCTGAAATACTGAAAACTGATCTTTATTCCGTCATGATACAAGGAGTTCTAAATTAAACTGCTAGTGTCTTTTGTAGACAAACAACTTTATGTTTTAAATGAGGATGCACTTTGAGGGAATCCTTTCCAGATTAGTAGGTTTTTACATGGAAATCTCTGATGATTTCATTGTCCTCATTAGGAAGTAGTGAGTGCTTTTACAGAAAGCATTTTGACCTGCAGTGACACGTGCAATAAACTGGATAATGCACATCATGGAAAAAACCTTAATGTTTGTGAGCGGGAGATCACTTTCACTGGTGTATTGGTATGTGTTCTCCATTTCTCAGTTAAATGAATTTCATGACATAATGTCCAGACAGCAAAGAAATCAGGATGTTGTCCTAGGTGCTGAGGTCAGTGATAGAGACCATAGGAAAGGCTGAATAAAAAAGGCTGAAATTTAGGTAAAATATACATACAATAGCCAATTAAAATTAGATTACATGTAGTAGTGTTTTGTTAGGTATGAGAATCTTGTATGGTTGCATTACTTATATTAAATGTAACTATTAAGGTGATTATTTTGAACCTAACTGCTTTTTTTTCCCCAATATGTTTTCAGGAGATACAATTAGAACATGCAAAACAAGCCTTTGTACAGAGAGACAATGCTCAGTCTGGAAGAATCACAGCTATGGACTTCAGGGACATTATGGTCACTATCCGGCCACACATGCTGACACCATTTGTGGAAGAGTGTCTAGTAGCTGTGAGTAGTTCTGGTATCCCAGCTGGCTGACCTGGGATACAGATGTGGGATTCCTTTTCTTATGCACCTTGACCACTACGTGGTGTGTAATCCAGCTTGAGGATGCATGTTCTGAAGTCTAGCAGTTATTATCTACACATATGAAAACTGACCTTGATTGCTGAATATATATCCTCAATGTTTTTGGTTTCCAGAGACAGAAGACAAAGTATGTTAGATGGACCTTAGTAATTGCCTACAAATGTAGAGCTTGCCTTTTGCCAGCCATTCCGTCATAGTAGACTGTGTCAAATACTTTTGAATGCCATTACATCCCACTTAGGACATCATCCTCAAAGAACTTGCTTTGTAATGTAAATTCTAAGCTCCTGAGTGTGATTTCCAAGTACCTGGGACAATGTATGAACTGGAACATCAACCAAAGACATTCACTGTATCTTGACTGATAGTTGTTACACTTGACTGTATATTTTGTCTCAGTTTGGAGTGCATAAACTGAATTAAATCCTGCAGTTCTGCAATTTCACTGAAGAAAGAAAAGAGATACATTTGGTTTTGACCACAGTTTATAATTTTGGGAACTCGTAGCAACACATTCCAAGTAACCCAAAGCTTGGCAATATTCAGGTTTGAAGATCTGCTTAAAGGTCTGTTCTGCTTCGACTTGCAAGGGAGAGTTTCAGAGGGATGTGTGAAGTGATGAGGAGTGCAAATTCTGACCAGAATATTATAAGATGCATGCAGCAAAAAGCATAGCCAGAAGATTTATGGACTGACAGTGAGATCTGGTACTTTCTTCCATGGTTCCCTCACAATATTGTTACTTCCTGGGTCATATGCTCTTTCGTAAAACATCAGATATGATTTTTGATTATCCTTCAAGGTCAGTTAAATTTTGGCAGGCTTATGCATATTTTTTTCAGAAATTTGCTTGATCTTATAAATTAAATAGTGGATTGATTATTGATCCAATAATTTCTCTGCGTGCAGACCCAACACCACTTTAAAACAAAGGTTTGGGCTCAGTTCTCATTTGAAAATGAGTAACTGTTCAAACCTTATTGTTCCCATTATGTTTGACTGCCTGATATAAGCCTGAGAGCTTACTGCTGGTTTTCCATGACTTGAAATGCCTGTGAATTTAAAGGTTTCAGTTAACCTTTTTCAGAATATGTTTTGGTTTTGTTGAAATCTTCTATACAGTAATATGCTTTACATGTAGAAGTAGATTTCCTCATTACTAGAAATAAGCCAACTTATGAAACATTTCCAACTGAAGCAGTACTGAAACTTGAACTTTGTAAATTACTACTGGTTATGTTGTTATAATCCTGCATATGTATTTGTTTAGGTTTGTAGGGTGGGGAGAGTTTTATATTCTGGTCATGATTAGTTTCAGTAACATAAGAATCCTTCATAGTTTAAAGTTCTTTATTTTGCAGGTTTTTTTTAAAAGCAAGCCTGTGCTGCTGTCACTCTTGTAAAAGAACATTCTTTGAAAACTTTTATTTGAAGGATTTTTTTTTTTTGTCTTGTAACAATGTCCTTTCTCTTTTCCTCTTTTACTGTCTGTACTGTAGGCTGCTGGAGGTACCACTTCCCATCAGGTCAGCTTTTCCTATTTTAATGGATTTAATTCTCTCCTTAACAACATGGAGCTCATTAGAAAGATCTACAGTACTCTGGCTGGAAATAGAAAAGATGTGGAAGTCACTAAGGGTTGGTAGAAATATTTGCAGTCTTGAAGTTTCCTTGGGTGTTTGAATGGAGGGAAAGACCTCATCTGTATGCTTTTAAATCAGTTGGGGTGAGGGGGAAGCCTGCCTTGTTACCATTCCTTGGTTTGCCACTCAGTATTGTACAGTCCTGTTGGAGTCCACCCTCCAGCTTTTTCATTTTGTTTCAATCAGAAAAAGGTCCTAGTAAACTGGTGGTGGGGGGCAGGGTGAGGAAAGAATGTAAAGATATTTAAAAGTTTTAAAACTTCCTGGGACTCCTGCCAAATTGGCAGCCTATTAAAGTGACCTTCAAGGGTAGTTGAAGAATTCCATAAACTTGTATTGGCGGCACAGAAAGCTGATCTACAAGCTTGGAACAAGATGTTATCTGCTATATCTAACCACTTTTATAGAGAATTCCCTGTGCAACACCAGAGTTTCATTAATATGGCCTCCTGGGACTATGCATGAAAAGTTCCACATCTCTTGACTCCTGTTCTGGGGGTTTTTCTTTGTTTGCTTTTTATTTTATACTTTTTCCCTCTGACCTGCAGCTGATTGATACCGTATGTCAAATATCCTAAATCCTGCTGGTAGCACTAAGCTTTAAGACCAGAGAGTTGTACTTACTTGCATGAAGGACAGACTGTTTAAAGCACACATTTATGTACTGACAGGAACACTTCTGTGCTGGGTAACTTAGTCCCCTTTCACCCTCCCCAGCCAGCGTCTTCTATTTTATACTAAAATATAGTGCAATTTTGGGGTGCTCTGGATTATTTCTTCTGGTTTGATTTCATTTAATTTTCTGTATTTTTGTTCTGTTGCAGAGGAGTTTGTTCTGGCAGCCCAGAAATTTGGTCAGGTTACACCCATGGAAGTTGACATCTTGTTTCAGTTAGCAGATCTTTATGAGCCACGGGGGTAAGTAGAGAATTATCTATCCTCCTCTCTTCTCTTCTTTACTTCTTTAAAGGAGAGGGAGGTGGTACTGGGGAATTGGGTATTGGCCACATGCAGGTGACTTTTAGTGATCTGAAAACTAACCTCTAAGCAAACACTAATGTGAATTAATTTCCTCAGGCGCATGACGTTAGCTGATATTGAAAGAATCGCTCCTCTGGAGGAAGGGACATTGCCCTACAACCTGGCTGAGGCTCAGAGGCAGGTAAGAACACAAGCCAGAACTATGCTATTATTTGTTTCCAGTGCCAGGTAAATAGACAGCAAACCTCTTCCTGTTGTTGTCTTCTAAGTTGTTTTTCTCTTGTGTTCTGTAATAACTGTGAGGAGTAACATCTTGTTAGAATTTATTCTTTAACCTGTACCATGTTCTCTCCATCTCTTCTTTGTGCCCCTTCCTCTTGGGCTCCATTTTGACAGGTCAATGTAATTTACTTTGGAAAGATAAAATGTGTCATCCAGCCATTCAGTAAATATTAGATACATTTCTAATTAAGGTGCTTATGTTTTGTGATTCCGTTGGTCTGTGTTCTTTTTAATGAGGAAAAGAGACTTCTTACTTCAAATACGGATGGTAAAATTCACCATATAGCCTATGAAATGGCAGCCCTTGTTCTGAACACATATGCATATTTCTGGCTTCACAGTGTTCTCTGCTTTGCTTTATGCTCTGCTGAATATCAAAATAGGAGAGCTTATGTATAGACTAACATCACAGTTTCAAAAAAAGTATTAATGTTCTTTACATGGCCAAAACTTAAAGGATATTTACTTTCAATGGTACAACCACAAATGGACGTTTTTTTTTGTTTTGAGGCAAAAGGAAATAGGAGTGTTCTTTAAATGTTAAACCTGTTGATCTTTTAGTTTTCTTATTATCTTATCATGTTTTGTATTTTCATTGACACAAATTTCTATACAGATGGATATATAAAGTAACAGTTCTGTTTCTCTCTGTCTCTATTTTAAGGCAGTTTTAACTTTGTGTCTTGTGAGACCAAGGGTTTTTTGTTGGTTTTCTTTTTTCCTGCTCTGGGTCTGTGCGGAGACGCCAGTTTGACCACAATGAGTTGATCCAGGCTACATTTTTAGGACTACCAGGCCATAAGCCAGGCCTCTGTGTGTGTGTGTACACATGCGTCTCTTTAGCTTCTCTTTTTTCTTCTCCTGCCTCCCCTACATGTGAACACCCCCACCACCACTCCAAGACAGTATCTGGGGTGATGGTTTTCTGTTTGTTTGAGCAGTGACTAAATGGTGATGATGCTGGGATGAATTCAAATGAGTTGGCTCACAAAAGCTCACCATCTATTCCTAGAAGACTCCTAAAGGAGTTAAAAGCATTTGCATTGGGCTGAATATCAAGTAACATAAGTTATAATAGGTGGCAGTAAAAGGTAGACAAAACTGTGTGATGAAAGTAGCAGCTTCTTCACTTTTTGCTTTGGGGCCACTGTCTATGCTACCATGATTTACATTGTACTAAGAGGTGAGGGCATATGAACCTACTTAAATCTTACTATTTCTTCTATGTAGGTATCCTACCTTTTCATTTTTTTTCCACGCAATTCCTTTTTAACATCAGCTCCTTGATGCCGAGACTGAAAAGATTTTCAGCTACATTGATATCTTCAATTTATTTCTGGTCAACTCCACCTATACTGGCATCAACTAAAACATAAACACAGGAAAATGTAACCATATTTTTATTTTGTTGCTTTACTTGTAGTATCTTAAGAATAACATATTGAAAAAAGTGCTAGTAAATATGAAAAACTTAATGCCCCTGCAGAACTTTTGTTTTCTTTATTATTTTCTTTCATTAGATAGCAATTTCAAATCTGGAACACTTCTGAAATTTATTTTTCATTGTGTTGAATCTAGCACTTATAGTCTGTGAGCAAAATGAAATTGTGGGGGTGCTTTATGGAACCTTATTTTCCTTTAGCTAATCTGTGTGAATGCTTCCATACTTGTTTTGGTAGCCTGGGAAGTAATAGGTGTACCTGGTTTTGGTGACAGTAGAAAGAAATTCCAAGCTGGAGTTGCTTTTAGCTGTGGAGAAATTAATGACTTAAGAGGCAATATGTAAGCCCTCATTTAGACCACTTTTAGACCATTGATTTTAGACTTGTATAATTTTGTTGTAGTATCAGTCTATTTTCCTTGCTATTCCAATCTAAAGAGGCTGCCTTATATAACACTTGGAAATCAGTGGAAAAGAAGTAATAATTGAGAACAAAATCTCTAGTGTATTGTGGAATTTTTTCCAGGTGTCCATATACTTATATCTGTCTGATCATGAAATGTTCTCTCAAGAAATGAAATGTTTTGATTATTTTTCTTGTCTTTCCTTTTGTTTTAAATCCTGCCTTGACAGAAAGCTTCAGGCGACATGTCTCGACCTGTTCTCATCCAGATTGCAGAATCAGCATACAGATTTGCCCTTGGTTCAGTTGCTGGAGGTTAGTCATGGCTGAGCAAAAGAATATTCATCTTCACTGTTTGGGTCTTTTCTTCTTTTCTTTTGCCCTTCTTCTACTTTTGCCTCTCATTTAAGTGTGGAAGGCTTCTCAGACTTTCCCTTGGAGCTGTGTCTAAGGGATGGGATGACTGTAAGATTGAAGGGGATCATCTGGTCTACAAGATTTTGGAATTTATGAGCTGTTTGAGTTTCTAGGTGGTGTTGCTATCTGATTTGTCCCCAAACAAATTTCAGGAAAATGAAAATAATGAGGTAGGTCTGAAAAGTGCATTTGGTTAAAACTGTGGGAGGTAGTTTAATGTATCCAGAATATATCATGAAGAAAAAGGATATAACTGATATGTTAGATGTAAATGTGAAAGATGACAGTTACAGTCAAAGAGTGCAAATGTTTTCTTATATCTTGAATTTTATTTGCAGCTGTTGGAGCCACTGCAGTCTACCCAATTGATTTAGTGAAAACTCGCATGCAAAACCAGCGTTCTACAGGCTCTTTTGTGGGAGAACTTATGTATAAAAACAGCTTTGATTGCTTCAAGAAAGTGCTACGTTATGAAGGTTTCTTTGGGCTTTATCGAGGTAAGTTTAAAAGGTGTTATATACTAACGATAACATACTGGTAAGAGTTTTGTGTGACTGGATTTTTAAGTCTTTTCAGTTCAGACTTCAGTTTTGCTGCTTCTCTGTGTTACAGGAGAAGGATTTGCGAACTTCTTGATAATTAAAACTTCACTATCATGAGAACATTTCTGTAGGACCTCTCTGTCCTTTCTGTCCTCATCTGGCATAGGGGAACATGATCAATTTCCCACAGCAAAAATGTATTGTTAGTAAAGCTCTCATTTCCTTAGCAGCACTTAGTGCCAAGAGTGTTTTGTCCTGTTTGGTACGAAGTTAGTTCATCTGTGGGTTTTTGTTCTTTGGAGTACTTTTTGTTGTGTTTCTTTTGAGGCAGAAAGGTTTCTGTGAGCCAGTTGCATTTGCTTCAGTAATCATTGGAAATAGTCATCTTCATCAAGTTTTATGTATACCTTTTCTTAGGTTGTCACTGGGGAGTCAGCCAGAGTGATTCACTGGGTTGCAGCCCACTTAGTTTTATATGTGTAACCAATACACCCAAGTTACGAAGTTACCTGTTCCAAACTGCCTTTGTAGTCAATGGAAAAAGCTCCAAAATCTATTGACCCTGTTCAGGATGTAAATCATCCTCACTTTGGATATCTTAGAAATGGAGGCTTTTTTTTTTTTCTTCTGTGCTTGTCCCAGTTGTGGCATCAGTGGTTTCAGTTCAGGTAACTCAGGAATCATAAAGAATCAGGAACCTCAGCATGAGATTCCAGTTCTTCTCTGTCACTGAATTAAAGTAAATTATATTTCTGGTGTGACAATTATTGAGATCTTTTATCCCCCTCTGACATATTCATAGGGGAGAATTTGAAACTTGCATTACTGACTTAATTTTTAGCCAGCTTGCTTAGAAGCTTCTTTTCACTTGTAAAAATAAGAGAAAGAAATTAATTGTTAAAAGTAGCTGAGCAAGGAAGGAAGAACAGGGGATTTTGGTAACGTTGTTATGAACTGGCAAAGCTATGTGCACCTTACAAAAAAGTAACAGTTCATAAAACAATGTGGGAAACAACATTAAAACTAGATAGTGTGATAGGTGTGCATGTCCTGAGTTACTGGGGGTTGGCTAAGTAGCTCCTCTGCAAAATACAGACTCTGTAATTATTTCAGCACAATTGGAGATGGGAAGGCTCTCTTATTACTGACTGAGTTTGAGGCCATTTTGGAGTAGACATAATAATTTAATAAAGAGTACTGACATGGTCTCTATTTTGTAAGGATTTATAGCAATCAAAATCTTTGAAAATTCCCAGTTATTACCTAAAGAACCAAATGTATTGCTTGCAATTTTTGTCTGCTTCTTCCAGCATCCTGAAAGAATAAATATGCAGAATTCTACTATTGCCTCCTTCTGTCTTATTGAAATTCTGAAGGACAGTGACTTTTTTCACCTGGGGAAAAAAAATCAGATAAAAATGCAGAAATGTCATAAATGCATGTTCTTAACTCTGTTTGCTTGTCCTGAATTTAAAATGATTTTTTTTCATTGCCAGGTTTAGGGAACCATAAGAAACTTCATCAGTATAGCTTGTCCTTCCATTCCCCATAGTCTTTACTACTTTTCAGTTTTCCAAGGAATATTGAATAGTGAAATCTCAGACAGTTTGGTGGAGCTGAACTTCTAAAACCAGGCCAATAATTTGATTTCTGGGTTATATAGTAGAACACTATCATTTTAGAGGCAAATTGAGACCTGAACTTCTACAAATTTTCTCCTTAAAGAACACCCTGACTTAGCTCTTTTTAAAGAGGCGAATAGAGAAAATTGCTTAAAAATGTAGACCTTCCTCTGTGCAGTTCTGTGTATTCAGACTGTTGCTTACTTTCTAAGGAGATGTTGAAGAAAGTTAAGGAGCTGGAAGGAAGTTTCTGGTTAAGCTTGAGAGGACAAGAAGGTTGGAAAGGAGCGTTTTATGGATTAGTGTAATTACCTAATGTAATGCAGTAAACACTTAGCAAGAGTCATCTTATTCTAGACTTGAATCTTACACTAGGTAGGGCACACTACAGAGTTACTTTTTGCTACTTACTGGTCACTGCAGTTCTTTCTTCAGCTGATTTGTTCAGGATTAGGTCAATGTAGGTGGTTTTGTCCCCACTGAAGGAGGGAGTAATCATTGGTAGACTACTCCTTAGCTGAATAGATGCAAAAGCTTTTTAAAATTTGTACTAGAAACATTTAGAGCAGTGGTCTCTTTGTCATGATGCACTTCAAGAAAGCAAGCAGAAATTATAAGCCCCACTCTGAACTCAGCCATTTCAGATGATATTTTTAATAAAAGTCTCATATTTCCATCCAACAAAGTGAACTCATTTTTGGTTTTTGTATCACTATTTTTTTCCAAACTTGGAAACCATGTTTTAAACGATCATCTCAGATAAGGATAAATTACACCATCTTGTGGATATATAGAGAGCACTAAATTTGGTTTGATGTCAATTTCTAAGTATAATCAGTGTTTTCACTGAGAAGACACTTGGATTAAAAATAAAAACAAAAAAACCAAACAAACATGACTCTGTAGAGTCTTTATAATCTGCATTATATGAATGCTGTGTTGTTAGCATTTTTTAAAAGACTTTATATCTGAGATAAATTTTACATCTGTCTCTCAGCATGGCTGAAAAGAATGTTCATCTTATATACCTGTCATTTACTGTTCTGTCTGTGTTTATACCTGAAATGCATATTTAGAAACTCACAGGTATTTTTGTACATGCAAATTTAAGAAAATTTTGAAAGCTGTGATTTGTCAAGGTTTCTTCCAACTGATGAAGTCACCTACGTGTCATAATAGAATTTTAATCAGAAGTCCACCTGATGAGTCACAGAATTCTTCACAGATTTAAGCAGTGCATCCAGTAGAGATTATTTCACCCATGCTTGATAGAAGTTTCATGGGAAATTTAAGTACCAGAGATAAAATTTAGTTTATGAAAATGTCTGGTAGGCATGCTGTTAATGCCACTGCCTAGAGGATGGAAAAGACAGGGAATGCTGTTGAAGACACTGTCATCTATGATCATTAACTTTTCAGGAGCTTGTTTGTTAGGTTTTTTTTCTGTTGGTGCTTCTAGCCCTGCAGTGACTCCAAATGCCATCTAATTTAGATTTTAATGATTTGTTCATCATCCAGCTTCATTATTACTGATGGACTCCCATGCTAATGATGCAAAAAGACTGTGGCAGAAGCTTTCCTTCCAAATTATGCAATGGAATACCATTTATAGAGACTGGAAGTACAAGCCTATTTGTACCCCAAGTTCTGTCAAAGCACAGTGTTTTCAGGAAATACTCCATTTCCAGTCTGAGAGAGCTATATTTGAATGGCAACTGGTGATTAATTGTCTAGTTTATTGTGTGAATCCTGTAATGGAAAAATGTGGCCGTATTCCATTACTGCCTTCCTATAACATGCTGTAAAGGTTTCAAATATTTTATCCAGACCAAACAACAAAACCTTCAGTCACTGTTTTCCTAATATGAAGGGAAAATTGTATCTGTTGCACAGTGTGAAACTGAAGCTTCAGTTAGACATCTAAAAAAATACTTTGGCCAAGTAAGATTTTCATTTGTCTGTGCCATCAGTATAGCTGGGCTGGACAAGCTGTTGTGTGTGTATTCCCAACGTATTTAGACTGTTTCAGAAAATAACTTGTAGGGCATTGCACTTGTGGGGTGTTGCATTCATTGCAAAAACTGAATGCAGCTTTTGGTGCTCTGTCTTGCACACACCTTCCCCTTTCCTGAGAGTCCCACTATGGCAGTGTGTCAGATACAAAGTGGTACATTGTAATTGCTGCGAAAAAGCCTTTGATATAAAAAAGGCATTGAATAATGTGTTTACTATGTACTATACTACCAGGATGCCTATGTGCAAGATATTATGCTCTGATGTTATAAAAGGCATGCATTTTTAAGGCACTGTCAGACATTTCTAAGCCTGTTCTCCATCTGTGTATATGTCATACTGCTCATCTAGTAATGCATAGTAACACTGGGAAATTCCCACTGTGTCAAGATAACCCAAATAGAAACATGACATTTATATATGGGGCTTTTGATGTGCTTTCTTTCTTTCAAACTTAGCATCTTTATCATGTTTAGAAATTTTTCAACAGTGTTTCAGGGCTCCCATCAAAACAATAAAGAAAATAAATTAAATTTTGATGGTCATAGCATATAGAATGCACAGGTACCACTTAAGAGATAGATATGAGATCAAATGAAGGATCCCTCTGCCTTCTTAAGATGCTGGAGACAGTAAGCCTAGCTGGTACCTGGTAAGGCTATAAAACCTAGTCTTAAAATTCATGCTGTCTTTTATAGAATACTGTCTGCTATCTTGCAGTAGGCATATACAGCATTATCTGTAATTAAACTTATAAAGCACTTTTATACCATAAAATCATGTGTGAAGTAGAGGCAGGAAAAGAGAAAAATGTTCTAGATTTTGGTTGTTCACGTGGATTTTTCTGGTATTGGTTTTGTTTTCTTTTTTTAACTGCTATGTATTCTGTTTAATGTTTCTCTTCTCTATCTCAAAGTTTTATGGAAAGCTTTGGGTCATAACAGTCCCATTCAAACTTGAATACAAAAGAAATGAACCAGACGGAAAAAAAAAAAAACTTGTGCTGAGTTAAACCTCGTTTTCTTATGACTTTACAAGTGTTTTTACAAAAGCAAAATTTTGGGAGCTGAAAAATGGTTAAAAGGCGATCTTCAGATCAGTTCAGTGAAAATGGATTTGATTTGTCCTGATAATGTTGTTTCTAAGATTGGAGATGCAGATCATCAACTGGACTAATAATAATTAATAATAATTAATTGTTTGTGGTTTTTTTCAACAAAATAAAACCATGGAGAGGTGAGAATATCAGCCTTTGTAGAAAGTACCCAAATGTGCTGCCTGAACTGCTAAAACAAAGGGCTCTGCACCAGGAGCGCTAGCTGGGGTGATTTTCTCACATTTTTGAATGGTGTCTTAATTTCATTATGCTGATGCATGCTTGCAACACCATTCTAGCTTCAGGCTTTGTTGGTAAGCTTTGCCTGTTTTTAGGCGGTGTCATTCAAATGTTTACAAAATATCAACCATTCACTTCAAACAAGTGAAGCTGAGAGTCAGAAATTCACACTTCCAGTTCTGTAGCACATCGCTTCTAACAAAATAAAATAGAAAATTCCGTACCTCGGTAGAAAGCAACAAAACTTCCTTTGCTTTAAGAACTAATGATTTAGCTGGGCAAAGAGCTTAAGAATGCAGTCATACATGCTTGAATGTTTTGCATTATTTTGATTCCTATCCCCTTCGGTCCTGCCATCTAATGCCGTTGTTTTTGCTAGAAAAAGGTACTGAGGTTTTGACTTTTGGAGTGGATGCATTGTGTATCTCACAAAAATTAATTAGAAAGTCTTGATTTTTGTGTAAAGATGCAGAAAATAAAAGTCAGTTTAGGACAGTACTGAAACATATTTAGCAAATCTGTATTAGTGTTTAAGCATAAAATTAGCTAGTATGAATTAAAAAGAAAAAGAAACAATTATGTATAGACAGTGGTGGCACTTGAAATGGTAGCACAAAGTTTGTTCTCAAAATTGAATGTTTAAGTACTCTCATTATATATAATAAGGTAAAATTGCTGTAAAAATCGCCTGTTTCTAGGTGCCGGTCTCTACATACATTTGTTGATTTGTTTATTTAATACCAAGTTACTCAATGCCTTGAATTCTCTATTTCCATGTTACAGGTCTGTTGCCACAGCTATTAGGAGTAGCACCAGAGAAGGCCATAAAACTTACTGTAAGTTTGTGAATGGATTTTTTTCACATTTCTCCACATTGTAAAATGCATCAAATGACAATTAACCACTTTTAATATCTGACTTGTGAACAGTACAAGTGGCATATAAGTCTCATGTACAGAGGTGTACATGTATATTTTAAGAATCTTACTGAAAACTTATTTTTAGACTCACTCCAAAATATGACAAGCTCATTCAACTTGTTCAGCTCATCTGCTTGTTTGTGAGTAGCACAGGCCTTTGGTTTCTCTTCGTAGCAAATCAGAATAAATACTTATTGGAGGGCTTTTGTTTTTGTATCTCCATGTGGTCCCTGTATTCTAGTGCAACAGGAGATAGATAATATGAGCTTGTAGTGAATTGTTGGTAACAAAGGAACTTGTTTGCATGATTTTTTTTTTCTAAATGTTTTACTTCTATAATTTTGTTATTTCTTAAGTGTTTGTAAGGCACTCAAGAGTTTCTTATTATAATCCAAATCATAATGTATTGTTTATTCACTGATAAGGTAATATTCATCAAAGCTAGTAGTATGCATTTAAAAAAAAAGGCACATAATGCTACTAATTGAATTACCATTGTGTTAAAGCTTAGTATTGAACATTCTGATATTAATTTGACATTTTATTTAAATTTTTAACATAGTGAGCACTTCTAAAATATTAATGTATTTTATAATTTTCTGATTTTTAAAATTACCTTATTAGTGATTATTTATTTTTTTGAGTAATAAGTATTCAAATTATGCTTCAAATTATTGTTAGAAGGAAGAACATAGCTTTAGGATATTTAAGGTAAAATCTGAGAGTTTGATTTCTTTGATATCTTGTAGTTTGGTAGCTTAGTGGATGTATTTTCATTTTCATTTGCACAGAATTTGCAGCTGATGACTGTTTTCTCTGACCTTTTAATTTATCAGCTTTCATAAATGTTTGTCTTTTAAGGTTAATGATTTTGTGAGAGATAAGTTTAGGACTAAAGATGGATCTGTCCCACTGGCTGCAGAAATTCTTGCTGGTGGCTGTGTAAGTATCTTTAATTTCCTTCTTATGGCATTCATGAAAGTGCAGATTAATTGTGTGGACTAAGGCTTCTGTTTAACCACAGATCCGGTTCAAGAGCAGACTCTCCTAGAGCATCTCAGTTCTTTCCTAGATAGGCCAGCCGTTCTTGATGAAAGGGTAAATGTTTCTGTGCATCGTGCCTTTTAACTGCCCTCTGTAATTCTCACAGTTTAGAGTTTGTTTCCTTAATAAAGAATGTGTCTTTATTCATGCTGGCTGTAGCTTACGGCCTGAAGAGGATTCATGCTAACCTTTCCAGAAGTTAATAATTAGTTACTACTTTGTGGCACCCACTCTACCACGTCACTGCTTTCCTGATGTGTTATTGCACCCACTAATTTTCACTTTTTGCAGTGATACTGGCTTTTTGAAATGGCAAAGACTGCTCATGCTTCTTTGAGTTCATAGCAGACGTAGGCTGTGTAATGTTAACTCAGTGCATAATGCATTCCTGAATGTAGGCTGTATTTAAAACCCACTAAGATTTTAAGAGTGTTTTCCTTGCACAAAGTAGTATCTAAATGAACAACTGGCATATTACTGGGTAAATGATAATACTTCACTGCTTGGTCTAGTTCTGTCTGTTCATATTACAGCTTACTGTATCTGGTGTATTGATTTGTTCAACCAAATGTAAATACTTCAGGTAAAACGAATAGTTGTTCAAAGACCAGTGCATTTTACAGATAAAGAGTACTGTTGATTTAAAACAGCTTTGATCACTGGGGCAGAGCAGTGTTGGTGTATTTTTAATCTGTCTTTGTTTCTGCTGTCATAAGATAGATGAGGTCACATTTTCAAGCAGCTTCTACCTGTGTCGAAAACTACAGCAATATATTAAAAAAAAGCTTGCGTTTTAACCTCAGTAGGTGCAGAGATTTGTGCTGTATGTGCTTGCAGAAAGTGAACTACGATTATCAGCCTCAGGGTGCAGTGGCTCGGTTGCATTGCAGGCTGAGAAGCCCTGGCTTTCTGTAATTCTCAGGAGATGGGGCAGGATTTGGCTGCTGTCTCACTGCTCCTTCTGTTTGATCACTGACCTGTTGTAGACTGCCAGGTAGGATCCCCTTGTTCTGTAACTTTAGGAGCATTCAGGGAAGAAAAAAAGAAGGGGAGGGAGAGAAGAATGTGGGTCTCTAAAGCCCTAAATAAAAAGCATGCTGTAAATGAAGGAAAAATGTAATAAAGCGCTTGCAGAGTAAAAAGTGCTTGCCCCTTCCACTAATAAAAAGTCTCATGAACATAGCAGCCATAGAGAATTCAGCAAAATTTTCATTTAAAATGTCATTTGATCTAGAGTTTTTATTTTACAGACTGCTGTGAATTTTTTAATGCAGTACAAAAAGCACTCTTTACAGAGACCTGTCATTCATGAGAATGCTGCAGCAAGCTTTTTGCCAGCAGTTCATTGTAAACTAAGGATCTGCTTTAAGAGCTAGGTGGTTTGAGATGTATTTTAAATGTGCTGTAACTGTTGGCTTGTCCTGAATTTATATTAACAGTGAGATACTGCATGGAGTTGTAGCAGTAGACATGCAGTGGCAGAATGCCCTGAATTTTCTTTTAACTATAGTGCTCCACTTAAGGGCATAGTTTGGTGCCAGGTAGATAGGTTGCAACTTGTCTCTTCTGCAGGTGGTCTTTGGGTTCTTTTGTAATTTTAAACCCAATTCAGACTAGCAATAGAGGCTCTCATTACCAGCATTGCCTAGGTTTTTTGGGGTGAATTTTTCTCTCATGGTGTAAATATATGTGTTAAATATGAGATGCCAAAGACATGCTTTTTCCTCTAGCTTTCAGCATTGTATTGGCCTAACTTTTTGTCCCCGTTTAAGCCTTCGTGAAACCTGTGATTTCACTGTGGAAACAGCACGGACAGTGTTGAATGCTTGAAAATTGTCAGTCTTGGATTTTTACCTCATTTCACAATGTAGTAATCGCTTATGTGGGAGGCAAGAAGACAGGAGGGCATGATGTGCTATAGTCTAAAAAGGGGAAGCCAACTAAGATGGATTTTCTAAGACACCTGCCCTATCATCTTCCCGCTTTCCACATCTAATTCTCAGCTGGCATTGCGTTACAAACACAGATTTAAATTTTTCTTCTTCAGTGCTTGTGTTTCCTTGGAGTGTATTCATTGCTTATGCAAGAGCTTAGTGCTGGGATGCATGCTAGTTTGTAATGTTTTAAATAGCAGCCCTGTGAATACGGTAGAGTAATAATACCTAAGAAAGGGAGGACAAGCAGATACTTGGATAGTTTGGGTTGTTCAGTAACACAAAGGGCTTTGAAGGGGTCAGTATCACCTGAGTAGCTCCACTGTGCTGTTTGCCCAACCATTGCCAGGCGTTGACTTTTAGGTCTCCAAGGAGTTCACTTTGCATCATAATTACTGTGAATTAGTACACATGGCTGACTTTTGCACTTGTAACTAAAGCTGATTGTTTCATTGAACAAGTCTTTTTCTGTTTTGTAAACTGTTTTCTCTCCTAAAAAAAAAGAAAGAAGAAAAGAAGAAAATAGATCTTTTATTTCATGACCTTGTGACACTTAATTCAGTTAACAGCCTGTTTCATAGCTTTTTATTACGTGAAGATGAAAGCGATATGTTGGTTGAGAATTTTTTTTTGAGACCCCCAAGAATATAATTAAAAGTATAACCTTTATACTTAAGGAACGCTGTTATGTAAATTACTAACACAAGATTTCCATCTCCTTTGTTTGTAAGAAATTTTCCTAATGACTGTAGTATTTATTACCCATAAAAATGCATGTAGCTTTCAGATTTGCACAATGCCTGACACCCACCATGAACTCTGATCTCTGCTGCACATTTTGGACTCTCATCACTCATGCAAATCCTATATAACCCTTGTCATTATGAGGCTAGTAAAAAGCTTCAATTTTAAGGCACGGTGTAATGATGCTGTAGAGCTAAGATCTGCTGAGCATCTAAACCACAAAGCTGACTTAACCTTATTGAATTAAAATGGGCACAGATATGCTAGGCTTGATTTCTGCTAATGCTATAACTTACCTTTGGAGTTCCTTAATAAAAGGATGTGTAAGCTGTAAGTACAACTTGAAATATTTTTTTTTACAGTAGCAATAATCTTGAAATTTCTGGAAGCTTTATTTCATGGTCTTTTACTTGATTTTATATTTTAAATAAAAAATAATTTTGAGTCATACCAAGTTTAGCTACTTGATTTTTAAAAATCTTAATTTATTTATGGCTATCTGTTGAAAGTAACCTGATTTTTTTTATATAGCACTATATATTATTCTTATTTTTTGATTTATATTAAGATGTATATTAACACATGGAAAACTCTCTTTGTAAAAGTGTCATAAATACTATATTTGGGGTTTTGAGACATTGTCTTTAATACTAACTTTTTAGGTGAGACAGTAGTACCTTACATAAAGCAATTCAACATTAAATGAAAAATTTACATTTGTGTAACTGGGAAGGAGATGCAAATATTCAAAATAACGAGTGATATGAAACATAAAAGAATACTAAAAAAAACAGAAGGAGGATTATAGCGTGACTAAAAAGAAATTGCTATATAATGTATGTTGCCTTTTCTGCATATATTAATGCAATGATATCGGTAAGTAGGAGGCGTAATTTTCAGCAAGAAAAGAGAACTACGTTTTGGTTTATTAACCTTTCCCTCTGCTCTCCCTTCTCCTTCTGAGCACACAGTCTTTTCCTTCCCAGCTGCTCAGTGTGTGCTCACTATTAGCCAGCTTAAATCATGTAACACAGTACAATTACAGATCCCATACAGATCTGCTTTTGTTTAAATTGTCAAGGCAATTTTAGGCATATTTCGAGAGACTTTATAGGAATCATAATAAAGTTAAAATGTATTGGACCTGCTTGGGCAGCCTCAACTCTGCTATGGAACATAAAAATTAGATACGGTTAAGATGGAGTGCAAAATCCTGCCCAGAATTAATTTTTATATAGGAATAGGATATGAAATTCCACGTGAATTGTGCCAAATAACAGATCCAGTGCAAATAGTTTTATTCAGCTACTCAAAACATTTATTTTATGTTTCAGAGAGTAATAAAGATATGTTCACATCTGAGCTACATTTTCTTCATTGTATTGCAGTAGAGACAGAGGGTGTATAACCTGCAATTCCCACATTTAGATCTCTTACTTGCAAAAATTCAGACATTTGGAAGTTGTGGACTAAAGGAGACTGAAGGTGCCATTCTTGCTTTCATTATTATGAAACCTAAATATGTTAACATTCTATTATATTTGGCAAGGGAAGCTGAGCTATGGGTAAAATTAAACTGTAAAATTAAACAGTATATATGCCAGGGAAAAAAAAAAAAGTGCATGTATATCTGGAGGGGGGGTGAAAAAAAAGCAAACAACTACTGTCGTACAGAAAGGTTTGGTCTAGTTTATTCAGATAGTTAAATGAAGATGGTCATCTTGATGATTACTCTTATGCCCTTTGACAGCAAAGGGCATATGTTTCTTGAATGCTTAGTACATTTATTCTCAGAGGTCTGTTCTCCCTGTGCTTGGGGATCCATTTCTTTCAAGGGGAGTTCTACCTACTTGTGTATGCCCACCTTTCACATCTGCTTTAAGGGAAACTTCAGAATCTCCTAATACATGATTTTTTTCCCTTGATTAAATTTAAAGCTATTTTTTTTGTGCATAAAATTGATGTTGTTAAATAAATTAATTAGATTTAAATTCTAACATAATAAATATAATGTAACTGAATACACTATAATTAATTAGGTATTTTTAAAGTGTAGTTTCATTCTCTGAACCACTGTAATTGTAGGTTTTTTCATCATGCTGAAAATCATTTAAACTAATTGTAAATTTTTGGTAAAAAAACCCCAACTACATCTGGGCTTAAATTTTACTTCACATTTGCAACCTCACTGTATTTCAACACTGCTATGTTTTAATTGTCTCTGATAAATTTTCATCTAATTTTAGATTTAAGCCTTATTATGAGGTTTGGGAAGGCAACATACAGTAACACGATAGCCCTGTCCAAGAGGTTGTACCAAAGGGTGGGAAAGTTACTGGTGTGAAGTTCCTGCTTCTCTTTGACCTCACTCCATATTTCTTTGCAAGTTTGGATGTTTTTAAAATAACAGTTTGCTGAAATTTTCACCCAGTCATACCTACTTAAACTGGTCTTTACCCAAATCAGTAATGAATTTTGCAGAATTTGATTTCAATTCATTTTGAAATTTCCTTTTGCATTAGTTTATCTAATTTTAACTTTTTTAAAAGAATTTTTCCATAACGAATTAGAGATACTTTCCCATTTTGCTTTCCCTCTCCTCTTTCTTTTCATTTCCTTCCCCCCCTGAAAAAAAAGAGAGAAAATTTTTCAAACTGTAAAACCAGGTGAGCTGCCTAGGTTTAGGTTGATAGTTTTCTGATTCCAGAACCAAATAATTCTGAATGCTTTAAAAGTCCATTTTTTTCCAACAAACTTACTTAATATTAATTCAATTTGAATCTTACTTTTTTTTTCCTGTTTTATATGAAATATGCATAGAAATAATGACTGTAAAATTTTATATAAATGCACACTGCAATTTAAAACATGGGTTTGTTTTGACAATTATATTTTGTTACATATCCCTTTCTCCTTTTACTTCTTCTTTTACTAGCAGTAAAATATTACAGTGTTTACCAGTGAAGGTTCAAAAAACCTCAAATCCGGAAACAAAGGCTCGAACTCAAATCAGGAATTAAAATCTAGCTTTCTGTGAGAAAAAGAAAGATATTTATGATGTCACAGTAATTTATGATGTGACCAAGAAATAATGGGTCACAGTTTTAATACATCTACCATGCCTTAGGACTTGAAAGGTCTGTAAATCATTAAAAGATTCTACAGCTAGTCAAAATAGACAAGTAGAGCAGACAGAACCAAATGTTAACAGATTTGACAGGTCTGTAAGTTAATTGCTTTTATAATGCCAATCAAGTAGGCTCCACTTTGATTTTTTGGCTAGGCTTCTGAGAAGTGAATTACCTATAACGTGGAAAACATGCAGACAAATTTTAATTTGTTTCCCATTGCAGACTTGGTCAGTGCTTATAAACAAACCATATTCCTGTTGTTTCTGTTTAGACAAGTCATTAATATTCTATTGTAGGACCGTCCTCACAACTTGTATCTTAGTCTTGGAAATCTGTTGCAGTAGCAGGAATGTACTTCTGTTCAGACTAATTGCGATTCTATTTATGAGCCCTTTTATGTGAGGATGTGACAGAGCTTGCTTTACATTTTATGTACATTTGGACATTACCAAGACAGTGATTCCAGCAGCTTTTGCTCTTTGAGCTGCACAAAGTAAAACCTTAGCCAGACCAAGGGAAGGCTGTTCTCAGAAGACAAGAAAGATTATCTGGAGAAAAACAGAATTCTGCCTGAGCAGCATGAAAGCTGTTTCTGTGATAGGCTGATCAGAGTAGTGAAAAGAAGATGATTGAGGGCTCAGGAAATCTCGTGATCTGAAGAAAAGATATTTACTATATGAAGTCCCATTGCTAGAGAGCTGTGTAGATAGGACCACAGATGAGAGAACACAAAATGACATGAGATGGCTTGTCTAGATTTTTGAGGCCTGGCTTTATGGAATGAAAAGGTAACATAGAACCAAGCTTTTGAGAACCCAGCATGCCTTGCTCTTGACATACAATACCATGAAATTAAGGTTGCCACCTTTGAGACCTGTAAAACAACCAGTCAGTTTGGACTGCTGTGTGTTACTTGGGAGCTTTTCTGGTAACAGGAGAGTCCATAGTGAAATCCCCTCTGCAGCAGTTTGGCATAATTCATCTAATGCTCTTGGGACCTGCTACCATACAAACACCAAGACTTTTAGAGGTAGTTCGAAGCACTGCAGTGGCACTCCGTAAATCTGGCTTCTAAACCTTGTTCCGTTGTAGAGTTGGTATGTGATTTTGTGGTAAATCATTGAACAGTTCTGTGCCTTAGTTGCCCTTTATTATGCAATGAGGATGTTAATTCTTCCATTCTTGAAATCATTGGTACATTTCTAATTTAATTTTTTTTATTACAAGGATCAGTCTTTAGTCAATGTCTGTACTTTAGGAACCTTGACTTTAATTAGGATTAATGGATGCTAGGAAATGCACAGGAAAACAAGCTGCATTTGGCAACTGACAAGGAGTAAGGGCTTGGGACAGAGTATGGTATGCAGTAGGACTGAATATGATAAACAATGGACTAAAAATCTTGGAATTTGCATCTGCTTGTCTTTTGTAGATTAAACAAGTAACCAAGACATTGCAGACAATTCCTTTTCCAGAGGTTGATTTTTGGTAATTGTATAATATATTGCTTATGTATTTTTATGATTGCCATTAATTGCTATAATTACTATCCCTGGGTGATATTGTTGAAAAACATTAACATTCTAATAGCAGTAATAATCCTTTCTTCATCCATGAAACCATGAAAGGGAATATGTGATAAGTTGGATGGGATGCAGAAGAAACCTCTAGGCTGACCCTAAGACCCTCTGAGAGCAGAAAAGGGGCTACAGTTTGAAATAGGTAATAAGGCTAATAAACGGAACAAGAACATTTGATGGTCAGTAGCATTGAAAGGAAAAGAATCTAGCACTTTCTCCTGGAATGGAGAACACAAAATTTCCTTCTTTAATTGCAAGCTGTATTCTCTTCAGAACATACACCAAAGCTTTCAAATGGAGATGCGAAAGCCCGAGGAGAGTTGTGTCTGGTGTGCTCATTTCTTAGTTAATCTCATAAGAGCACAAAAAGCAGTTATATTAAAAAGAACAGAAATTTCTTCTCTCAGTGTAATGAGGGGAATGAAAATCTGTTTATTTTCTAGTAAGTTTATTGCAGAGTGATTTGAACACATGAAGAAATAGAAAACATTTTGACTTCTTAAACTGAAGTATTGTTAAGTGGTTGTTACTAAACCTTTTTTTTTTAGTTACAGAGAGGACTTAATTTCTCCATGGACAAAAATCCCAACCAATCCTCAACTATTTCTACTTCTTCCTTCTGTTCAGTAAAGTAGGAAAGTAGCAGGATAGACGGTACTGTATTACTGTGCAAGACTATACTGCCATCGAGAGGTGTTGCGTGATATCATACCAATAGGAGAGGTGAAGAACTTCAAAACCAGGAAAAAAACAGCTTATTTTTTAAAATTCACATGTGTATGGGTGCATAGGTAGCTGACATTGTTAAAGCACATTTAAAGGCGTGCAGATTTCTAGTTATGCATGTATGAATTGTTTTTGGATGACAGTGATCCTTCGCTTTTATTTTCTTGCTCTAAATGAAACAAGACCATAAGTGCTTGTGATTAGGTCAAATGTTAAATTCTTTCAGAATAATATGGACCCTTTGTGGGCCCTTAGAGATAATTATCTAAGCAGTACCTCTGGTTATCTACACCTATAAATAACTCAAAAATGTAATTTTTACTTTAATCACATGATAATAACTGAAAAGTAATAGATTTACTTATACAGTCAGGTCATTTGTTTAAAAAATGATTGGAAGATGTGATAAGGAATTCAGAGTTGAGGGGATTCAAGTTTGTAACTTCAGTACAGCAAAATTGGTTCTACTGGGAACTATCTGTATTAAATGGTTCATGTGTTTGGTTTTTCTGACACTTAGTGGAGAAATCATTAAGCTTGAGCAGCCTGAGCTTAAATGGTGTTTATTTGGGGGAAAAAAAAAAAAAAAAAAAAAAAAAAAAAAAAAGATAGTTTTCAAATTCTGCCTTTGGGAGCTTATTTCAAAATTTTATAATTAAATACATTTTTGACTGCAAAAGCCAGCAAACCAAAAGGCAGTATTCTTTAACTTTTGGCCAAACAAAATGAATGAACAGGGTGATACAACGTGCTGAGGATGTTTTGTCTGTTTTGGGGATTTTTTCCATACCAGTTTATACCAGTACCTTGAAAAGACTGGAAAAAACCAGTTTGATTATATTTCTTTCATTGCATTCACTATGCAAAAATTGAGAAAGAAGACAGAGACCATGCTATTGTAATTCAAGCTACTGATCTGGAGATGAGGATATCTGGAGACTCTTACAAGTTGTGAATGTTTGAGTGGGGGGGAAATGCACACACTGGCCGTACAATTAAACTGTCTGCCTCAAAATCCCATCTTGTAAAACCAGATTCATTGTATTTTCCTCACACAAGCGTTGGGAGGAAATAAATTAATATTTATGAGATGCTTGCATTACTGTGATGATGAGTAACACAATAGGAGTTACCAGTACTAGATAAGCAAGAAATCATTTCATTAGAGAGTACAGTAGCCATCTCCGGTTCGCTTCCCCCCCACCCCATTTTGAGAGCAAGGAGCTGCAGTTACCGGCACAGATGCTCAAATAACAGAATGATCAAAGCTCCCCACCAGGCGACTGTACTTGTTACCACTGGAACTGCCTCTGCACAGGCTGATAAACCAGCCTTCCTCTGCATCACAAGGCAGGCAGGTGGTAGGAACCCTCCTACTGAGACCTCTGTCAGGTATTGTCTGGCTCATCGCTTTCAGTTATTCACAATTTGATTTTTGGAGTATATCTTTGATCAAATTCAGAGCATGACACGGGTTGTTCAGGGAGTTCTGAGCTAGTATCTGAACCGTCCGGAAACACCTCACTGGAAATGACCAGTGTCTCTATTCAAACCTGCTGTGTGGACAGCAGCACTGTCCTATTACTACTGTCTGGTGCATGCAAGTCTCGGTGTTTTTTAAACTTTTAATGTAGCAAGCTTGGTTGTATGAAGTGGGTAAATAATAGCATCCATGTTTTTAAATAGCAAGCAGAGGAAATCCTATGTGATTTAGCCAGAGCATCAAATGTCTAATGCTGGAAGTGTCAACACAGCCAGGTTGGACATGCAAACATAGGCATTTCTATGTGCTAGCAGTATATGAATATATACTTACACATGAAGTACTTCTCATCTGTTTGTATTGAAATTATATTGTATTGAAATAATTTGCCTTTATTCTCCTTTAAAATCAGAGTTACCTTTCTATTTCCTTTCTTTATAATGACATTCACTTATAAACATTTTTATAGATTTTTAAATTGTTCCATGTTTTGGTGCACTAATAGTAATAATTATACTGATTTTGTACTAATACTTAATTTTGTTGTAATCTTTTAAAATTCAATACGGTTTTCCCGTAGTGAAAATTAAAGGAACATTTCTCATGGAGTCATGGCACAATGAACTGCAGGAGTGTCATACTGAGGGAATATAGTTTAATTCTGCTAATAGATCAGTTGATACAAGTTTTTAAGTAATGTGTTTTAGAGAATGGCTGTTGTATAACAAACTTGCAAATTAACATTATCACCTGCAATTCAGATTTTATAATTTTTAAGAAGAAAATATATGTGTTGGCATGTGGGAATGCCTAATAATTGTAATACCTACACTTTTTTTATTTTGGGGAATATGCAGTTCATCAAAGAACCTTTCCAGGGTTCTTTTTATTTATTTTGATACTTTGCAAGATGAGTAGACAAGTAAAAGAAAGCATTTTTTGTTTTGAATGCTTACTTATTTAACATGTTTAAGTGCAAAACTTAAATCAGGATATGTGCCAAATAATTTATCAGTCTAATTTTTGATGGCAACAAGAATAGTAGTTTTATATATGCCAGGATTCTGGTTTGGTAAAAGCAGTTAAATTAAATTATGCCAATTTGAAAGTCAAAACCAGTTGAGTTACACAAGAGTATGCTTTTCCTGGTCAAAATAGGAAACACTTGGGATATTTTGGGGGTTATGTAAAGACTTTAATTTCTAACCACATTGTGTATGCTCACTCCAAGTGGTAGACAAGAGTAGCTGTTCATGTGATTTGCCATTTCTTCAGCACATTATTTGAACCATATTACTGTACGTATTTTTTATTTTGAATGATAGTTAATCTGAGCTACAATTAATACTTTAATTCCCAATTAACACTGGGATAATTTTAAAAATATGTGTATGTGGGGTTTACTTACTAGACATCACTACATGCAAGTTCTTTTAAATGCTTGTGTTTTTTAGCCATTACCTTCTAGAACAAAATTGTTTTGTTGTAGGGAGGGCAAGCATTGCCCTTTGCATAGTTGGTGTGATTTCAGAACCTAGAGAAGAGCATAGCTGTCACGCCACAGAATTACATACTTATTGGAAGTTAGAATGACATTCTGTTGAATTTGAGCCAGAAAGAGTTTGAATGAATATTTTTTAAATACACTTAGGTAACCTTCGCATTACCTTTTTTTCTCATTGCAGATTTTTAGCTCAGGATCTGTCAGTGTAGCAGAAGGGTTATGCCCTAAGTTACATGTGATGAATGAGTTGAACTTTATGAGAACCAGAGGGAGTCCAAAATGCTTGCTATCATTGTGTTTTAAAGCAGACTTTCAGAATCGATTGAGTGGTGTCTTCCCAACAGATGGAGACTGACACATTGAAAACATTTAGCGGTTCTTGATTAATAGAGTCCTTCAGTCTGCAGACCTTCTTTTCTTTAATACCTGGTACCTAAATGATGATGTAGAGCTCAGACTCTTGAATCAAACAGCATTTAATGGCATTGAAACTGTTAGTTCAGATAGTTTTTTTAAAAGCACAATATACTTGCAATTCTGTTTATTGGAATCCATGTGTTCTTGTTATAAGAACTCATGTCAAAATTGGAAAAAGTTTCTGTGAGATTTCTACTCTTCAACAGTGTGTTTTCACTTTCTATATACTGCACATCACAGCTGCTTTACTAGTTACTAATTTTTCCTTTTCCTTCATTCCTTGTGTTCTTGGTTTGTCAGTATTGCATAACTTGGTGTTGGTGAATGTGTTCTTGCAAAAAGAATTGAGCTAGTGTCTGTCTGTACTGCAGAGTCCTGCAGTGGCTGACCTGCTTCCTCTGTTTTTCCTGACGACTCATCTTGTGGGGGGAGTAGTTTCTTACCTTATAAGATGCACGAATACTAAAACTCTTGACTGCTAATAGCTTAGCAAGATTGAAAATGTCTTATCTTAAATGTGACAGGATGCACACTGCAAATAATGTATCAGGTTAATACATTGATTTCTGCTTTTAATTTCAGGCTGGAGGTTCTCAAGTAATCTTTACCAATCCACTGGAAATTGTCAAGATTCGATTGCAGGTGGCTGGAGAAATTACTACTGGTCCACGTGTTAGTGCCCTCAGTGTATTAAGAGACTTAGGTTTCTTTGGTCTTTACAAGGTATGTTTTAAAAAAAAAAGTTAAAAATAAGCCTCAAATGAACATATAATTTAATTATTCTCACAAACTTTCATAAGTGAACACTATTTTATTTTTAAAGAAAAAATATTATGTGATATTATAATCACTTATTATAATATGTGAATTTTCGTTTTTTATTAAGGGAAGAAACTGTCCCATCTTTTTGAGCATAT
This sequence comes from Brachypodius melanocephalos, assembly GCA_013398615.1. NCBI lineage: Eukaryota > Metazoa > Chordata > Aves > Passeriformes > Pycnonotidae > Brachypodius > Brachypodius melanocephalos. Next base: position 19,897,200 of record VZSR01001283.1, on the reverse strand, counting down.
GGTTGTTGTAAATCTTACTGAGATTTCTTTTCTCACTTCAGCAGGTTTAAGTTTCATTGAGTATTAGTTTGTGATTCCTGATATTCTTCTTGCTGTAAAAATAAGCTTATTTTCATATGCTGCATGATATAGAGCTTACAGTTTTGGAACTTTGCTTTTGCTCTTCTGTGTTTGATTCAGCAACTTTCCCAGATGTCATTCATTTGGCGATGGGAATTAATTGCAGGACAATAATAGTGAAGAAATACAGACAGTGGGAGCCCAGCATAAAAATAAACTCCTAAAGCAAGCTTACCCTTGCTTCTTTAGAAGAATATTTCCCCAAATAATATCATGAAAAGCTATCTTTGTGAGCATATGCTACAGACTCCACAGTTCTACTTGCTATATTACTGTCTTCACATAGATGTATAAATACATAGAAGTAAAGTTAGGTTTAATGATGCCAGCAGGAATAAAAACGTCTTCTGAATGTTCAATGTAATAGGATATATGCTAGAAATAAATCAAAGGATTAACATACTTCTGTGATGTTTAATCTACCTTTAGATGAAGGAGATTAGATATGGGGGGATATGAAAGGTGTTGAAGTTTTTTGAGATAGCCAGTACACTCAAGTATTGAAACGAAAGCTGCAGTGAATACCATATACTGCAGGGCACCGTGTGATGTTTCTTCAGATTCTGCAGACTACAACTCGGGAGAAAGCTTGCATACTTCTAATTTGTCCCAGGATTTCCAGTGAAGCAGGCAGTATTCCTCTGTTTCTTATTTACAGCAGCGCAGCCATAAATTGAAGATGCTCCAAAAGACACCAAATGAGTCGCCCTTCTTCCCAGTATTTAAATTCCATCTGCTTTTTTAAGCATCCAGTCTTTCTAAATTGTTCTGTTAACATTACAAAGAGGGAGCCTGCCCTCGAGAACGTGTCTGTATGTTTTGGCCTGGAGAGAAGTTGCAGGTCTGAATAGGATTTAATGGGGAGTTGTTTTTCCCTTTAAATTGACTTGCTAATTTTTTAGGTGTTTTACTGAAGCTGAGGCTATTGTGTAAACTCCTAGTAAATGGCATTATGGTGTTGATCAGATTAACATTTACAACTGAAAACAGGGATTTTGTAAAGAGTCCGCTTCCCTGAGGCTGTGCAGGAATGGAGGTCAGCTACTGACTTTTACTTGGACTAGCAAAAAGAAAACGCAAAATGAGAACCAGTGATGTACTAGTTTTCTAAAGTAGCAATTTTTGGGGTTTTTTTTTCCTCCCTGAATACCTGCTCTTGGTGGCTGAGCAGAATTGGCTACATTTTTCCATTTTTAATGACCTTAATATTTTGGATTGTATCATGTATTATTTCTATCCACTGGAATAAATACTGGTGGATGTTAATCAGGACTACACATGAACACAAGCTAGTTCCAGCACGATGTTGCACACTATGTTGCATTGCAACAGACCATTATTTAATCACGAGACACACAGTTTCAGTGCTTCATTTACCTCCGAGGGGGAAAAAAAATTAAAAAAAAAAAAAAGCCACAGAAGGGTTTGGGTTTGTTTTTGCTCAGCTGTTGTCTCTGTTTCTGTCTCTCTCAACCCCTTCACCCCATTTCCTGTGTTCATGTCCTTTTGTATGTAATTAGGAACCATTGTCTACAAAAACTTGAGTGATTTGACAAAACTAGAGATTTTAGCCTGGCAGTGACAGGCACCCACTGAGTACAGACCATGTCACAAGGCTTGTGTCCAAGGGCACACTTAGGCACAGCTACGTCTGTAATTGGGCAGGTTTGTGCTGTTTTCTACCAAACATTTGGCACTGCAGCCAAAAGAAAATGGCAATCCTATCTGCCCCTTTTCCTGTGCCAGTCAGAGGATTGGTGCACCCACATAATGATCTGGAACAAGAAAGTCCTTAAAACCTCCTCCTCCTCCTTAGGGCTTGGTTTGTTTTGAACTCAGACCAGCTGACTGTAGCTTCTCAGGATGGCTGTACCAGTTGAAGGGAGGAAAGGCTGTGGCATGGGGAGCCAGTCTGTCTCAGAATAGTTTTAAACTGCCTTGAGGTGCTTGTGGAACAGCAGTGTCGGAGGCAGAAGCAGCCCTCTCCTGAATGCTAGTGCTGGAACTGGCAGTGTTTGTGAGGCCAGGCAGATCTTAATACCTCATTGCATCAGTCACCAGCCCCAGTAAATGTTACCCAGAGACATCAAGAATTTTAAATGAATTTCAGATGAGACTAGATTTGATAGGTGCTGTCGCCTTTGGTGGTGCTTCTAAATTAATTTAGTAAGTATAATGGCCAAGTGGACATCAAATAATAATGAATCTTCTGTTAATGAGAACTGAAATATCTCGGTATGTTTGGAATGTTCATTCTCTTAACAAGTCAAATTAGCTTTAACTCTGAAACAGGAATTAGGATTTTATGACTGTCTCAGTACTTCTTATGTTGTTCACTCTAACAGCTCTTTCACTTGCATCTGAAGTCTTTGCTTTAGCTTTGTCTTATGTGTCTCAATACACAAGACTTGTATCTCAAGCCCTTAGTGTACTTATTTAGTAGATCTAGTTATGACTCCATAGATACTGCTGTGGAAGAACAAGAATAGATAGTTATTCTAGAAAATAATTCTATTGGGGAAACTTGAAGTTTCTTCTAAGGCTTAGTGGACCTTCATGTAAGTACTCCAGCTGTTTAAACATTTGTCTGTCTTAGTCATGACCTAAACTTTAACTGATTGACTTTCTTCTGCAAGCATTGAAATCAGAATTTTAGACTTTTAAATTCAGGAATTTTAATTTGAAATAAATGAATGTCTTTTTTCATTCAAGTTTTATTTACCACATCACAAGGATTGCAATGAAAATTCTCCTTTCCTAGTTCAGAGAAAAGTCACCCCTGAAAGCTGTTCTTAGCACTACAGGTCTGTCTGGCATGTTCTGCTTAGTTCCCATGAGTTGTTTATGCTGAAATTCAGGTGAAAATCTCTAAGAGTCCCATATGGTAGTCAGCAAGGAAGAATGTATTAATTATAAGTTCAACCAGAAGATGTGAAGACCTAGTCTTAGCTTCATGAAGCAAATTCCTGCATGTCTTAACAAGATGTACAGCTTGTTGTTTAAAGTCTTGTATTTTGTATTATTTTCTACCTATGAAGAGCTTCCTGTGGTTTTTAAAATAAAATGCCCACACTCTCCTGATATAGGTAATTTCAGTGCTCCTGTCTTGCATTAACAGAGAAAACCAAGGCACAGACAGATAAATCTTATGTGTCATGTCAACAAATTAACAAAGGAAATGCTATGTAAACCCCTTTTGCATCCAATTCAGTGAATCTTGTATTGATTATGATCATAATTATCCCTGCATTCTAGTCCAAATGAATATCCTTTGAGGATTGCTCAGAGGCTGGATTGCACAGTTTTGGTGCCCCTCTGTATAAGTGAGAATAATATTCTTTTGGGTAATTCATTGGCGTGTTAATGTGCCTATTTACTGTGCTACCGACAGAAACAATTCACAGTAGCACTGTGCTGAGATCTCTGCTGTGTGCTTTCTTTACTTGCAGACTTGATGTTAAAATAATTTTTGTTGAGAGCCAGTCCTGCAGGTCACCTGGGCAACCTGACCAGGTGTTTGACCACCTTCATGGTTTAAAAGCAAACATAGAAAAGTAAAAATCCCACACCCCTTTTCTTATGCCTAATCGAATTGGCCATGTTCAAGCTTCTGATCCTTCCACTGTGCACCTCCAAGAGCAGTTTTCTTTCCCTGCACTCTCCTTTATGTGAGCAGTTTAGGTCTCTCCCTAGCACACTGAGTTCTCCTCTTTTATATGTCATGGACTACACAACTGGCTTGATGGCCCCACACTGGACTCACTCCAGTGTGAAAACATCTTTGTTGTATGGAATAGACCAGAACTGGATAAAGGGCTCCAGATGTGGTCTCAGCAGTGCTGAATGGAGGGCAATAATCACTTCCCTTGCACTCTTGCAGCCCAGGGTATGGCTGTCTGACTTCGCTTCAAAGAGGCATTGCTGACCCCTACTCAATTTGGGCACAGAATCCTCTAGACTTTTTCTCCAAAGATGCTTTCAGCCTGTATATCCATGCTATGAAGATATCTCTGAACAGTAGCCTCTCACTATAACACACTGTTTTCCCAATTCAACATCATCTGCTGAGAGTTTTACTGGTTTAGCTCTGGGATATGGTGACAGACCATCTCAAAAACCAGGCTTTTAGTCAAGGTGTACAACATCCATTGCTGTCCCCTTATCCACAGATCTGGCAAACTGGTTGGTCAGCTGTGATTTGGTAAATCTGAATTGGTTGTTCCCAATATATCTTTCTTCATATGCTTGGAAATGGCTTCCAGGAACATTTGCTCCATAAACCTCCCAGGAACAGAGGTGTGCCCATACATCTTGTAGTTTCCCAGATCTTCCTTACTCTTCAAGATGGGTGTGATGTTTGTTCTAGTTACCAGAACCCCCTTGTCTGACTTGACCTTTTCAAGGTAGTAACAACCTCACAACGTTGTCAGCCAGCTGTCTCAGCACCAGTGGAGGTATCTGTTCTGGGCTCAGGATTGTGTATGTGCAGATGGCTCCAATTGCTCTGTCTGCGTGTAATGCAGACTATTCTGGGAAGCTTGTGGAGCTGAGAGGCCTGGGGACACATTTTACTAGTAAAAAGTTAAGACAAAGGTAATTTCTCTGCTTTTTCCATGTACTTTGTCATTAGGTTTCCTGCCCCCATTGTGCAACAGCCTCACAATTTATTTAGTTGCCCTTTTACTGCTGATGTGCTTACAGAAACCGTTTTTACTCCCCCTTTACATCCTTTACTAGATTGATCTTCTGCTGATCCTTGGCTTTTCTGTCTCAATTGTTGGACACCCAAGTGGTAGTTCTGTATATCCTGAGTAGCCCATACCCACCTCTGCTTCCCTTTCTGCATTTGAGCTCAATCATGAGTTCATCTGTGCTGGTCATCTGACTTGGTTGCTCAACCTTCTGCACAGTGGAATAAAGGAATAAACCTTCCTAATGCTTTGAGGAGGCTGTCCTTGGTGGACCTTTCTATCTCTAAAATTTTATTTGGGGGAAAATTCCTATCATAGCATGTAGAGGTCTGGGTCAGATAACTGATATCCCCTTCTCTTCCTTCCTTGCCAAAGAACTAAAGAACATTAGGTCTGGCATCATAGTAAGTGCAACAATTTACAGTCAGCACTTCCTCCTAGACTCCCTGTGCCTTCACTGGGTGGTCAGATATTAGCCATTCTGTAATGATATGCAGCTTAGAAATAAAATGCATGTTAATTCCAGCAATAAAAAGATTTGACACATACAGCTTGTTAAGCTGACTGTTGGGTTGAACCCCTGTAGTTCTTTACAGCTAGAAAGCCAACATTTTTTTACTGTCTTTGCCTAAAATTCTGAACTACTTGTGTAAATAAGTACTTTAAAACATTGTACTTCTCAAAATCCAGGTGCTGCTTTGAGGAGGCACATAACAGCACTTTTGAAAGGGAATTTATTTCCTCTATTTGTGTTCTTTCTCCCAGTAATAGTTATTGTGAAAGTACCAGGGCGCGGAAACGTGTGACTAGCAAATTCTTTAGCTACAGATACTCTGTAGATGACAGCTATTCTTAAAAATATAGACACAATATATTACAGTCAGGGAAAATATCACTTAAACTAATGAAAAATGTCATTTGTGTTGGCAGAAATGGGAAGGGATACTTTTCTGGTTTTCAATATTTTAATAGATTTTATTTAATTTCTAGTCACAACTGAATATTGAAGTAGTCATCCAAGATTAGATAATACATTTTCCGTCTTCTGTCTGTCTTACACCTTAATATGAATAAAATCCCGTTAAAGCCAGTTGAATTAAATTCTATTGGTTTTGAAAGACATCTTTAAAGTGTCCATGTAAATAAACACTTTAAGTATACCTACTTATTTTGTACATCACAGAAACTCATATCCTTATAATATCTGCCATAAAATGTTTAATAAAATGTTACTCCTCTTATACATAATCATTCTAAATAGTGCTTTACAGCATAACAGACAGTACCACTCCATAATTTTGCACAACAAAGTTATTCTGTATCCCAAGAAGACAGTAAATAATAGAGTGGTAAATGATTCTTCAAGGAAAGGGTATGTTGGTTATGGTAATGTTTATTTTTTATAATTACTACATGGTATATAGCTCAAATTTGTGCTTTGGCTGATATTGACAACACAATTTTCATTTCCAAAACTAGTCAGAAAAGCTTCTAAAAGTCTCCTTTTCCCCCTCCTCTCCCTTCCCCCAAAAATGCTTCATAAACAAGCTTCTGGTGTGTTGACCTGGAAAGCATAATCTCAAGTGACAGGATGTGTACCAAGCTCTCACCTGGTTCCTTTGATAACAGCTGAGCTATTTCATGTCATGAAGCTGAAGGTTTACAGCAGGATGATAAACATATAAAAGACAGTAGTAAAAGTTTTGAGTTACATTTTGCATCCACCATGCCTATTTGTGACTGTTCTCATACATGAGAACCTACTTTTCAGAAATTTCCTTTGAAATTAACAAAAATAAAATGCCTTTCCAACTAAAACAGCTATATTTTTTTTTCCCTGCAAACTGAATTGAAATTGCTGGTAGAGCATTTGAAGTTGGCATTTTATGTCTCTAATGTGATGTTCTAAATCAGTTTCATATTTTGGTTGGTATAAATATATGTGAATAAAAACCTATAGTAGCTTTTAAGGCAATGTTATTTTACAGTGGAAAAAAAAAATGCAGCCCTTGAAAGTAAATACCAATAATATTTGACTGACTGTTACAAAACCTGTTAGGTGCTGTTAGGGCTCTGATTCCAAAGGGTTAAGTCTGTAGTAAAACCCAAGAAGAATGCAAAATGATCAAGAAATGACATGCTGCCTATTGTTTGTAGCTATAGGATCAAAATAACAATTATACATGCCAAATAAATTCTAAACCTGTAAAAGAGAAAAAGAGGGGGTGGCTGTAAGTACAGGTGCCAGAAGCATTAAATAACTCTCGCAGACAAGGTGCACCACTGTTGTCTTGAATGCTGCTAGGTTCCCCCAGTCTGGCATTTTCCCCCCTGCACTAGACAATGTGCATTCACTGCAGGAGACTAGGCTAAGCCTGCGTCTCCCAGACCTGCCGGCTCCTTCTGCCCAACCCGACACAGAGGTGCCTTTGTCAGTATAATTACCCTCCCCTTGTAGTAGAAATAGTTTGTTTAGAGCCTTATTTGCAGGTAGAGCTGGTATAAGCAGGAATTAGCATGCTAAAGAACCTGCCCCAGCACTGACTTGGGTTTATTTATCCGAATCTTTGACAATCAGGGTTTTTTTTTCTCAGTTGGTTTATTTAGTGAGATACTATCCGAGATTAAGAGCTTTAAGGTTATTAAAGAGATTGAGGATGGGAGCCTACTGGCTGTTGTGTGAGGAAGGCGCATGTCCTGGTGTGTAGGATCTCCCGGCAATTTCATGCCTGGCAGGTCTGCACCTTGGCTGCCAGAATAAACTCGGGCGGATGCTCCTTACTGCGTTCTGGGGATTGATTAAAACTCCCTTTGGCTTTCAGCACGTTGTCCACATCAAAAAGGTGCGAGAAGTAAAATAAATGTTTCTTTTGCTTTTCAAGATACTGTGGCCAATCTCCCTAAGCCTTCCTAATTGGCCTAGGCTGGTTGCGGATGATTAACTTGACGTTAAATGGGGCCTGCTTTTAAACATGCTTTCCCAGACTTTAAACGGAATGATGGGGAGAAACTTTAGACTGTCGCAATGCTGGACCAGAGCCAAGCTTGGTTATTATTAAAGTGGATCCAAGTTTTGATCCAGGTTTTGTTTACAGTGAGCCAGCTAACTTGATGGACATCCCTCCCTCTCTACATACCTGAATGTGTATTATTAGTGATATTAACAATATGCCACTTCTGCCCCATGAAAAAAGAGCCTTTTAATGAAGGGATGGAATATTAGCAGCTCAGATTAAACGGAGAGTTGCTTGCATTTGGACTTTATTGATTTCTGTAAGTTATTTTAACTATATCAGGATTTCAAGGTATGCAAAAAATGCAGAGGAAAAAATGTGTGCAGTGTTTAATGACAACATTGCAAAGAAAATAAAAGTAATGTGCCCTGAGGGCAAAGTCAGTGAGGAGATTTGCTTTGAGGAAAAGCATGCTCTAAAAATAAATCTTTGAAGAAACCGTGTCAGTCTGTGAATGCTTCAGTAGTGAGTTTCATAATTTTTCTATGAAGTTAATACAGTGCAGACATTTGATCCTTAAAATGTTGGGGTTTTTTCATGCAGAAGTTGGTAAAACCCTAGTCTTGCCTACGTGAAGATTAAAGATAAATTGTTAAACAGGCTTCTGTTGCACATGAGAGTCCAGAATCCTTGTCTCTGCTGAATACGAAAACTTCACCTTCTCTGTGTCTTCAAGGTAAAGCATAAGGGGCAGAGCAGCACCAACACCAGTCCTTTTTGGGTTCCTTTATGGCATTTTGCTTAGTGTCTCTAGAAAGGCATAACAAGAACCAGTGATGGGCAGCATAAATCAGACATTCAACTGAGTGAGAAGCCAGAGGGTCTGAACAGAAGTCATTAACCTCCAAAGGGAGTGTCAGGGGAAGTGGTCAGTACTCAGTCTGAAAACATCGAGGAATAAGCTGAGAAAGTGTGGTGGGAAGCACTGGGGGCTGGAGCAGAGCCCATTGTGCTCCCTGTGTTCTGTAGCTGAGTCTGTGACACACAGAAATGTCTGTCTACAAGATCTAATGGCTTTTTTAGACAAATCTTTATTTTCTCAGAGGCATACTCTGACTCCAAACTGCACTCTAGAGTCTCCTGAGAAGTAGCTTGCAGGTCCTGGTTATCTCTTCACACATCCTGCTGCCTTCCCCTGCCTTGCTCATGGAAAGGCAACTTTATGGTTTTTCTGACACTTTGTAGCTCTTTTGTCTTTGATAACCAGCATCCAATTTGGCTAAGAGCTGTATTTTAACTGGTATTGTAGTACAAGCTAAGCTTACAGATGTGTCCAGGCATATTGAATTAAATTATGTGGATATTAACACATCCCCTGTGAAATGTCTGGTACTGAGCCATGTGCTGGTAGACCTGTGAACTAGAGGAGTACAGTAACAAGGGCACCCCCCGAGGGTTTGTGGATGAACCTCAAGCAGTTTCACCAGGTCTCCACCCCTTGCTTCAAAGAGAAGAGGCTTAGGCTTATCCATGAACCATTTCTTTCTCAGGCTTGGAAGATTTTACCCATTTTCCCAAGCCACCTCTTGTTTGTGCTTTCCTCCTGATCTTAGTCCTGGCAGGCTCTGGTGTCCTCTGGGTCTCCATTCTGAGGAAAGGGAGGCTGCAAATCTCTTTTACTGTTGAAGCATAGATACTGTTTGATATCTTATTTTCATTGACCTTCCCTAATGGCCTTTTTGCTTTTCCCCTACTTGAAAAACATTTGATTGATTGCCACTACCCCAAAAATTTTCTTTCCTTTCTGCTTCCCTGTTAGATTTGAAACCAGCTGTATTGCTGGTAACTTCATTGGCTGATTGTGCTACTTCCACAAATAGATAGCAAAGCAAATTTAACAGTAAGAGATAAAAGTTACTGAAACAAACTGTATCCCAGATAACTTTAAAATTCACAAGTAAATCATGCTGTTACTGTTCTGCAAAAGACTTGCTGTTATGCCCCTACTCCCTCAATATATGTTGGATTAGCAATTATAGTGCCTGTATAGAGGTATGGACTGGGCACTGTTTTCCCTGGAGTATTAATTTTAAGTGAGAGTGAGAAGTGACAGACTTATCCTGTGGCTCCATTTCAAGCACTTCTTAAACTCCCACTACAGGTTCATGGCTACAAGGTCAACTATTTAAACTTCTCCAAAGGTGTTCTCAGAGTTTACTCAAACACGTGGTATTTTCTCCCTTACCAGAACATAACTACAGTACCCTAGAGTGAGAGAGAACAAGTAGACAATGACAAAACCCAAGAAAACAACACAGACACTCCTCAGCAGGATGAAATATATGAATCTCTCAAATTTTTGAGGGAGAAATTGCTTTTTCTATAAGCCTTTTGCAGCAAAATGAAAAAATACAGTGTTGCTCTCTGTTCTCTGATATTTGTGGTTCATCATGGTAAATTTGCTCATTCTCAAAACTTGTTCTCTTTTTCAAACAGGGTGCTAAGGCATGTTTTTTGCGTGACATCCCCTTCTCTGCCATTTACTTCCCCTGTTACGCTCATTTGAAAGCTTCATTTACAAATGAAGATGGGAGGGTTAGCCCTGGAAATTTGCTCTTGGCTGGATCAATAGCTGGTAAGTGCCCAGATTTGTTTCTTCATGGCTCTATACTGCTCTGGCAGCACAGGTTATGGCAGTGACAATTATAACATGAATTACTCAGAGGACTATAGGCAATAATACTGTATTTTGCAGCCTTATGCAGAAACAACTAAGTTACTATGCTATAGGGTGAGTTGAAGATTCTGTGAGTTCCTGCCATAATCATAACATTCAGGAAGCAAAAGAAAGTGAAAAGAAAGTTTTTTTGCTGATGTTCTTTTATCATTTATCAGCACTCCTTGTGAAGTTACTGCGCTGGTTTTGGCTGTGTCTCATTGGCAAGTAATGTTTTGTTGAAATTATTTATAAATAAAACCATGGCATTCATAAAATCCTTTATGGTCAAATGAATCCTGAATTTTGGTATTTATAGTCCAGAAGCCACACTAGAAGTACAGCTCTCCAAACACAATGATATAAAAGGTGACAAAATGATGACAGTATTTGCTACTGTCAGTATCGCACTGAAGTTACTTGGCTTTTAGAGGATTTTACCTTTATCATTTTTTAAAATATTAAACAAAGCAGATATTGAAAACATTGCTGCAGTGCCACAGGTTGCTAATTCCTCACATACCCAGATAGGACAGAGGTGCAGAATGTGATTTTGAGCATTTGGTTGTTTTAGCCTGCTGCATAGCAGACAGAAGAGCCCAAACATGCTTAACTTCTCACGGATGAGTTTAGCTTGAGTGTGCCAGAGCCTGAGGGAAAGACAGAGGCTTTGTAAGCCTCAGCTTGTCCTTGCATCTGCTGCATGGCTGGTCCCTCCACAACATCTAGCTTCTACACCCAAAGGGGACCACCACTTGGTAGCTGTCTGCTGCAGGGGGCAGCTTGAGAGTCCTGCTCCTGCAGTGTCCCTGGTTTCCCCCTTAGGAAACAAACAGGCTTGCTAATTTGTGCAACAAGACCTTTAGGGGAGTGTGTAGCAAGCAGGAGGGCTCAAATCGGCTGGTATTTCCACCATGCTTATCAAGGGCTGCTTGGTCTCTGCAAGCTGCAGCCAAGTTCCTCCTCCAGCGTGACCCCTGGCAGACTGCTGTGACCTGCCAGGTGAGAAAAATGATGGAATGGCAGGAATCCAGTACAGAAAGTTTAGCAATGTTTTCTCATTTGAATGTAAGCTTTTTCCTCCCTGAGAAAACTTCTTGGTCAAAATTATACACAGGGCTGCATCTCTTTGAGAGCAAGGCCCTTTTATAGCCAGTATCTGGTCTTAGAGAACAGCCAAGATCGGTTGGTTTGTCATGTTCAAGCATATTGATCCCTATTCAGTAGCTCATAGTGCAAAGGAATTGAGCTGGCATTAGCAAAGCCAGCTGTGTTCCAGTGACTGCTGCTCAAAACCTCCTTGTCCTCTCCCCTCCCCCACCCCATTCCAAAGCCAGGCTCCAAACCCTCCAACAGGAGCTTTTACAGCCAGCTTATTTCTTACCCGTTTTAATGGAACAAAACAATTTTTGAACTTTAGATCATATTTACAGACTTGAAACATAAGATGGCATTTTTAAGCCAAGTAATTTCTTAGATTTTCCTATTTTTTCTCTTTCTAGCCATTGTCAGGTGATTGCAGACTGAGATAACCATCCCTTTGAAGTTCAGGCACAGAAGCAGTCTTTATTGTTGCTGATATGGCTCACCAATCTAGCTATAATGTGAATTTTATCCAGTGCTTCCTGTGAATCCCATCCTAGGTTAACTCTCAGGAGCAAATTACAGTGTTAGAGATACAACACTCCATCATACTGTTTACAAAAACAAGAAATTTGTTTTATTGGGTACATGCAAAGAGTGATGGGGGTACATGTGTCCATTGTTTTGTCAAAAGAAAGTCCAGGGAAAGACAGAACAAAACAGCCACCACTTCTAAAAAGCTGGATTCGGTCTCTGGGCTGATGTCTCTCCTCCAGCCAGGCATCTCACCTGGTTATCAGACTTCAGATGTGTGCATGAGCTCTGGCTTCACGTGGGAAACTCCCCTTTTCCACACACAGCCCATGGTGCTGGGATAGTCAAGCTAGCCATACTCAGATGTGTCCTCTGCCAGTGGGTGTTGCTTGTACTGCTTACATTATCTTCCTTTCCATTGTGGTTGGGGTCACAGGCAACATGTGTAATCTAGCTTGATCTGCTTCTGGTTCTCAGATGTCTCAACCTGTTGTGCTGTAGCATATTCTGAGATGATTCTAGTATCTATCATCTGCAGGATCTCTCCTTAATTTGCTCTGTTTGCTTATTGCCTCCACGAAGTTCCTTCTCCTCCCCTAGCTCCTTTTTATTCTTGTCAGCTCCTGCTGGGCTATTTGTCACATTCTGATTGTAAGCTTCTCTTGGCAGCAATCTTTAACTTTGATTTGTCTGTCTTTTGTCCTGTACACATAGTTCCTAAAGAATGGATTTTAAGAATCTCAAGTGCAAAATATCCGCAATAATATTGAGTGAGTGATAAGGAGATGGAAGTCAATGTGTAGTAAGCAGAATTGTTTCTAAGTAAGTTCCTTGGTTTTCTTGAAAACTCTGGTTGGCTTTTGAAGGATGAAAGTCCGGCTTTAAATTGAAGACTCAAGCAATACTGTGTGGGTAAGCCTAAGCAAAGAGGAATTTCAGTGTTAATGGAGTTCAGAAACCTTGACCACATTTTAGTGCTTGCCTGCCAGACAGCCCATGCTTGCACTGAGTGCACGCTCAGTGTATGAGTTCTTTTGAGGGGACAAGGAGAAGAGAAGAAAACCTTCTTTTGGTGATATGCACATGAGCTGATCTCTTGGAGCAGTCTGCAGAAAGGGTGCTCTGGAGCTTGAGGCCAGACCATGCTGGTTTGGACAAAATTTGTTATAGAATTATTAAGCTGGAAAAGAAAAAAAGGAAAGGAGATTTATGCATCTACATCTAACCAAGTTGGTTTGGAACAGATGTAGCATGGAAAAGTAATAAAACCATAAGAGACAGTGTCTTCTGGGTACAGTCCTGGTGCTTTTCTTTGCCCTTTTTTTTTTTTTTTTTTCTGTTTTTCCCCAATTCTAAACATACCCCAAGTTTGGATAGGAATGATTTTAGAAATACCACCCATTGGTAATTTGTTTTTTTTTTACTTTCAGTTGATTATCTGCCAGGGTGAATTTAAATCATCCTCCACATATTCTGCTGAGGATGTCAGCTGTGGCTTTGCAGCTGAGCAGTCTGCCATTCCTAATGAGAAGAATGACCCTTTTTGTAAGCCTTAGCTCTCAAGTGATCCTGAGCATGCATGGCATTATTATCTGGTTCTCGGTGACATTGCTGCGTGAGGGGGTGTTTGTGTGTCCGTGTTTGTGTCTGTGTACAGCCTGTACTAGCACAGTGTACACCAGGATGCCAGGAACCACGGACAGGAATGAAAAGGAAAGGGAAATATCAACCTTCCCTCCAAAAACTTAGTGCTTATTAACTATGCAAGTTTCTGATTAACACTGGAAACTCCAATCTGTGCCTCCCAGCTTGGCAGGAAGCACATGGTATGGCTGTTCCTCTGGGAGAAGCTCTCTCTGAGTTGAGCTGCATCCACAATAGCAACCTCTTGTTGCTTGTTCTCCTTCCCAATTCTACTTAAATCAAGTGTGGCTGGTTTCTCCTGATGTAAGGAGGAAAGACCTGCTTCCCTCTGGATAAATGAGGTGTGTAATCTATATGCCAAGCCAGCGGTATCCACCTGATGACTTTTGTGTTGTGCAGGTATGCCTGCAGCCTCTCTGGTCACCCCTGCAGATGTGATCAAAACAAGGCTACAGGTGGCAGCCCGAGCCGGACAGACCACCTACAGCGGCGTTGTGGACTGTTTTGTCAAGATCCTGCGGGAAGAAGGTCCGAAGGCTCTCTGGAAAGGAGCAGGAGGTGTGTAAAAGAGCTTTGATTGCCAAGTGATTTCTAATTGTGACATTTGTCACTTAGGAACTCTCTTCTTTTCTTTCAAGCTCGTGTATTTCGATCTTCTCCTCAGTTTGGTGTAACTCTGGTGACTTACGAGCTACTGCAGAGATGGTTTTATGTGGACTTCGGAGGAGTGTAAGTATGTGATGTCTGAATATACCAGGGATCCTGAGGTTACCCTTGGTTCTGTTGGGTCGTGGTCCTCCTCAGAACATCAGAGCCAGGGGCTGGCTAGGACATGTTGTAAAGGCTTTGTAAATATTATTTCAACCACACTTTACTGGTGGAGATTGGGATTATATTCCAGTACCCATTTCATGGCAAGATATTGCCACATTTTATATCAGTTTCAAGCAGGGGACCTATGTTAGTGTGAACAGAGACAGCAGGAGCCTAAATAATGGGGTAGGGATGAAAATGCAGGAAAAATATGATGCCTGCCAGGTCAGGGTACAGTCTGCATTAGTCCTCATTATTTGGTGGAGGAGCTGTGTCCCTGATGAGACAGGGCATTTGACATCCAAAGAAGTATACAGTTGTCGCCAAAGTCAAAACCAGTTTGTTGGCGCTTCAGCTGTGCCTTGTGCCTTTGTTGACAATACAGGTGGATGTGCATGTTTAACTTGATCCCAGAGCAGCTGCAGACTATATAGATCTTTGGGGACAGCAGTTTGAAAGCCACCACAAAAATTACTTAAATTCTGCTATTTTTCTGGACTGGTTGTGTGCAAAGACTTACAAACCCCTGCTACCTCACACTAGTTTTGATTAATGCACTGCAAATTTTATCTGGATTTGACCGTACTCAATCAACATGAAGGCTCCTAACTGTTCTGGAAAGTTTTAAATCAGGGTATTTCTCCTTACATTGCAGCGTTTAATTGAGTTACTTACAGGGAAGTATACTCAGATGTCTCATTAAATTTACTTTATGGAGGAGATTTTTGTGAATACTGATTTTACTCGATGGAAGTTAATTTATTGTTTTTATTATTTTGCAGAAAACCAGCTGGATCAGAGACAGTTCCTAAATCCAGGATCACGCTCCCTGCTCCTAACCCTGACCATGTTGGTGGTTATAAATTGGCAGTTGCCACTTTTGCAGGGATTGAAAACAAGTTTGGACTTTACCTACCTCGGTTTAAGCCATCGCCACCTACCTCAAAGGCTGCTGCAGCAGTAGGACCCTAAGTTTGTTGCTGTAGGGATTTTGTTATTAGTTGGGAAAGAGCCACTTTTCTAATTGGTTAATACTTTGTTCTTTTAGCTTCTCATCATATAAAAGATTAGCTTCATTTGAGTTTTAAGGTAATTTTCATCTTAAATGGGATCATTTGTCTTTGTGCTTCCGTAACCAGATCACTGTGAAATTCTTACCAGTTGTTTTAAGTTTGGGACCATGAATGTATTTGTCCACATCTGACATGTGCTTGTGTTGGGAAGACACTAATTTTAGGTTCCATTTATTGGGGAGGGCTGGGTGAGAGCTGTGAACCAGATCATTTTACAGGCAATGCTCAGTTGCAGATTACCAGGGCAGATGTCACACATCGTCACTCAAATGGAAAACTCAGTGGATATCACGGTGCTCAAAGCAGAATGATTTGGACTGTGCATGTAAATTGGTTTTAAACTTGATGCGTGTCTGTAGAGGTCAGCAAATATATACCCGGTACCTAAGTGTGCCAGTACAGCTTCAACTTTTTAAATCTGTACACGCACAAGTTCTGTTTCTGGATTGTATTATGGAGCTTTTATGTGGAACATGTTTTTGTAATGGAAACCACATTTATAAATGTTTAGCCGTTGTATTATGTTACTGGTATCAAAATGCTCAAAAGAAAGTGTTATTGTCCATAGTCTTTGCACTTTATGGCAGAACTTTTGGCATTCTACTACACATACAAGGAAATTTCATAACTAGGTGCCTATCTTGGGTTGCTGGTGTTTGGAATTCAGTTTGTATATGCACTTCTATAGTAAAACGCTGCTTGTTTAAATAACTGCAATAGAAAATTCATGCACTGTATCAATGGTACCTGCCTTAACTGCTGGCTTGTAATTGGCAAATAGGTGGTTTCAGATTATTTACTTCATTGAGGCAAAAGAGATTAAAATAATCTAAAATAAAAGATTTTACTTAATTTTTGGTGCCTTGCACAGTGTTTAGAAAATTCTGTATTTATGAAGATAGAAATAAATCTTTCAAACAGATGCACACATGGTATTCTGTTATGGAAATAGCACAGTACATCAAATGTCTTGTTCAGCTTCAGTGATAGAGTCAGCTTAAGATGACGCTAGTATTTGCACTTGTAGGCTATAAAAACACCTGCAGCTTGAGAACAAATTACTACAATTCCCCTGCCTAGAAAAGACATCTGTTGGTGGAGGTGTCATTCAGGAAAAAAAGAGAAACTTTTTCCTCAGTCAGAAGCCAGAATTGAAGCTTTGATATTTTGATCTTTACTTTTGGGGAGAGGTTAGTGGTTATGAACAGCCTGATCACCTAGTCCTGTTGGATGTCTTCTATGATACCTCTTAGGATGAGGAATTTGGCCTTGCTTGTCTCCTTGGAATGGGGCGGTGGTGGGGGTGGTGGATGCCTTTGACCTTGGCTGTAAACTGAAGGAATACACAGATGCATCTCTGCAGAAGAGTTTGCTGTAAAATATCACACTGTGCTGTAATTTGTGGAAATACTGAAAGGGAAATCACTCTGATTTTGCATTTGTTTTGGGGTCATCATGAAAGTTATTCTCTTGGACTAATTTGTATTTTGAAGTTACTAGTGAAATGGAGCTCGGGGGTAGGAGTAGCAGCACTTGTGTATGTGAAGGTGAGGGGAGCAGATGACATTTACCTGCAGCTGCATCTTGGATTCTGGCTGAATTACTTTGTAGAGACTGCACTGGGCTCTGACAGACAGCAGCTGCTTCCTCCCAGCCCTGTGTATCCAAGTCTCCCCAAACGACAGCTCCTTCATTTCAGAAATAGGGGAAAAAAGCTCTCCCTTGTAATAACCCTTCAAAATTAACCAGCAGGGTTTTTGGTTAAAGCGTGTCACAAAAGTAAGACATTCTCACTGTAAGCTGCCTGTGCTTCACACATGAGATTTTAGGCTGTTTAAGAGCTGGTTTTATACTTCATCCCTCAGATTTGCCTGACATACCTTGTCAGGGGTTTCTGTGGAAAGTCAGCAGCTCCGGGAAGATGTCTGAGTGCAGAGCTGCACCTTCTCCCTGACCCAGGAGAGGAAGTGCCTGACCACTGGATGGGCTTGGTTGGCAGCTGCTTCCTCCTGGCTCATTCTTGGAGAGGGACACCCAGGCTGCACCCACCAGAGCACGTCCCTCTGCTGCCTGACACCAAATCCCAGCGCTGCTGGGGCTTTGCAGCCAGGAACGGAAGAGGAATTAGAGCTGGGTTATTGTAGGGCTTGCACAACTTCTTGGCTCGTGTGATAAAGACCATTTGTTGCTTATGTTCCACAAAACCAATTTCTCTGCCTCCTGGTGCCCTCTCATTCCTAGGCCTGGCAGTATATTTATGACTTGTTCTTTATTCTGGGGATGAAGGGCAAAGCTCCCACCTCAGGAATAAAGTTCAGGCACAACTCTCCTATGGCATGTCCATCTCAGAATGCCACAGCCCTCATCTTCTCTGAGCAGGGCTGGACTGACACCCCCACCCCCATGGTGGCCTTTCCCTTCATCATTGACTTTCCTGGAGGATTGTTCTCTCCTTCTGCCCATCTTTTCAGGGTCAGTAGACAGCAGAGGCAGGGGCAGAAGTGTTGAAGAGACAGTGGCTGCTTTGTTAACACGAAGCCAGTTCAAAACATTCCAAATCGTGCTGCAGCTCTGCCCAGAGATCTTGGGGAAGATCTGTACCCACAGTAGGCTTCCTCCAGACACAAAAGGATGCATTCCTGCTCCGAAAAGCTTGCAGGCCAAGGAATTGCCAGATTGCCTTGCAAACAAACAAAACGCCCTGAGGACAGTGTTTGTTCTCTCTTGGTTTCTGGGTGAGTTACGCAAATGGATAAAAAGTTACCTCACTTGCTTCCTGTGCTCCAGCTAACTCCCATGACAGCACTTCTAGAAAAACGAAATGGCCGAATACTGGTGATGTTACCTGTCAGACTGAGAGTGGGACAGGGGTGTCCCTGAAGCAGTTACCCCGTGTTTGTGTTTCTCAGTCCAGCAGAAACCAGGAGATGCTTTTCTGCCTGGTCCCCAGGGAATGGGTTGGGTTTAAGCTGACTTAACATTGACAGTTTGCAGGGATGCTTTTGTGAGCAAACATACCACAGGCTTCAAAAATAAATTGGGCAGGTTTTTCTAAACCTGCTAAAAATACAGAACCTGACAAGCAGCTCTGCATCATCTTGGGAGGGGACAGCCTGCTTGGAATGACCCTGCTGTCGCCTCTATTTGCATATACATGTCATGCTGCCTGCTGCTGAGATCCTCTCCAGTGGCACAGGGACGAGCAGGAATCCTTCAGCTTTGCTGTTTAAACACTACTGTGAAACTCAGGCTCTGTTTTTGTTTTAAATATTTGCCTTCTTTGCATAAGCTAGAAGGCGATTTCCAGAGATAGTGATCATTTGTAAGTTATTTAATGGTTGAGGATATACAAATCTCAAGATGTTTGTATTTTAAATGTCTCCAGAGACACATCAACACATCAAATAACACAGAAGCAGCCTGGGATGAAGTGGTTTCTTTAATGCCATGTGCCATATGGTGGTTCTGCTTTCTGCACAGTGGGCAGCAGATAACTCAGGCTGTGAGACTGGGCCGCCTCCCTTAGTGCTGAATATGGGGATGTCATCAAAGTGTCTGTTGCCCTTCAGAGAGATGACATTTGAAGTGTAGCAATCATTTTAACTGCTCCTTGCACTGTTCCTTATCACACAAGGAAGCAGTACTATT
This sequence comes from Brachypodius melanocephalos, assembly GCA_013398615.1. Taxonomy (NCBI): domain Eukaryota; kingdom Metazoa; phylum Chordata; class Aves; order Passeriformes; family Pycnonotidae; genus Brachypodius; species Brachypodius melanocephalos. The sequence continues at coordinate 19,877,924 of VZSR01001283.1, read as the reverse complement.
GCTTGCAAGGTTCATTCCAGCTGCCGTAGTTACATTGCCTGGCCTTCCTCACACCCCAGGCTGTGCAGACACTGTGTACCAGACACAGCAATGTTACTTCAGAAGTATCTTTGCTTATGACTTTGAAGGAGAACCAGTCCTGTAAGCTTCCCAAGGACAGGTGGCTACTCTATAGCAGCCTCAGGCACTGAGTCCTGCCTTAGGACTGGTGCTGCCCTGATGACAGGAAAGCGTCCTTTGTCGCTGGTCAGTGGAGACCATCCCACTCCATGTGGGATGCCGTTTTGCTCTGTGAGGGGTTTGCTCTGTGAGGGGTTCTGCTGTGCATGCTTTTTATCTGCAGTTGCTAAAACTCTTCAGAGCTTTTTCCACCTGTTTTGCGTGAAAAAACATTCCTAGTTGTAGCCATAGCCTTAGAGATGCAGGCTGTCATTTGTAGTGTGAGATGATGATATTCCAGGGCATGGTTAGGGCTTCTGATGTTTTCAGAAGTAGCAAATATTTGGGGCATTGGTTTTGAGACCCAGGAGGAAATACCTTCCATCTTGGAAAATTTGTTATGGAGCACTTGCTGAGTACCCTGTGGAAAAAGCTGCATCTCTTGAATTGTTGCAACCCAGCACCATTTGTCCCGCTTGCTTTTTCTCTTTGAAGTAATAAGCTACAGGTAATTCTGTGGAGTCTAATCTCAGAAGCAGAGACTTGCTCTGACAGCCTTTCCATGGAGATGTCTGTGGTGTTCCCAGACTTCAGAGGTAGCCTATTTCACTTCCACCTTTCAAAGATCCACTTGGTCCAAGTGCTGTTATTAACACAATGGACCTGGCAGTCCAGCCCCACACTCAGTTTTGTGTGTTCTGGTCAAATTCCAGGTTGGCCAGTGCTGGGCACGTGTTCTTTCAGTATACCCTGGCTGTCATCTTCTTTCTCTGTTGCCACAGGATCTCTTGAACAAAGTACATGTCATAAAGGTGAAGAACCTGCTTCACCTTTCATCTAATGCCTTCAGCTCCCACCCCCAGTGCCACCTGTCGTGTCTCCCCGTGTCCTTTCACAGCTCCTTTCAGAACAAATCCCACGTTCCTGGCCACATCATTCCTCTGCCTCTCGCCTGTACTGGTGTAGCTCTGATCCTTGGCACTGAAATCGAGACTCTGGACTTTCCTTCAACGAGTTGTCCCTTCCTCATGTACTTCACAGTCCTGTCCTCCATCCTCAACCTTAATTTAGCCTCTTCTTGCCACTTGCCTACTCCTGCTGTAGTTGGGTTTGCTTTTTCTGACCTCTGTGGCTCAGATGTGCTCTCTCCAGCTCAGTCTGAGCACAAAGTTTATGTCCTTCACAGAAAGCCTGCTTGCAATGGTCCTAAAAAAGCCAGGCTTTCTTCTGACCCATTCCACACCCAGAGCAGTCATGGCAGCATCCTGGCAGTGCTAGAGCATAGGACACAATCCTTTATGTTCTTCCTTCTGTTCTCTGCACATTTGTAGGCAAAAGAGACAGGAGAAGATGATTTCTTTTTGCTCAAATTAAGGGATAATTTTGCATTTATTTCCCTACTGGGCAGATTCTGAGTAACATTTTGTCATATGGGCTGTTTCAGAAAGCCAGTGAAATGCAGCTATTTGTTTAGCAGCAGGAAAATCAAACAAACAATAACTGTGGGAGATTTCTGGAAGGGCAACAACAAGGGCAGGTCAGAAACTCCACTGCAGGATAATCATGAGCAGCAGAAGGGAAGTGGATGCCTCTTGTTCTCGTCTGCTTTTCCATTTGCTTCAGCTGTGTGAAATGGCTCTTTCACGTTATTGCTCTGGATATACAAACCTGGTGATTTTTGTGGAAATTCAGATCTTTTTCTTATTTCTTCTGTGTGCTGCTGAACTTCCCCCTGCCACAAAAAATTTTCAAGAAAGGACTTCGGTCATATTGATTTGCATACAGCAGCAACTGCTGAAAGTCATCTGAGGCTGCTCTTAAAACCATTTCAGAAGCTATTAATGCTATAAAGTAGGGAGAACTTGGACATGAACATGCAGACCCCACTTAGGTTCCAAAAGCTGAATAACAGTATGGAAAAAGTAGAAGCAAATTTGCCAACTGTTCCCACTGCACTGATTATGATGAATGGGAGTCATTGGCTGAATGCCCTTCCTGTTACACCACAGGCACTCTCAGATGGTGTACTCACACTTTGCATTGTGCAGCTACTCCACGGGGAGTTCCCACCACCATGTCTGCAGTACTTTGCCATGTATCCACCTGTGTACATATTCCTGGTCTTGTGATCCACTGAGAACCAAGTGTGCCTCCCCCTCTTCCACTCTGCACCACATCTGCCTCATCCATGTACACAGACAACACTTATGGTTTTTGAAAAGAAAACAGGGCAAAACTGGGGAAAAACCCCCAGAGATGATATCTAAACTGCTGCTTTACAGTCATCTCACCTGGGTGTTTGTTACCATTCACCTTTAAGCTACAGAAGTGCTGCAAGTGCTACACTGGTTCTTCAGGACAACTCCCAAAGCACTCAGGGGAGCAGCAGGAACACAAAGTTCTCCATCAATGGCTCCAGTCTCAGGGAGCCACCCAAAAGTGACTGATATATCTCTGCTGTGTGCTAGGCCTTCTGGGAGAAAATGCTCCCCACAGCCCAGTGACAGGACACTTCCATGGCCACTGGGAGATAGTTGCAGGTTGCACCATGAAGATGAAAGCAGCCCATGCACTTTCACTGGGAGTTGCTTCTAATCACCAAGAAGATAAGGGAAATGCAGCTTTTCCAAAGGATTCATTTTCTCAGTCTACTCTGGCTTTAGCAGTGCACACTTCCAGTGGTTCTGATCAGGCCATAGCCCCAAACATGATCAGATGATGTGTTCATTCCTCAACAGGACTGCCCAAAGACAAGATACAGCAACAGGACAAGAAACTTTATGTACAAGATCCTTCTTGTCAGACTCGCAGTGTTTCTTGCTGAAATGATCCACCTCAGTGCCCCCGAGTGTGAACCACTGCTAAACCCAGATGTCACAGCTGTCTTCTGTCTCAGCACAGGGTTGTGACATGGACATATTGAGCAGCCTCACCACTAACATTCATCTGAGCCACAGCTCTCAATGAGACCAGTCTGCACTCTGTTTCTTTGCTCAAGCCACAAGAAAGAGATTGTCATAAAGGAGCCTGTTCCTTTGTCCCCTGTCCCAACCTGTCTCTCAAGACAGTCTGAGGAGGCCTTGTCTCTCCTATTCCTTTTCTTTCAGCACATAAGGCAGCATGCTGCTGCTCTACGTGTGCATGTGTGAGCAGGTAAGCATGCTGGGGATGGAGAGAGAATAAAAATTAGCCCAGAAGCTGACATGCATTAGTGCTTGTCCATGTAAATTTAATGTAAAATTGGTAAAATTGGTAGCAGGGTCTGATCCACACAGGTCCATTACTGGGCAGTCCCAATGCCAAAGGTATCTATTTACAGAGCAGCTGCATGAGTTTTCTGTGAGTCAGGGCAGTCACATTTGCCCAGTGCCTTACCAGCGACTGGTAATGAACATGCTGAGCACTGCTGACAAGGAAAGATCAACCACACTGCAACAGAACAGGCCTGATACATTTTATTGGCAATACTGGTGTCATACTGGGGAACCACAACCCCTTGTCAGACTGTTAGTGTTAACTTGCATGACAAGTATCAGTGACCAACTGTATTTGAAATATAGTTAACATGCCTAGAAATAATAGGCATCTAAAAAAAAGAAGGAAAGGGAACTCATTCCATCCACTCAAGCCAGCCTTTATAGATCTTGCATCTTAAGCACAACTGATGCACTGTAATTGTTACGTGGACTTTAATGTAACCTCTACAGCAGCACACAGACAATGCAGTTCTCTCATTATGCACATGCTTTAGGATCGTTTATTTTAATGCTTTCAAATAAATATGTTCCATGCAGCACACCGCAATAAATAAGGAGCAGCAACTTTCGTATAGTACATCCATTCATAATGTAAGTCACCATGTGATTCACCACATCTAAAGTCTTTGGCCCAGTCCCATACAGTGAAGCACACCACATCTGCACATAATCATATCTGGCTTCATATGGATTTAATAGGACTATGCCAGAAGGGCAATGTGAGCACAAGTTTAACCAGGGTTTCCTAGCTATTAAATACAGCTACTAAGTAGTTAAAAGGCAACAACTAAACCCATAAAGAGTTGATTTGTCTTTTCTTTCTTACTTTTCAGACAGAAATATAAAGTATGAAAATGCTCTGGATATTTTCAGCCTTGTGTAAAGCAGTGTGATTAATATGGAATGCTTTGAGCAATACTGGCATGTACACGGGCATCAAAAGCCACAGCGAGACTGACTCTGACACTGAACACTGGCGCACTCAGCGGGGGAAGCTGTTGTTGTGGCAGGCGCTGCTCCTCTCCCTCTATGCCGAGAGCTCCACCGCGCCCTCTTCTTCACTGTCGGCTCGGTTGGCGCGGATCTCCACCAAGGTCCGGGCGAAGCGCGTCCACTCGTCGTTGTGTGGAACAGCCAGCTGCAGGACAAACCAGCAGAGAATTCATCAGGACAGTGGTGGTGCAGGACTCCTTCTCGCTCTGGCCCAAAACTGAGGTACGCCTTTGAGGAGAGCTCCTACTGCAACCAGCATGGCTGCGCATACTGAAGCACAAAGGCGTGCGCCTCACCAAACCGCTGGGGCGGGTACCTGGGAAGTGGGGCCACGTTCACAAAGCACATCTGGCAGTTTCCTATTCAAGTACCAGCCAGAAGGAGCCTTTAGTCAGTGGCAGAGTAAAAGACTATCTGCTTGATTTTGTAGTGTTGCTGCAAAATCTAGCCCTTGGTTAAAATATTTGAGATTTTCCAAACTAGAGCAAGGCCTTTATCTCTACATGTACACACACGTATGCTTCACTTTACACACACGAGCTGGCCATTGGCAGTCAGCAAAGCTGTGCCCAAGTATAATTGTTTGCAGGACCCAGGTCAGTGTGCAGAAGGTAACAGAGCTTTTAAAACATTGTGTTGAAACTATTTTCCTGAAGTTCATTAAAGCTCTAAGTAGTAAAATAAATATATTGTGTTATTTTAGTTACCCTCCTCTGTGTTAAGGAATTCACAGTTACAGGAAATGCATTACAATGGAAATGTTATACCAACTGGATACTGCATTACTAGTCTGATTTTTTTAATATCATCATGCAAGATCCATTTCCATTTAATACCATTGATGTTTCTAATGAAGAGCTCTTGAACATTAGGCTTCAAGAGGGACATGTAATCTAAATAGCTGAACTTCCAGACAAAATGCTTTAGTGCTAAGGCAAAATAATACTGCAGTCATTTCCAGCTGGATCCAATACTGCAATTTCTGGAAGATAATGCAAGCTAGGATTGAGATAATTAAAAAGAAAAAAAAATGAAACACCAAAACAAAACAAGCACTTTTCTCAACTTTGTTTTCATTAAGCCAAATTCCAGAAAACAGCAACAAGCATCCACATGATCCATGCAAGTTTTTACTGCCCTCCTGAAGCGCTGTGATCACGTCCTGCATATAATACGAATGAATAACTGTTTCAAGACATTACGCAGTGCTTGGTGCTGAAGAAGGCCAGCAGCAGTGTTTCTACTGTAGCTTCAGTGTAGTTTCTTATTGTAGTCTCTAGTGTAGTTTCAGTTTTGGAAACTACAGTAAACTATAATAAACTGCTGTCCACCTTAGCAAATAGATGCCTTTTGACTGAAGAATGGGTTCAACCATAGGTAATCCAGTCTGTACCAATATTCAACCTGAACTGACTCAGATCTTTTAATACACCACAAGAAGTGCCAAGCAGATGGTCAGCTAACTATGCCCATGTAGCACTAGTAGACCATAGGTGCCCAGGAGGGATATTGTACTGGAAAACAGTCAAATTATTCTCTTCTCCTTACATCTCGACTGGATACACAGAACTGGAGATTAAGAAAAGCATCTGTTACATCACCCAGCTGGCAAAAGAGCTTGTGTATGTGTCCAAGATTAACTGCTTGTAAAAGCTTCACATACACTGCTGCAAGTGTTAATCATAGGGACAGGAATTTGCAATACAAGATCTAAACATCTCCATATCTCACTGGTGATTATCAGGTTTCTTTCAATTATTTTTTAATCTAGATTTGCCTCTACATCTAGTATTTTGCAGAAAACACAGTGTGTTTTTTAAAGCTTCCCATGTATTATACATATATCAGTGACTGAGTTACATTATGAAGGGCTGGTGTGCAAGTTTAGATTTTTGCCTGTTGAAACACCAAATACAGTACAGTTAGCATTAGCTGAGGCTACAGATAGAGAAATGCAAACTGTGAAAAAGCCATCTCAACCCAGTTAATATAGGCATCACTGCAGTCTCTGGGTTTTCCCTTCTTTGTCTTCCACTTCTGGCATTTTTCTCCTTTACTTCTCCCAGGAATGGAGACCAGAGTTACAAGAGTAAATAATTTCAGACAGCTGTCTCTCATGCTCACATGCACAGATGTGGATCTGGGATGGCCTATATTTGAAAGACCACTCTGTTCTTTTAAAATCCCTCAGCAGAAGGAACTGTAGCACCAGAAGAGAGGTCAGTGCACCAGCACACAGCTACCTGCAGCACACGTTTGGCCACAGCCACACACCTAGACTGGCTTCTGTGTAGTAGTAAGTGACAGTGCAGAGATCCTTCCATCAAAGATGGAACCAAAACCAGCTGTGCAACCATATCCCTGTTATTACTGCATCTCCTAAAAGATTTCATTTCTTCTGATGTGTGCAGCACTACCATTTGTCGAACTCTTGAATTAAATGAGTCTCAATGATTTCAAGTAGAAAAATCTTTAAATTGGAGCAATATTCTAGGCAAAGGACTTTCTGAATTTAATAAAGCATCACTGCTCCTTGTCTTGTAAAGTCTTTAACAGCATTACATTGTATTAGGCGGCTGAAAAATAAAATATGTCATTCTAAAGAAAAAAATTAAATATATTTATGACATTGAGATAATTTAATTGCCTTTACTCCACAGCATGGCCATAGACAAATAAAATCAAAGTCCAGGCTATTAAAACAACTTGGTATCTCAAATTTGAAGTGTCTCCCCAGGAATGTATGCATTACATATGTTACTTTTAGCTGACAGTGTTAGCAAGGTCTGGGCCATTTCTAGTCACTCAGTTCACAAAGCAATTAATTACCGAAGTCAATGCCTTTAGCACAGAGGAAAAAATATTTAGTGCACACATGCAACCTAATTCCTTACAACTCCATCTTATTTTACCTTATTTAATCTCATGTACTGCATCATGCTTTCAACAAGGGGACAATCCTGCTAATAGACTGTTAGTAGAATAAACCTCTCCAATATAAATTCCTCAGGGATGCAGAGGGAAACCTTAGCAATAATAAAGTCAAAGGAAAAATTGTCTTTTATTCTCCAAACCCCTTCTTTTTGCAAAGGCCCCAATACTAAACCACAATAGTTATACAGGAAAAGACCACAAATAAAAACAAAAGTATCCACAAACTCCAAATTTTTCTCTGGATTACTCTCCCCTTCCAGTCATTTTCCATTCAAGTTCCTTCATCGGGGCACACTGACACCCACAAGTACTGCAGACCTGGGTCTATCTGTGGAATCTCCCTCTTTGCTTTTCTGCACATGTTTTTTCTGCAAATACCAGGGCAGAGGTGGGAGAAATGAGGAGATACTCCATGGAGGAAGGGCAGAGGTTTAGAGCTATCTGGGTGTTCCTCACTCATGTGGCAATTTTTCTGTCCACTTCCAGTTACTACAAAGCAGTATGTGTTAACTTCATGTCATGGTGTTGATGCAGGGTAGAAATGCTCACCAAAGCATAATAATTTAATATAATAACTTATTTGGGTCAGAAGGTTATTTGAACTGATGCTAAGGTATGGAGCAGAACAAGAACATAAAAGCTATTAAGTGTTTTCCTCTGATCCTTTTACAATGAAAGGTGCATGCTACCCACACCTAATTAACTGACTGAATTACTCACACTGCTTTAGCTTTAACATCGTGGTACGTTTAGGTTGCATCAGATAGCAGTTCTAATGAGGAAAACCAGTAATAGCCATGAAAAATGGCCAGGATCTTCCTGACAAGAACCCATCCTTGCCTCACTGATGCATCACCATTCTACATGATTTATGCAGTACACAACCAACCTGCATCTCAGTGCTACCACAGAGCTCTTGAACCTTCTGAAGCTTTTGTTTCTTGAGAGATCACTCTAGTTAAGCACTTCACTTACCTGTCAGCTTTCCTGCCTTAAAACCTGCCCTGCCCCCTGCTAGGACTGACCAAGGAGATGGTTTATGGTTTATCTGGGAGGCATGTGACAGTGCTCAGCCCCTGAGGCTCCCCAGGGAGCACAGGCAGCACCAGGCACCTGAACTTCACCAAAACCAGCCTCCTCCACCTTCTCACGGAGCCAGAGACTTCCTCTGTGTGCAGACCTTCCTGTCCACAGACCAGAGATTTGATAAACACAAGCTATATTTCTGTGTTTTCCTAGAAAATGTGCCATTAGCAACTTCACTGTGACAGAACTCAGGAAAAGGAGATGCTCTGACCAGACAGCTCTTGGTGCTGCCCTCTGAGTCAATCAGTGCTGGGCTCCCCCAGCAAGCAGGAAAGGAGCAAAAAACCAGTGCCTGAAGACACAAATCCACATCAATTTAATTTTCAGATACGTTAACACCTTCTAGTACACTTGCTCTTTAAAGTTGGGGAAAAGAAAAGGAAAAATGGAAAAGGAGAGAAGAAGAGAAGAGAAGAGAAGAGAAGAGAAGAGAAGAGAAGAGAAGAGAAGAGAAGAGAAGAGAAGAGAAGAGAAGAGAAGAGAAGAGAAGAGAAGAGAAGAGAAGAGAAGAGAAGAGAAGAGAAGAGAAGAGAAGAGAAGATTTTGAGACAAAACCCCCAAGTTTTTCAATGTGCCTTTTAAAGGAATCTATCCAGGTGGTTGAAACAAGATACTACAACATATTTCAAGACTTTTGTATATTTCCCTCCTATCCATCTTTTTTATGGTTGAGAGTGTTTCAGCTGAATTTGTCCAAATCCCTGTATAGCTTCAGTTTCCCTAAAAAACCACTTTCCAGCCAATGAATTATTCATTGAGGATATTTCACTTTATTTCTGGCTCCTTGCCTTCCCTGAAGCCTCTAAATCTTTGGGGTGGGAGTGTACAAACTCTTCCTGCCTTCATCCCTCCAAGCTCTTATCCATCACAGCTCTCCTTTGAGGGCAGTGGACTCTCCTGACAAGGAATCAAAATGCAATATCAGCAGCAGCAGCAGCAGCCACCTCCACTTCAGAGGAACCAGTGTCCTATAAGTACAAAGGGAGCACAGTTGTCTACGTTGAACCTGTTCCATTTCCTTTCAATGACTGTACTTCATTGGCTGTCACTGAAACAACAGCTCATAACCTGCAGCACTGACCACTGGTTAAATTATGTGATCCCAGTCACCAGTTTAGTAGTCACTGTTTTTTTGGCTTCACTGGAGTTCAAGACCCTCAAAGCAAAAACAACCATGGGAAGAACCTCCTCAGCATCGTCACTGACTGAGGGGTTGTTGTGAAGGGGTGAAGTTTTCCAGCCAGCACGGCCTGAAACACTTCTGACCCACACATCCATGGACACAGGTGTAAATGGAGAATGTGACAATGAGCAGCTACACCAGGGCTGGAAGATCTGCCAGAGGCTGTGGTTGCAGCCAGCCCACGCCGCCCTAGTGCCACACACTGCTTTCAATTACAAGTTTGCAGACGAGCCGGCATGGTGGTCCAAGACACGCTCCAAGGACGATAGCGGTTCCCATTCAAACATTTTGTAGAAGCACAATGCTTTCTTATTTTTGTGTTAAGAAAAAGCCTGTTCTGATCTAAATTGATGGTTTTCTTATAGCTAATCACCATGCTCCAAAAAGTCACATTCTGATTAACTTGCATCTTTCGTTAGTTGCATTTGGGTTTGTTGCTGTTTGGAGGCAAAAGGTGATCTTACTTTAGACAATTCTGTTTACTTGTCTCTGCTTCCACAGAGCTGTATATGCCATAAATTCTCATATCTAGCAGGGAAAATAAAAACGATATAAAAAATTAGTGTTCTAAAATAGCCTGTTGCTATTACACTTTTTTAGAAGGGCAAGTTAAACACTCTTTGAAGAGATAGCTAATTAAAACTTAGAAAATACTCAGATTAATCTGAGTTTGTGGACAACAGCAAGTCTGGTGAAGTAGTGACTAAAATCTCAGACTTCACACTAAGTTATCTGTGTATGTGGCTTATCACCATTTTAATATTCCTTCAATTCAGTTTAACAGCATCATCAAATAAACACAGCTTCATGCAAATGTAGTTTTAGCTGTATTTTCTCTGAGCAAAATTTTTGTTAACCTATATTGCCCATATCTCAAAAGAAAAGAAATCTGCTGCAAATACATCGAGCAATGGATTAACATATGAATGCAGTTATGACATTGTAGGTAAAAATCTGTTTCATGATGATAAACTACTTGAACTTGATGATTTCTAAAAAATAGAACAATCACTTGATCTCATTTTCTGGGTAAAATACAGCACTTGTAGAATGAGGATTGCAATACAAACAATAACGAACTATTGTAGTTCCACTTTCAGAACCGATCCTATCTTTTGGAGTTCAACAGATGTTTTGTCATTATTGTTGAGGTGAAAACAGATATGAAAATGGAAATATTAAATATCTTGATAACACACATAGAGCAGGCAGGAACACACCTATTCTGGCCCTGGTCTTGCCCCCCAGAATCAATTACAGGCTGCCTTTGATATTTTTCTCAACCTATATGGATATTTTATTTCCTGAAAAAGCCTATATTTTTTCAGGCAACACCCTATGCCACACACATGGATGGAAACAAAGTGGGAGGTAATATGCAACGAAATGGCCACCAAAGTAACCAAGAGCACCCTTTCCACATAACTGAAGTACCACTGTATTTAACTCTTGGGAGAGCCGAGCATCACTGTTAACAATGGATGAAACCACTGGCAGGAACTCAAACCCCACATACTGCATGCAGATGATTTTAATAAGATACAGTGTTTAGACCACAAAGGATACACTCCAGAGTAGCTCTATATATATTTGTTTACTTAATTGAAGGGGTGGAATACCATAGGCAGCCTAAATACTGCATTTATTCTGTGCACAGCAGTCAGTCTAGTGTCACAGACACAATATACACCACCCTTCTATGAAGTTAATTACTTAGCCCTCATCTAGATTAATGTCTGTTGTGATTTATTTCTTTGCAATTCGCCAGCAGGGTCTGATTTAACTAGTGCTGCCTTAGTTTAAAAAAAAAAAAAAAAAAAAAAGACAAAATATTAGCTGATATCAAAACCCCCCAACTTAAACAAAAACTGAATAAATTTTAAGCAAACTCTGACTTTTTTCTTCTAAGGAGAACAGTAACTTCTGAATTGTTACACAGTTGATGCCAAATTGTTTTGAATACCAAGCTAACAATAGTCTTATTTTAATAATTTATAAGTAATGTGCAAAGATATGCTGTACAAAGGGCCTATAAAAGAACTGAACATTTGAATGCCCATTAATTCTTTTCTAAACTTAGTACTCGTTGTCTGCATCAGTCATCTCGATGCCAGTCTAACAGGAGAACAAAATAAAACATAGCCTGTAAATTATACATACATGACACATAAATGCATGTTAACAGAACATTAAGACTGCAGACTGTAACACTTCAAAGATAGGAAATGTCAGAGTTAAGACTAACTCCCTCAATTTGAGCATGTTATTAATTTTGTGTTATGGTACTGTCTTTAATCTTTTTCAAAAAAAGTAAGAAACAACAAAACCTGTGCTAGAAGCAAACACCAATTATGGAAAACTTTGGCCTGAAGGATTGCAACTTGATAGGGCATACAGAAAACAAGGAAGTGGGAAGTATCTTTAATTGTAGACAATGCTACAGTTCCACCTCTAAAACCAGAGTCAGCTTAGGCTCTCTTGAGTTAACCAGAATGAATAAAGTCCAAGCTATCAAACATATTATGTCTCCCTCAACTAACGTATCAAAATGCTGCACTTTATATCGGCTACAGAGGATAAAACATTGAGTAATCATCAGTCATCCTGAAACAAAAGAGATTTAATCAGCAGAAAGAGCATCTGCCATGTTTGAGGAAAGCTCACAATTTTGCTTCAACAGAGGTGGTGCCCTAAGCAACAAAGTTCCTGCAGTTCCTGCCATTCCACTTCTTCTGTAATGCCATAAATTTACAGGTGGATTGAGAAAAACAGTGAGGCATGCTCTCTGCCATTCACCTCCCATGCAGATCTCAGCCCTGCTCCAATTGTCATTTCTCAAAGTCATTGACAAGTCCTGGAATTTTTTACATGAGTTTCGGGACATTCAGTATTTGAAGCTAAGGGATCAGGGTTCCTCCTCTACCAAATTACGTTATCAGTTATCATCATTGCACAAGAAAGCCTGAAAATACCAAAGAACTAAACTAGAAGGTAAGGAGCCCTTGACCTGCTCTTTCCAAGACCTACTATTATTGTTTTTACTGACAGCTGCATTCATTGGAAGAATGGGCCCATCATTCTCACTTGAAATACCAGAGCTTCAGCTTGTGGGGTAGCTGCACTGGCAGAGGTGCCTCTCTGGAAGTTCAGCTTCATGAAGGACTGTTGCCTCAGGGAAGAAATAAATCGTACTCAGCTCAGCTGGCTTCCCATCCAGACGAAGCTGGCCACATCCATGCCACGACTCATGCCAGGAAACCTGGCAGAACAGGAACTGTAAAGGACTTCTGCCACAGCTTTCTAGCTCAGAGTTGGCAAATAGACTCTCACCATAGCAGCTTATAAACGGCTCAAAGATTTTAGTCAGTAGGAGAGTTGCTGCCTTCTCTGAGATTTTGTACACATCTCATGATCTGAAAGAGCTCATCCATCCAGCAGTGGGTTTTATTTTGTTGGCTTTTTTTTTTTTCCATCATAGATTCTTCCATCACTTTAGGCACTGCAGTATAGATTTCCCATTCAAATTAAACACAGACTACAGAATTTTAGCTGCAAAATAGGATGTATTAATACCCAGAGTTATCCTCAGTTGATAATTTAACTGTTACTTTCCAAGTCACGAATCAAGTATTTTTTCATGTTCAAAATACAGACCATTCTGCAATCCATAAAGATTGAAAACATAGTTAAGGATTCTCAAAATGAAAACTGCTACTGGATGTGACAGGTTGAAACCACAAAAGTCCCCTGAAAAAAAAATTAATTATACAAAGCAGCTCTTGTCTCAGAAGTGTTTTAATACCGCAATGATAAGTCACGGATTTCTATGAAATTTGCAAATTGCTGCACACAAACTGAGCTTAAGCCAAATTTCATACTTGGCAATTTTCCTCTTCCATACTCTCTCTTACTTAAAGCTATGGACATTTTTTAGTAACATTTCTTTTTTTATCAGAAAGGGGTTAAAAATTCAGAGAAAATGTCACCCAAGAGACTAACTAGATGTTTAAAATACATACTCTGTGACACTACTGACATGCACTGACCACAGCTGTGCTCCCCCACAGTGTTCCACGATACAGGGTTAGGACGGGTGCAGAAGCTGAGACCACTGTCTGAGCTACAGCTACCTTAGAAAGCCTGGACCCAGATTCTCTTTTCCACTAAGCCTTGTGGCAAGTTTTCAGGAGAAGCAGTAACTGAGGAACTAGTAGTGAAGCCCCAGTAATCTCCATGTGGACAGACAGGTATGTCCGATCTGGGCTTCCCTTTGGCCCTTTTCTCTTGCCCTTTCCAGTGCTTCCCAGCTCAGCAGGAAAAAACCAGCAGGAAGACTGCCACACACAGCTCTCCCTGCTCCCCCTCCTGCAGGCTGCGCTGTGCAGAAAGGGAATGATCTCTTACAGATTCTCTTCTGCCACTCTCATCACTTCGTTATCTGAGTGCCTTCCAATAGAGCATTAAGCTACATGATTAACTCCTGTCACATGTGGCTTGTTCTCTCTGATGCTCTCTGCAGGGGGAGGATCTGGGCCTTTGCAAAGGAAAAGGAAACATAAGTCAGCTTTAAAAGTAGTGTGCAAATTAATAAAAAGGACTAGGGCCAGAGTTTTGCTGGTTGGTTGACTGGGTTTCTCAAGGTTTTTATTTCATATGATGAGAAGTTGAATAATTCTTCTAAAAGATATTTATATTATATTGAAAACCCATGTCTTTTTACCCTCTGAAACTCTCTGAGGACTAGTAAGCTGTCTGTGGAGAACTGCTGAAATATTTCATCATAAGCAAGTGGAAGCTAAGAATAAAGAATCAACTGAATTTTTAAGATGACCATTTAAAACCCCCACCCTTTCTGTCTGTCTTTACTAATACCCACTTAATTTCACTGTCTAATCAACAAATGAGAAAAAAGGTACTCTCATTAAAAATCTGACATTCTTCCTTCAATTTTAACAAGTAACATTCAGATAGTAAAATGGAAGTAGAATTTTGTATCCATTTATCCAGAGAGAGAAACAGAAGAAAGTGTTGTTGCCAGGAACAAGCGAATACCGGGCATGGGCAGGAGAGTGACCCTGCACACCAGGTGTGACCCACTTCTGCATCACACAAAAGCACACCACAAAATCCTGGGGACAGGCTCTGCTTTGAGGAGGCTTTTTAAACTTTGATAGTTAAAAATATTCTTTTAATTTTTGCCTCCAATGAACGCACGGCCAGCTTGCAGCCACATGCATTGGTGGCAGCATGTCCTCAGCTCCACTAGGTCACCTCCTCTGGCCCCAAGCACTCTGCAAGAACATGAAACATCTACATTGCCACCAGGCTCACGCTTCCCTGGCTTAATTACACAAGTTCTTCTGTCCCTTTCTACAGGCTATTCCCCTCTTCCTGTAACCCAGATCCACACCCCTCTCTGACACATTTCACGAGTTCTTTTTTAAAATAAAATACTTTTAAAAACATAAGAGTAAGGGATTTTGCACTCACAGTGCAAGTAGAATATGACTTGGAAGAGATAAATGGGAAAAATTAAGGAAAAATAAATACCAGAAGGTGGACGAGAGGCTGCTTCTTTTACAACCAAAGGTGCAAAGAGCATTTGCAAAATTTTGATCTTTTAGACAACATCAGTTTTATGAAGCTGCTTTGCAAGTCTGAAAGCCATGATGAGGGAGACTGAGAAGGGCAGAGAGCCAGTGGTGCCACATGACACTCAAGAGGCGGCAGAGAAAGGGAAGCACAAGGGCCCAGGCTGGCACTGGAGATAAAGAGCTCCAATCCTCAGCAACCAGCCTTAGGTAACTCAGATTAATTATATCACGGCTCAGTTTTCCCTCTTGAAAAGTACTTCCCTAATAAAGATTGTTATTAGGAACATAAGCCTTCATTCCAGCTTCTTTAAGTGCCCAAACAGACTGAAATAACAAGGTAACTCATATCCCTTTCCATTTCTTATCAGACTAATACAACCTCACTGACAAGCAAACGGCCATCAATAGGTGTGCAGAGGGAAATTTATACCCAGAGGTATAAATTTATGCATTTCTATGTATGGATGTAGCTAAGCTTCATTTTAAACTGTAGAAGTATATGAACACTTGGTTTTAACTTATCAACATAACACTGTTTTTCTACAGAGGAATAAACCAGTGCTTACATAAAGACCTCAAAGCATTCACAGCAACCTAAAGTAATGAATATTATAATGAGAAACACAAGTATTTAGGGTGATAATGACTGGACTTTGCTCTACTTAGATCAGCTCACCCCCTATGGAGGCTACCAAAGCTTAAAGATTTTATCACCCTAGTAATCAGCAATGGGTAATGGCCTTCATAAAACACAGTAATTAAATTGACTGATTTCAAACTAGTGCATTTTTTTCATTAGGGAGTTCTTATTTAACCTACTTCAAAAATCCCTTTGTGAATACAGACTGTATCAGTCAAAATTGAAATGATGAGGGAAAAGGAGCTTGTTCTGCTCAATATTTCAGACATTATTCAAGTAAAAAGCTGAAGTTTCTGGGGTTTTTTTTGTCATCTCTAAATGCTTCCAGTTTTAAAATCTTTCAACTTATAAAACTGGGGTAAAAGAGAAAGCAAATCAAAACCTTAGTTCTTCACATTTTCCATCAACTCTAAAGAGATTCTGCCTCATTAAAACATGTTTTTAAAATTCTCTGAGGCCAGGGTTCCAACCTCCCTAGCAGAAATATCAATGGTGAAATTTAATTATCCTTTATGCCTGGATTGTGTATGTTGTTGCAACTACTGTGTCTTACTTAATCTTTGAATGTTTTTGAATAAAACTTGGTTGTAAGCACAACCCCTTATTATTGCTCAAAATTGCCTTCATGATATGTGCGTGAGCCATTTATCTGTGTTCCAAAAATACTTGTAACTCAACAAAGATTTTAAAATAATTTTTTATGGCAAGCCTCAGCTCTGCTTTTGTAGCAAAAACATTTCCCAACTCAATATATGGTCTGCAGAAGCTTTATGATGGCAAAGCAAACCTACAGGAAAATCTACCTAGATAACTACATGACACAAAACCTAGCCTTACATTTCTCCCTCTGGGCTACAGCAGTTTTTAACTGCACAAAGGAGATGCTGGATATGTGTTTTCTGTACAAAATCTATAGTGAAACACAGTGATCACAAGACAGGAGTACAAAAGTACAAACGCTTCCCCACTCCAGCCAGAAAAACAAGTGACTCAATAGTCATGCTGAGATGTGAGAGCTGGTCACAAATATAGTTTTGTTTCTGTCTAGAACCCTAAGAATCTTAGAGCAGCTGTCAAAGGCTGCTGAAATCAAAGGAAATTATTTTATCGGCATTGGTGCAGTATCTTTACTGTACCATTTCATCCATATGCTTCAGGGCAGTTACCAGCTCCTTCCTCACTGGTCATGTACTTGAAAATGAGATATGGGATTAACACCTATCATGGAGCAAATGGGGAAGTGCACAAACAACCTAACACAGCAGCCCTAAAAAGGCTTAAGGCAGTATTAACTCTGAAACCTAACAAAGCCACATAAGCATCCATATGATTCTGATTTCACTGCAAGGAAACAAGGACAGAGGTAATAACTGTACAAAGAATCACAGGTAACTGCTTTGTTGGCAGAGCCAGCCTTCCTGGATGGTCTTGAGAAAGACATTTTCTTCTCTCCAGGCCACCTGTCATACTAGTTGCCTTTTAAAAGCATGACTAGAACTAACTGTCTGAAAGACTGCCAAACAGATGCAATAGTTTGTCCTGTAACCACTTTAACAGAATAATGTACTGCGTTATGCTCCTTGTGATTACAGTTTCAAATTCTGTGATCCTATGCTGCATACTTATTTTATATTTTATTAGAATCAAATAATAAGTCATTGACTCACAGTTTCTATCTGTGTACTCACAATGCAAGCAGAATATGACCTGGAAGAGATAAGTGGGGGAAAAGAAAGAAATAATAGAAGGTGGATGAGAAGCTGCTTCTTTTACAACCAAAGGTGCAAAGAGCGTTTGCAATAAGCCAGGTAAGCAACAAACATGGTTGTTAGAGAATATTTATGACAGCAGGCACTGTGTAACATCACTGAAGCGTGATGCACAATGGGAGCAAGCTTTCTAGAAAGTAAATCTGCAAAACAGACATGCAGTTAGGTCTAACTATCAATCACCTGAACATGTGAATAAATCTATAGGCATTGGTCCATGTTCTGTTAAAATCAGCTTCTACCACAGAGAAAAATTGCTGCCCAGTAAATAATCTGTAAGGCCACAGAAGCTAAAATATATTATACAAACTATCACAATGATAATATCACAACAACTACACCAGCAAAAGTTTGAATATTTACATCTTACAGAGACTAAAGTGTATTTACAATGATTGGTTATATGTACTAGTTAAGTTATATAGGTCTAAGAAGATCCCATCACACTGAAACAATCGGATTTTTGCATGTTTGGGTTTTTATTTAATTTTATAATTCACATTCTTTAAAACAGCGCTTACTGATCCATAAGAGCACATCTATATGGACTGTTTAAATCTCCTCTCCGCTGGAATTGTGTGTGTGTAACTCCCATTAATGCTAATGGGCATAAAGCACACGCACAGAGGAGAAAATAGACCCCTCACTGTGAAAATAAATGTGTTCAGTTATTTTCAGATGCAATGCCAAAATCAAACAACTAAAAGTACATAGTCAAAGGAGATAACACCATATAGACTAACTGAAAGTGTCACCATTATTTTTAACTCCCTGGTCATGGACCCTGCCATGTTCTTCATGTGTCTGACATTTCTTGTTGTCATAAAGACCATGACTGGATAACAAATCAACATGGGCCAAACCCTAAATTCTTACATGAGTGAAAACAGCCCCAATCCTCCACTCCTTACCTTCACAAAAGATGCAAGGTTAGGCACTATGTCTTAAGTTTTTCACTTAGGTCACATGTTTATTTTTATACCATATAGGTTAATAGCAGGAGTAAACTCTACTGCTCTCTAGGATAGTTCCTTAAAACTGTGATGAATCTATCAAAGTAAAAATTCCTACCACTTAACTTTTTTCCTTAATAGTTGATAGCCTGATGTTTTCTGCTCTGATCAAAGTTCACTGAGTCAATTCTATCTAAGAAACAGGTAAGAAAAACTGTTTATCTAGTAAGGTGAAATTCAAAGATACAATGCTGTATTAAAATACAAATATATAGTATTTTTTTTCTTCTGATGGAACCAGCACTTTATGAGTTTACAGCTGATCTAATGTGACATTTGGAACAGTCAAAAGAAAACAAAAGTTTTTTAAAAGGGTGCAGTATAAGTGGAGCATTAATGGTTTTGGTGAGTGTATTTAGGGTCTTTGTAAAGTGGCCTGCTGACTTTCTAATGCAAGTAATCACACCCACCTTCCCAAATCAGGGAGATGCACCTTCAAAGAAGTGGATGCCACTGAGTTATCAGCCTGGAAGAGATGAGTTCTTCCAGTGATGAGGCCTTTTCAGAAGCTGATGTTGTTGGAGACAAGGAGAGTGCTGTTGCTGAAAGGTCGACTGTCACAGCTTAGTGTCAGGATTTGCAACAGTGCTGGGTCAAATACCAAAGTTAGCTGCTGCTGGGTGCTGTATAGCCCAACTCCCAGCCCCTTGACCCCAGCCACATACTCACTCATCTACTCCCACATGAGTCAGTTCAAGGAGAAAAACAGCCCAAAGAAAACAAAAATAATAAATAAATACTTCTCTACTGATCCATCTCTCTCTGCACAATGTGAGTTGTGACAGGCACTGCTACCTGCACAAAACCTGGGCAGCAAGGGATGTGGCTAAGGATGGCTGACAGGAGAACTTTTC
Source organism: Brachypodius melanocephalos (assembly GCA_013398615.1). Taxonomy (NCBI): domain Eukaryota; kingdom Metazoa; phylum Chordata; class Aves; order Passeriformes; family Pycnonotidae; genus Brachypodius; species Brachypodius melanocephalos. The sequence continues at coordinate 19,858,442 of VZSR01001283.1, read as the reverse complement.
TTTTTAAACTGTCAGACCAGCCCCATCAGATCCCAGAATCAAACCCCAACAAAAAGGACAACCAAAGGAAGACCCCAGCTGAGCCAAAAATTGGCCAGTATCTGGACAGTGAAGTAAAGCAAAATCCTTAAAGGCTGCCATATTTCTGTACCAGACACTTCCAAAAGTGCATGTGCACTGTGAATCCCCTGTGCATCATGCCTGAGGACTGCTGAGGATGGAATCTCTCATCAAAGAGCTCTTTACAGACTGGCCCACAAGCTTAATGACCCAAGGCTGCTACCCACTGTACATGCCCTTGGTTCCAGGCTCTTGATCTGCAAAGTAGCTCTGCATCTCACTCGAGGCTTTATAGTGAGAACAGCTGGGCTAGAGAATATACAAGCACCCTTCTCTTTTAAACCAGAAAAAGGCACTAACAGCACAGCAGCCCCAGCAGTGCTGCAGCCCAGATGACCTCTCCTAAATTTCATGCAGGAGTTACTGCAGAGACTGATACAGCCTGACTGAACCAGGAGACAAATTAATGAGCTCCTTCATTCATTACAGAAGAGGAGGATTGGCAATGGCCTGTCAGTAGCCATGTGGATAGACATCCATCGGTTCACTTAAGCGCATTTGGAGCTGAGCTGGAGACGCCGAGGCTCTGCATGGGCAGGGCACACAACATCCCTGAAGCAGAACCCTTTATGTAGCCCTGAACTGGACTCACACAAAGCAATACTGTTGAACGACTCGGGGTTTTTTTTTCAAGTAATAGAAGCCTGTCTTTCTTTTATATTTCAGTGTATCACCACGACTCATTTTGCAAGATGACGTCTTATTCTACAGAGGAAAGGTCAAAAACTTCAATATTGCTACTTCTGCATAGAACACTATTTTCTTCTGGGTGAGCTTGCAGGAGTAAACAGTCCTATGAATGATTTGGTGCATGATATGCAAAAAGAGACATTTCTACAGCCTGTCTAGACTCTCAGACAAGATCGGACTGTGCTGTCATCAAAGACATTTCCATAGCCTGTCATATCACTTGAAAGACAGAACAGTAATGTAAAAATGAAAAATAAATAAAAACAGCTGACCTGCCAGTGTCACAGTGGAAATCTGAGCACAGTAACCTTAGACAATTTAGAGATTATGCTAACAACAGGGCAAGAAGTTTCAGCAAACATTTGTGAGGAAGGGCAATTCCTGCACCAGTGAATGAAATCCAAAAATATGAGTCATGCACAAGCAATTTTGCTATGGGCCATAAAATCACTTTATGAGAGTTACAGATAATTCTGTATGCATTCTATAATGTTTCCCTACTGTGTAGAGATGGGTATCTCAGTATCCTATCACAGATAACGATGGAAAACAAATTCTCTACATAAAAGCTGATTGCTCAGAGATTCACCCTTAACTGTTCCAAGGGATTGTAATGCCGATGGAACACTTTATAGCGCATTCATCAACAAAGAGTGAGATTCATCACTGCCAAACACTGCAGCTTAGATGCCTGTTATAAGACGTAGCAGGGTGAATTGAGAGCATCCTTAGACACAGAACATGCTACATTAGCAGGGTGCATTGAGAGCATCCTTAGACACAGAACATGCTATAGTCTACCACGCATGCACCTACCATCCTTCAAAATGACACCTCTCATTTCCTGCTGTTAGTACTTTTGCACATATTCAGACATACGAAGCAGTTATCAAAAGAACAGATGCATTCTGTGCGTGTCATGCTGGCAAAACTTACAGCAATAAGCCAGTCATAAAATAAGAGATACTGGAGTATAAAAGGTGAACCCTTTAGGACCAACTTCAGAACAGCACTGCCTCTTTTTGAACCTCAATCTTTTCTTTATGTTCCTTTAACTTTTTCCAACTGTACCCACAGAAGCGCTTTTTAAAAAAAAAGCCTAAAAAACAATGGAAGCTTTCAGAAGAGACTTTTCTCATGAGACTTTAACAAGTTAACTCTTTTGCAAGGTAGCTTTACGACTAACACACTGTTGGCAACCTAAATTCAATGAGGACTCCACTGAAAAAATAAGACAGATTTCTTTCTTAAACTTGGATGTGGCAGTCTCCGGGAGTTGAGCTTAAAAACAAAACAGAGAACCCCAACAAAACAAACAAACAAACCACAAAAGAATCTCAAAAGAAGATACCTCTCCAACATCATAGACCCATATGCGGCCTTCTGAATCACCAACTGCTACCTCCTTCCCAGCCTGGGCCCAGCGGACACGGTTGAGAGCAGACGCTCCTTCTATGGTGACACTGGCTGTGGGAACCTGTTGAAACAATAGGAACAGGAAGGACAGTAAAATCACTTTGCCTACAAACCCAGGGGTCAGTTTTGAATGTCCCGGAGGAGTCAAAGTCCCTTGGCATTGCTGGAAGAAGCAAACAATTCTCATTGGGTTGAGTAAAAAAAGTAAAAAGGTTCACTGTTTCTTTGATCATATGTGCTAAAAAGAGAGAAGTGACGGATTGGCATGAACAGTAAAGGGCAGCAAGTGAAACCATTTTTCCCCCTTAGCCCTGAAAACATGCAAAACTAAATCTTTTTTTCTTGAAAGTCACTAGCATGACCACGAACCAACTGAGAGCAGGATTTGGCTTCAGTCCTGCCCTGGCTTCTGACTCAGGCCCAGATAACCTGACGCTCAGCAGACACATCTTTGCATTCATGCTGACACATCCTTTGAATCCACGCTCACCTCTGTGGCTAGGTGCACAGTTTGAAACTTAGGTATTCCATTAGAAAAGTCCTGAGCTAATCACTTTAGAGTGAGGACATGGCAGAAGTGAGAACAGCTGAGCTGACATTTTGGAACTCCTACAATATATTCCCACAATTCTCTTTTACATCCCCAGGACATTACTTCTGCTTTAAATACACCTGGATGCTGTCTAATTCCTAAACCCCCTCCCTGCCCCAAGTCAACCAACTTAACAGGTGATCCACAAGAATACATAAAGATTATGGTTAATGCGTGGGACGAATAAAGCAACAAACGTGATCTTGAGAGAAGTATTTGTCATCTATGCTGGAATGAGGGCATCAAAAAATGCTGCAGGAGGAAAGAACTGTGTGGGTGTTTGTCCCAGATAGATGGATCGCCCAGTTGATTTAGGTCACCTCTTATGACAAATGACAGTAACGTGCAAGCCTATTAATGCTCCACCCAGCTGCCTTTAATAGGAGAGAACCTGCCTGAGCAACAAGCCTGTAGCTTGGCATAACAGTGCTCCAAACAAGGCTTTTTAGTTTCAGTGCCCTTTAGGTCAAGGCAAATGGGATAGGATAGCTGCAAAAACAACTCCTCCACCAGATCCATCTGGTGGGAAAAGGTTTCGGTCACATTGTGAGATGACAAGGGAGTGTCCCAGGATCTATAAATGGGCATAGAATGGAGAGCAGTCCAGGTTAAAAAGAGGCAGCTGGACAAGAACCAGAGTCCAGGCTACCCTTAGAGGAGTGACAGGTACTCATTCTGTCTTCATTGGCAGTACAGAGCAGCAGGAGCAGGAAAAAAGCAGCTTGAAGGTCATATTAAACCCTGATCTGAACCCTGACAAACTGGCAAGATTAACAAAAACAGTATTTTGCTGACTTCATTTCGGTTCTCTGACTGTAGCGTTACATTTTTGTTGTGAGACAGGTCTAAAGATCGTGTAGAAAAATAATTTTAAGATGAACATTGTATAGCTCCAATGCCAGTCTCCTCCTCAGCCCTAATGCCTTCATTGAGTCACACCGGATGAGTGACAGCAGGAAGCCGAACCCCTGCAGGCTTGCTGAGACTCCAGTTACAGCCACAGCACTGCCACGCCAGCAGCTGGACAAGGACCGGGAAAAGCAGGGCTGCTTCCCTTGACTCTCCCCACGGAGGCTCCCTGCTCCTCCTCACCAACCCTGACCGCAGGCTGCCAAAACAGCTGGCACCTCAAGCACAAGGATCCTGCCACAGCTGGAGCACCACCTCGGCAAAGGGCTTCACTCAGTTCGATGAGCCCCCCCATGAGAAATGCAGGAGGATTTTGTTTGCAGAACAATGAATGATGCAGAAATAATTCTGGATACCAATCAGAAAGCAGATACCATCCTTCCCCCCTCTAGGAAGTCATTCAAATGCAAATAACTACTGGACTCATGTCCTCATTGTGCAAGGCCTAGGTCCTGTCCAAGGCAGAATTACCCAAAAAAGCTGGCATGCACTAACTCCTTGTCCCGAGCCTGTTACCTAAGAAGAGCCAATGGCCTTAAGCTGACATGGAGTCATTGATCCATGATAAAAGTCACAGCAGAAAACAGGCAAGTTTAAGTGCTGTGATCACTGAATTCTGAGGAGGGGAAAGAAAACCAACCCAGCCAAAATTAATTTCATAACATTTGCGAATGGTTTTTTTTCAAACAGCTAAATGCCACATTTTAGAGGACTAAGCCACTAACCAGCTATGTTTCTCAGAAAACTGCAGATCACAGATATGTGTTTCATGTACAAATATACAGTGTATATTTAAGGCATTGAATTTTCACAAAATCTTTCAGGAGGCTGTAATACATAACTCTAGAGCTGGGGTTTGGTTTAGGTTTTTGTTTTTTGGGGTTTACTTTTTGTTGTTGTTAATACAGCATTCTTTCAGTGTTCCACATAAAAATAAGCAGCATGAATGCCACAGACACAAGACACAACCCATGCGTTTTTCAAAGTAATCCACAAAGCTATCTAACAAAATAAAAAGCAGTACTGAAGGAGTCTTTAAAAATGCAAAGAAAAAACCTTTTCTCCAGCGATACGGAGAGAAATATATTCAAACCATAGTATCTTAAAATAGATTTGTCTGCTCTCAGTAGTGATAGTTTAAATTACACATGCCTATTTTAGATTTCAAGGTAAGAGATTATTTATAATGGTAGCATTATGTTTTTAAATCATATTTGAAGTACTTTATAAATTCTCTGAAGTTGGTGCTTGTCAGATTTTAAACAATTTTGAAATGAAATTTTAACAGATAACAGATTAAGAAAGATGCAGTCAGAAAAACCTGCATGGTAAGAATATAGCTTTTTATTATTACTTTTATTGCCCATGTAGTGTCAAAACCTGCTTGCAAATACATCTGTTACCTGTTTCTAGACATAGACACCCTCCTCACACTTTAAAAGCTAAGGTACGGCATGCAAAAAACCTGAGAAACATCTGAACAGGATATAACACAGAAGAAATAAGCAATTTTGTAAGTCAGTTTCATATCAGCTCATACATAAATAAGACTCATCAAGCACCGACAGATCTTCTCCAATCTTGGAGAAAAAATAAATGTTACGGATACATAGGTAAAAAATCAGCACTTGCTGTCCTGAAGCTCTTTGTAATCCGCACTACACTGATCCATAAAAATAATATTCAGTTTACAAAAGAATGATGGAGTGGGCAAGGATTTTTTTTCTTTTCAGCTTTTTTTAATATGCATTTATCAGATATAAAATAAAACGTGATGATTTTCCTTGCAATTACAAAAAAAAAAATTCTAATATGCAGAAATAAACATGAAGTACACCAATAGCCTTGCAACTTTGCAATGAAATTTTGAAAATAATTATTAGACAGATTAAATCCTTGGTATAATCCAGTGATTTAAGTTATTTGGTCAGAAAGCATCTAGCTCTCAGGAAAAATATTTTCAATAAATACCGAGAGCAACACTAGTGGAAACTCTGCTCCAATTCAAAAATTTGAAGCTAGCACATTGTAGCTAAACCCAGGTGTTTTCTTAATTGATTTTCAAAATAATACCTAAATATTAATGCGGCTTATTTCCCAAATTAAACAAAGCCAGGACTCGTTAATAACAATCACATCTAGCTCTTACACAGAGATTTTTATCAATAGCTAGTGGTTAAACACAGCAATAGACCTGTCATTTTCTACTGTCTTCACAAATACTGTGACATTACATATGTGACATCTAAAAGTAATAATGATCTAAAAAATAGGTGTTTCAAGATCTCTTATTACAAAGGCAGAAGTGCTGACAAGGAGTTTTTCTTAGCAAATAGCTGTGCAGACTTAAACGGCGTAATCAATTACAGAAATCTGGAAAATTATTAGTTAATTACGACCTACCAGATAGAGGGTAAAAGCAAACAACGATCACTTTCAGTTACGATGCTTAGAACTGTTTGCAGTTCTCTCTTTCAGAGATACTTCTGTTGCTTCTCCTGCATAACAAAACTTCACATCTATTCAGAATCTGACAGTTTATCATTTATACACATTTTTTTATTTGTTTCATCAGTGCTCAGTAAGGAAACCAAATGATATTTCTGTGTCCAGAGACCCAAATATGATTCTCATAGAAACACAAAGCTTGGATACCATGGAAATAATTCCAGTCTGATCCTTACTTGAGAGCCGATTTTGACCTCTCAGCACAGAAATAATTTGTGAAGTCAGGGGGTGGCCTTGCATGCAGAATAAAAGCAGGATGAAGCTTGAAATTAATTCTTTTTTCTGATGTTCCTATATATTTATATGTAAACACACTGAAGACATGCAGCGGTTTGCTACGTACAGCCTTATTATTGATGGGAATGGGATCAAGCAGTCCAGACTAATTTTTTGGAAAGAAATTATGGTCTCCTTGAGTAAAATGGCAAAACATCAGTTGATTTCAATTTCAGCCCTGGTACTTTGGGGGGGAAAGGGTTTGGTTTTTTTTTTCTTCTCAAAATGCTGGGTTTTATGCTCTGTGTTTAAGCCTGCATTAATGAGAACACCTGAAGGATATGTCCCTCCCTTCCCAAAATAAATTCTTAGGAGACTCCTCCTGTATATCCTCCAGCTGTATGTGCTCTAATTAGAAAGGCTGCACTGCTTCCTGCTCAGAGCACTTCAAAAGGCCTCGCTGCTCCCCTTGACAGTGCAGTGCCCGGTGCTCGTTCCTCTTACCTGTCCATGCTTATTTATGGCAAGCACCCCTCACTGGAAGCCATAAACTGCGCCCGTATTTTACTCTGACTGAAACACATAGCAGGTTTACGTGAAAGGTATATTAATGATCCAACTAATCTTTAAAAAAAGTTAAAAAAAAATTAAAAATAGGGTGTACGGAGGAAAATACTGCCGCTTGCTCTTCCATCTTCTCTTTTTAGGACATAAAAAGAAACTCGCCAGCTAATATGTGACGTTTTGTTTTCTTACGGTCTGTTTGTTCTTAATTTTACATTGTATTAAGTAAAAACATGGAAGACTTTGTGTGTGGAAAAATACCTCAATTTTTGTGCTGAAAACTGATTATGGGCAATCTAAGATTGACCTCAGGTGATGACAGGTTTTCCAAAAATCCTTTTTGGGTCAAACTCAAATCCAGAAAAAACAGTATCAATTTAGGCCTCCGGTGTTTTTAAAAATTTGAAATAATAGTGGGAAAAAACTGAGGTTTGAAATATTTAGAAATATTTTAAAAAAACCAAAACCCCACAGTGTTTATCAGTCTCAATCTTTGCTAAAAGTGCTCTGATTAATCCTTTCTCACCAGTGAAATTCAAAGGTGAGACCTTTCCTTTCCAATGGACCCCACTATTTAGCTAATAACGGTGAAAAGAAAACTTAGCTGTTATTTGTATTTGTACCTTTAAGTTCCACAGCAAAGTTTAAAGACAAGAACCGGCTGAGGGTGTAAAGCCCCAAACAACATGTGACAGAGATGCCCTGTGCTTTAAAAAACAAGCGGGGCACCAAGCAACTCAAAGGCAGGATGCGAGTGGAGATGCACGGGCCCACGCTTGGTTTCTGACACGCTGGGGGCACTGGCACGGGCCTTCCAAGGCACAACCCCCAGAGAATCCGGCGCGGAGGATAAGTACAGAGGGAGAGGAAGCCTCGCAGTGCCACACGAGTACCCGCTGGCAGAGTGGCGGAGTGGCCACGCTGCCAAGGTGTGACCCCCTGGGTGAGAGCCGGCAGCGCTAACCTGGCGCTTGGAGCGTGCGCCACGAACGGGGTGGGGGGAATAATAATAAAAAAAAAAAAAAATAAAAAAACCCTGAAGAACGAGCGCGCTTTAAAAGTGCACCTTAAAATAACAGAGGGGGAAGGAGCCTCCTCCCCGAGCCGGCACCGCGGCATTTAATTGCGTTGGCTTTCTTGCCGCAGTCGGCCCTCCCGCCCCTGACAGGTACCGAGCGCAGCAGCCCCGCCGCAGGGGAGGGAGCGAGGGAGGCGGGAGGGAGCGAGGGAAGGAGGGGGCGGGTGGGCGCCCCCGGCAGCGGGACCTGCCCTCCCTTACCCTCTCCTCCCTTACCCTCCCCTCCCCTCCCTTACCCTTCCCTCCCTTGCCCTCCCCTCCCCGCCGCACGCCGGGGCGCGGGCGGCGGCCGACGCCGGCTTGCCCCCGCCCCGAGGGAGCGCGGTGCCCCGCGGAGCCCCGGCGGGGAGGATGGCGAGGGGTGCCCTGGCAGGGCAGTGCCGGCCCTCACAGGGTTAAGGTCTCGCCCGGCGCCCCGCTGCCCGCCCGCCCGCGCCTTCCCACCGCCGCCGAGCCGCCTCACCTCGGTGTCGTTATTCAGGTTCCACAGATCCAGGCGCCCCATCCCGTCCACGCAGGCGAAGAGCGCGGGATGCACTGGCGACCACATGACATCGTAGACATAGTCGGCATTGTCTTCAAAGGAGTAGAGCGGCTTGTTGTGCTGTAAAGCAGAGAGCGGCATGAAGACTTCGTGGCGCTAGTGCTGCCTGGGGCTGTCTGGCGAGTCTAATTAAAAACTTTGCACATTTACAAAGTGTCATAAAACTTCCCCAGATGAAAGGTCCTCCGCGAAGGGCGGGACTGCGCTTTAATGGAGCAACAACTGTCCGGTGGGATAAATGAGATGCCCGGTGTGAGGGGTGTGGGACGCGCGCATGACGGGACGGGGGGAGCGACCGCTCCCGCTCCTGGCCGGCACCCCGGCGGCGGGAGGGGGTGCGGGAGGCGGCGGGCACGGACCGCCGCTCCCGGCCGATCCCGGCGCGCTGGCGGGGGCTCCGATAAGGATCGTGAGAGCGGCGGGAGCAGCGCGGCGCCTCCGCGGGGCCCCGCGCACCGCGGGCCGCGCCTGACACCTAGCGGCGGGCGGCGGCAGCGCAGCGCCCCGCGCCGCCTCGGGCTCCCCGCGCCCGGCGCGCTCCGCAGGGAGGGAGGCAGGGAAGGCTGTCATCTGCAGCAGGCGGGGAGTCGGAGAGAAGTTAGGAAGTACACCAGGAATAAAGTGTAATTGTCCCTCATGAATTATGCATCGCATCTGGCTTGTCTTTTAATTTTTGCATAATGGCTTCGCTAATCCCCGATCAATTAATGGAAAATGAAATTTGAATGATAATGAAAACTCCAGAGAGGAAAGAAATTAAGTATTCTCGCGGCTTGTGACAGAAATCTAAACAATGTGACTTCTCCGAGGGTCTCCCTCAGTGCCTCCCTCCTTCTGCGGTTCCCTGCCGCCTCCCTGGGTCCCCCCGCGGTCCCCCGGCTCCGGGAGATGCAGCATCACGGAGCGGGCCGCGTAAGGGTCCAGGTCGCACCCGTAGAACATCTCGGTCAGGTCCCTCTGGAATGCACCCTCGTGAATTTTACAGAAGAAACATTGTCCGGAGTCCCTCAATGCGTTATTTTTCCGAAAAGTGGAGTGACTTTTATAATAATTGCAATTATTAAATAGCTTTCCTCTCGTATATTATTAATTTAAAGCGATAATGCAGTCGGTTTGACATCTGTTTACAGATGGGTTCTTGCTAGTTTTGGTTTTGGGCCTCTTGCACCCCGCGGTGCTTGGATGGATGTTGGGGCTGGAAGCACTGCAGGGTGAGCACATGGGACAGGTGTGTGTCCATCTCCCTGCTGCCATGTCTCTGAGTATTGATGTGGTGTGTTGCTGTTGCACCACTGTATTGTAAACAATTCTGTAATATTTCTGGCCATCACAGGTATCACAAAAAATTACTGGAAGTATTCTGAGATTTAATGACATGACTTTGTCATTTGAAAACATACTGAAAATACATAGGCATTTATTGCAAAGGCAGGATTTTCCTCTGCCTGAATTAGTGGAAGATGCTTTGATTACAGGATTGGGTCTCAAATTTTTGTAACTGGCCTAATGGTTTTTGTCCATTTCTTAAGACTAGCAAACATTTTGTGTAACAATGAAATGAAATTAGACCTTGATGTTATTACCTCAAATTTATACAACATTTTCACTTCTTTTCCCAGGCTGGAGTTTTGTAAAAGAAAATGAAAAGAATTACAAAAATATTTTTGTTCCAGAAGAAGGTCTTTTTCTCCAAACACATATGCATCTGCTTACTATATTATCAATGGAGTTACTTGCATGTGTTAATAGAATTACTTACATGCCTGTGCTAAAGCTTTTCCAGGGTTTAGGGCCACATGAACACCAAGCTTTTGAAGAGGCAGAGGTATTTCATAGGAAATTTCAAAGTGAATCTTTACAACTGTGAGCTAGGAAATAGTATTTAGAGTGGGCTACATGGATTTCCAATGCTGCACCATAGATTTTCACTGAAAACATCTAATTTAGGTTCACATATATCAAGTGTCTAAATCCTGATAGGCATTGAAGATAGTAGTATACAAAAAAAAAAAAAAAAGAAAAAAAAAAAGAAATCTGGTCAACTGCTAGATGGATGGTATTTTTCTTATTCATGGGAAAAGTGCTGCACATACAGCATCTTAACATGTAATGTCATGGGAGAAGTAACAAAATTCCACAGAAGTTAAGGGCCTATTAAGATATCAATCAATCCAGGGCAGATTTCAATCAGCATTTCCTTTTTGTCAGCATATCAAAACTTGTTTTGATCTTGAGTGTGGCACTTTTTAAATGGTTTTTTTAGTTCTCTTACTTTATTTTCCACTTCATGCCTAAAGACCAAGGCATTAGAAGGAAGGGCAGGAGATTTGGTGCTAGTTTATATCTTGCTGCACACAAGTTGTGCAGTCTTCAGCAAATAGCTTTAGCTGATGTGCCTCTGTTTCCCTGTTATCAAAATAAAAACACTTTCAAGGTACTGGGATTTGAGGTGAAAAGCCTCAAATACCAAAAATGAAATGCCTTTACCGTTAACAGTGGAAATTTTCAGTCAGGTAGAAAGTTAGAGGGAAAGTGTGGACAGCAGGAATACGGCTTTTGAGAAAGATCTCAGATGTGCAAGGAATGACAAACAAATTAATGGAGAAGAATGGGGCATGGAGCACTGCAAAGAAATAAGAAATTGCAGGATTGTGAGCAGCCCAACCAAAAGGCAAGATGAGCTGCAGTGTTGTAGGGAAATCAGGGAGAAACCACATGGCAGAAACCAGGCAGTGGTAGTGGTGCTGAGCTGCACATTCATACTGCCCCCAGTATCACTGTCCTCCCAGCTTGACTAGCTGCCAGTGAAAAAAGAGAAAGTATTTCCCATACTGTCTTGTCTTCTTGCACTGTTCAAACAGAGAAGAACACAACAACTGCATAAGGTCCATCTTGCTTTGTGTCCTGCCTTCAATACTAACAGGGACTGGCCTTTCTTAAAAACTGATAATTCATCCTGGTCTGAGAGCAGTTAGGTTGATTTCATTGTGAAGACTCCATTTCTGAGTCTAAGTGTGTGTATAAATGTTCACAGGACTTCCTTACTGCTAGCCTGCTTCCTTACTACGGGCCCAGGCCTGCAGATCTTGTAATGCAACAATTTATGAGTGAGGACCGATACCGACTGCTTTTAGAAAATGTTGAAACATGGAACCATGTAAAGGTCACTTTAAAGCAGTTTTGAATTACCAAAAACTTCAGACCTACACAATCCATAGCTAGCATATGGCTATTATTATAAAACAACAGGAATTTAAACTTGATGAGCTTTCATTCTTAAATATCAACCCGCTCTGTTATTCAATAGAGCAGAAGAAATAGTTTAAAGCAGTATCTTCAGAAAAACTTGGGCTAAATCTGCTTATTACTGAAAAAGAAGAGTAAAAATACTGCCCTAAAGAATCAATGGAGTTTTGCCATTGATTCCAAAAGGACATGATTTGAGCATTTAGTGGAAAAAGCAAAAAGCCAATTCCAATATGTGATTTTTTTTGTCATTTATTTAAACATGTTATCAAAGTCAATCATTTATCCTCAGTGTTTGTATAGAGGCATTGTTTAAGAGGACAATGAAGAGTGAACATTTGAAGTTGTCTAAGTGAACATTTTGGCTGTCTAAGAAGTAAGACTTGTCTAGGAAATAAGAAGCTCACCTAAATAAATTCTACACATTTATATAAAAAGAGGAGGTTTTTTACACATAAAAATCTGACCAGTCTATTCCACTTATTTGCATAGAAGAATTTTCTTTAATCCAGGAGGCGCCACACATACAGTAGCTAATTATCCATATAAAGGAATGTACACATATCCACAGGTTTTAACTAGCATTTGACTTCTGAAAAGCCATGGAAAAAACTATTGGCATTGCCCATTCCATGAAACAAGCTTTTTTTTTTTTTACACATTGCCACAATTTCTGTGGGTGTCAGCTCCACTTAAAGGTACTTTCCTAGACTGTACCTTCAGCAGTACAGATGTGTGATGACACCACACACTCTGCTGTCTCCACTTCTTTCTTTCTACTCCATTGTCTTCTATTCTGATGATGATAAGCCAAACACCATGCTTCTGGCTCTCACCATATTAGCAACAGCCATCACTGTTGTGCAGTATTGCAAGTTGATTCAAGTCTTTTGTTTTTCTAGGTGTGCAGCAAACATGACAGATTCATTAGTCCTTGGCACAGAAACTTTCTGAACAAGCTAATGTTGTTTGTTTAGGCTCAAGCTCTGGCTTTCAGGCACCTGGAAAGTGCAGAGCCAGAGTGGTCCTGAGCAGCGTGTCTGTTCCTCTGGCCCTTGAACAAACCAGGGAATAGGAGTTGGGAATGAGATCATCTTTACACATCCTTCAACCCAAACTATTCTATGATTCTATGAACCTGGTCCCTGTGAGACCAAATCTTCTACAAATAGTCTTTATTGATTAAAGAAACCCCCCAAAACTACAACCTGCAAAATTATGTCAAAGAAAGACATCTCTTTCAGCAGAGATGACACATAAAGAAGGTAAAGTCTTCTGTCTTTCTTTAAAGCGACTGCTGCAGAGTCACACTGACTAGATGATGTGAAAGAAACTGGGACAGAGCACAGCTCATGGAACTTCTGCTCAGGATAGCATCTGAGCTTGTTCAGTGATTTATAGGCCCAGTCTTCTCCATCTTGAAAGAGACCTCAATGTTTTGCTGAATCCAGGCTCATTGTTTCCCTTCTGACAGTGCCACTTGACCAGGCCAACTCAAAACATGCAGACAGTATAGCAGAAACTAAAAGCTGCTGGGAATATTGAGGCAAATATTCATCAAATCTGGTTTTACTCTGGTCTTGACCTTCCCCCCTTCAATGTTGTCCTTCTCAGGACACCAGCTATTAGCTGTTTAGGGTTACTTGTCCATACTCTTGTGGTGAGAAAATAAGTCCTCTGCTCTGTAAAAGGCTCTACTGCTCTTGCAAGCCCTCATGTTCTCTCTCCATTTGTATGGAGTCAAAGAGGCCCTGGTTTTCACTCAGACTGACTGATCTACACAGGAATTTTGCCAGTTCTGGACTACCATGTTTCTCCCAAACCTGTTTTCTAATAATTACAGTGATCTAGGACTATCCAATAGCTCCTACTTGGATACTATACTTGTGGGACTTGACTTAGTTCAGTTTATGCTGGTTTTTATAAGTTACAGTATTCCCAGGAACTGCTGCTAGATGTCATAAATCAGTAGCAGTAGTTACAGGTACATCCCTGATGGCTCAGCAAAGCCTGTCTGCATTTTCCACAAAGGGTATCACTATCTTACAGACCCCAGTACTCTACAACTCACAACTTGTAGCCTGCTCCACCTTTTCCAGGACTGGACAGACCTTCAAAGGATGGCAATGGGAAAGCAAAAGGGGGATATTCAGCTTTAGCCACCCAATGCCACTGGCTAACTGTGGTACTCTGAACTGAGTTACATGAGTAAAAACTCCTTTACCTGCCTTAAAATTCCTTTTGGCAGTCAGTTTCAGTGCTGGATTGCAGATGAGCCTCTGGGACTCCAAGAACATTTTTCTGGGCTATGACTGATCTGTATGACCTCACTACTGTCAGATAACTACTAGGTCACTGAATCAAGTCTAAACTGACTTGATTGGCAAGATAACAGGCTTAAGTTTTAGAGTCAGTAGCAACAGGGGGAAAGAAATGAGTGTGGAAATGATCCCTACACTCTTCACAGCCCTTTTGTTTAAGTTCTGTAATATTGTTACACTGATTGGGCTTTGGCATTCTAAAAGTTGCAGACAGACAAGGCAGAAAACTGTTCACTTTTAGAAATTATTGTTCTTGCAGAGACGCTGAAACTGTTGCCTTTCCTTATTGTCAATAATAGAAGAAAGTCCATTATTTTTGCATAAACATGTGGGAATTATTATGGATGGAGGAGGGGACAAGGGTAAGACCGAAAGGAAAGGGGCTATGAGACCAGACCAAGTCTGGAGATAACCTGATGATTACATTTTTGTGGTTTCCTTCAAAGTCAAAGCGCCACGAGTGAGTATAAAAGAAGGAAGCAAAGGAAAAAAGGTTTGATGATTGGCACAGGCTGTTTTAATGAGAACTGATCTTAATGTCTAATACTATGGTATGAAGAAAAAAATAAAAGAACTCAGACAAAAGTCAGACAGCACTTGTCTTTTAAGAGCATCAGAAATTCAAACAGCAGAGCTTTTGAAATCTGTGGAGATAGCCTGGAAGCTAGTTTTACTGACAGGTAAACTGCTTATGTGGTTAATCCTTCTTAACTCTTTAAGTACTCAGCAAAGGTGCAACACATTCTGGCTGAGCTGCTCTACTTCGAAAGTTCTCTTCTACCATGCCCTTCCACTTACCCAATGGAAAAAGACCTTTTTATTTTCTAAAAAAACCAAAAAGCAGAAAGCATGGCATTCCTTTTCACCCCTGCATATTAGCTGAGGAACTATTTTCAGTGAGTTTGATATAAATGTGCATTAGTTAATGCCTACTGTAAATTTAGGTGATTTAAAAGATTTGCTTGCAATGGATGAACTTTAAAAACATCAGAATGTATGTAAGGCAGACTGGTTTACAGTGTTCCCCAGCTCACTTTTGTCCCTAGTTCCTTCTGGCCAGGCTGGTGTATTCTTGTTTATGCATTTTAGATCAACCAGTTTAAATCATAATCTGGAGCCCCTCTTACTCCACAATTATAAGAGTTGTGCCTATGGGTTTCCACTTTGTGAGATTTAATATTCTCTGCTTCATTCACCCACATCAAGCTGGAGGCAACTGCAGACAGCAACACTAGCAAAACCTATGCAGGTATCTCCCATTTGTTCTGTATTTCCTCAGACTGCTGACTTCATCGCTAAATGGTAATCAAGTTTTCCACCTTTTATTTAAAACATGCTCTAAGCAGGACAACACTTCTTCTTAAACTACTAACTATGCATTTGTGTCAAGACACTTCTTTGGAAATACTATCGTTTTCTTTTGGAATTTCTGCCTACTTCTAAAAATGGCTCAATTTCTCTTAAGAAACTCAAAACACTATAGAAAGTCCTACTGTCCTTGCCTAGCAAACTGATTAACAGTTTCTGTAGTTCTTACTTCTGCCTTTATATTACTAAATTCCTGGATTATTTTTCAGAGAAGCTCTTGAGGGACTTGCTGAGAAATAGAAGCAAGGCATGTTGATGGAAGAATGACCAAATCCTGGTCAGAGGAAAAACAGAGTGAAACACGGAAGGGCAGATTTGGTCTTCTACCTCCAGCTGTCACTCCCTGTTTATATAGCACACAGATGGGACAAGGAAGCAGAGCTGGAGAAGGAGTGAGACGATTTGGGAGAAGCTGGATCAGTGCACTAGAGCTTTCCTGTCATGCAGGAAAGGCAGTGGCACGCACTGAGGTCCTGCATGTCCCTCTTCTGGGGTCAGTGGGACTGCTCTCCCTGCTTTGGGCCTCAAGTTGTTAGAGGCAGTTTAGCTCAAATTGCAAGGCCAGGAGAGGAGTGGAATAACGTAGCTGCAGTTTAGTTGTTTCCCACCCCTGTGATTCTGACAGGAACGTTCAGTATGAGGCCCCTGAAAATTCAATTTTTCTTTTTAATGGAAAACGCTGCTTCATGGCAGGGTACCTGGCCCAGCATTGTGTGTGTGCTCAGGGAATTGCCAGGCTTTCCAGCGACCCTGCTGCTGCAGTTCAGCTGCCAGGAAGCAGGAGCATGAGGAACGTTGCAGGATGGCTGACACAGCCTGATGTTACAGCACTGCCTGCTAAACAGTCAGGATTAGTATTTGTAGCTGCTGCCACCAGGATGCCTGCAGAGCTTTCATGGGTCAGCAAGCAATGATTTTGAGGCTAATTATTACTGAAGACGACTTCATCTTGTAGGACTTTGAACGCTATTCCTTTTTCTTTACTGATAACAAAAGTCTCTCACATGGCAGAGAAAGGATTGCTGCCTGAAGCAGGTGGGAGAAAATTTCCATTAGGGAAGAAGTCCTGGGCTTTATATACTGATAATTGTCCTGAAATGCTTCACTATTCCATGTGAGCTTGATCCTCCAGTGTAATTCCGCACCAGAACTGTCAGTGGGAGGTTTGGAATTTTGATTTCAGGGAAAAAAAGGAATGATGACTTTGTTTTGCACAGATTATATAAGCTCCTGAAATCCAATTCTGCTTTCCATGTGCAAATAGAGCTTTCACTGCAACAGCTGGATTTATATTAGGGTTTTCTGAAATATAGTTTAGCCTACTGAGTTTTTTAGAACTCAGTATTTTAGGTGACTGTTTTATTTGTGTGTGTGCCATTCTTCATGAAATGTATCACAAAGAAGCACCATGTTTCATGTGAGTAAATTAAGTATGTTGGCCAGCTGATGAATATATTCCTAACACTTATCAAATATGGCTACACAGAAAACTGAAATAATGAGAAGTAAAGAACCTGGGACTGATTTCAAGCCACCTGACTTTACTTTGGTTTTGCTCTTTAAAATTACTTAGAAAATACCTTTTTTTTTTCTTTTTTTTTTTTTTTTTTTAATACAGCTGGATGAGAGCCAGACCTCTGGCTCCAGAGGTAAAGGGCAAAACCTAAAAAAATCCTGTCTGAACAGGCAACTCCACCCTCTTCCCCAAGTCAGCTTGGCCTTTTGACAGAAAGTGTGCTCTAAAGCAAATTCATTCATTGCCTTGTTTTTGGACCAAACTCAAAATTCTGAACTCACACCACAGAGAAACCATTTCCATGAAATCCCAGCATGCTATTTTATCACCCTTTGTCATTCCCTATAATCAGATAAAATTAACATTTGGACAGTGATTAATCAAATTAATCATTTTAATTGCTTTTATCAAAGAGAAAAGAAGGAGCTTTGTGTGGTAATGCAGCAGTGAGGGAGACCATTCTAGTCAGGTATCCAAAATAAGAGGAGTGAAATTGTCCCCTGAGATAGACATTTGAGCCCCACCAAAATCAGTCAGAGGGAGGAGTAGTAAAGGATTCCACAGGATTTTGGCTGCAAATCAAGGTGCATATGTATATGTGTGTGTGCTGTGGGATAAAGAGGCTGGTTCCTTCCTGGTAGTGGTTTGTGAGAAGCCAGAATAAGAAGACAGACTTGGGAGCTCAAAAGTGCTGACACGTCTGCCAGTTCAGATATGGCCTGAGGCTGTCCAGATGCAAGAAAGCCACCAAAATCTACAGCAACTGATCATCTGCCAGACTTGGCCTCCTGCATAGTCAGTGGTGGCCAGGAATGGTGGTCTCTCCAAGAGATGTCTAATGGATGCAGTACAGCTTTTTCTTTCCAGTGGGTGCATAAGAAACCAAAGTGTGAAAGCTTTACATAATAAAAGATCCAGGAGGATCCAACTTCATTTGAAAATGCCTTATGTGATAATATGTGAAGATATGGCCCAAAGGTGACCATCAAGCAGTGCTCTGGTTCAGTTCATTCTGCAACACCCTTTTCCATCACAGTAAATTTAGTCTGTGAAGTGGATCTAATCAGATCCTATCAGCAAGGCTTCTGGGGAAGGCAGAGGTTCCTGCCTATAGTAACACCACCACCACCACCACAGGCTTCTTTGCATTTTTTCTAGAGTAGGCTTCATCTGGACCTTGGAGCAGATGGTGTTCAACTCTAGGCCAAATGAAAACCAGTGGAGTCTGAAGTTACATGCTGACAGGAAGGTATGACAGACTGATCTGCTCCAAGAGACAGGAGGACTGGGTCCTACCCAGGTTATTCAAGGTACAGAGATGTATGCAAAGGCACATAGCATAGAAATGGGAATGTTTGCTGTTTAAAATGTGGTTTCTCAAAAAAGCTCAACAGACTGCAGACTGGAACAGCACAGCATACCAGAAGAGAAGAGCAGCATGTGAAGAGTGTAAGAGAAAAAAGACAAAGGAGAGGGATGAGGAAGGCACTACCATTGATGCACATGCTAGTAAAGTAAAATTGAGCACAGACACACAATGGGTAGTCTGTCACTGAGGGCACAAACGACCTCTGGCTCCATTAGACCCTGCTAATGGTTATGTGGTGACTACCAGTCTGCTCACCCCTGAGACTTCTGATTGTGGCATTACCACTATTGCTTAAACATTAGGCAGAGACAAGCATGGATGGAGATACAGCAATGTTGTTACAGTTATTCCAATCTCAGCCCAGCTGAGCATGACTCGGCATAGGTGCAAGAGGAGAAAACTAATCATTAGCACCTCCCCTCAATTGAAGGATAAGAGCTAAAGAAGGCATGTCAAGGATGAAAAAGCCAACAAAATCCAGACTTTTAATAACTCTCTTAGCAGCAAACAAACCATCTTCTATGCTTTTGCTGAAACCTGCTTATGTTTTGCTATGTTTTAACAATTCCAAGACAGCTTTCATCTCTTGACACAATATCAAAAAATTTGCTCTCCAAACAGCAATTGCTGTAATAATAACAATACTTACATTTCATTATTTAACCTCATGCTATTCATTCATGAGGATTAGTGTTTAATTAATTAACAACACTTAGCATTTCCACTTAGCACTTTACCTCTTCAAAGCGTCGTACCGACACTACCTAATTAAGGGCAGAGCTCCACAGACACTTCACATTGGGGCTTCCCTTTGACAGCTCTGCATCCAAGACTTGCTCACATGGTGTAGCATGAATTCAAGTTGAAAATCTTATTAACTTCATCTGGAACCAGGTAATGCCGTGGTTATCAAGTAACTATCTTTGCAAATTCTGATTCTTTCCCTGTTGCTTCTGGTTGCTTGCTATTCACACAGGGATCTAATTTTTGGCTAATATGATAGATGATAATGTGAACCTTGTATTAATGTTATCTACAAAATGCTCATTCACCTGCTAGTGAAAATCTTATTCTCAGTCACCTGGTTGAACTGCCTTTAGCTAGAAAATGTGTTAACCACAAAAACATTACAAAATGTCAAGAGAGAGTTTTTAAGGGAAATGGTGCTCTCAATCCATCAGTCAAATGCCTGCTATGAAAGTGCCTTTCTTGTAAGCACCCCAGGATGCTACACAACATCAATAGACAATATAAACACAAAGCTTTTATGGTTCACTTTACAATTGGACATTGACTCTGAACCTGTGAAATAGAAAGGAATTGAATTTCATGACCAAGGAGGATAATGTGCACAGGATTAAGTAGACAACGCTGGTAGAAGCAGCAAAGCAATACGGCTTTGGATGTTGATAGGGAGATTGAATTTACAAGTAAGAAACTAAGGGAATAAACCAATTCCGACTAAAATCTTGTTAGCCAGCAGAAGCACTTAATACTTCATATCAATCCACTTTTTTTTTTTTTCAGAGCCCACTGATTGACTGAGCCTTGACTATGAGAACTGAACAAAGAGAGCCTTAAATATGTAGTAGCTCCAGCCAAGAAAATTATTCAGACAATATGGAAATAAACTTCTGATGCAGTTGAATGGGGAGAAAAAGAAAACATTCATCACAATTCAAGAACTTGTCTAGTGTCTCAGAGGATGTTTTCACAGGGCAGTGGCTGGCAGGGCAGCAGCCTGGGGCTGCTGCTGCTGCTCAAACCTGCTCCAGAAGAGAGTGAGTGATCTAAATCAGCAATGAAGCTTCCAGCTCTGAGTGGTGCTGTGGTGTGTCACATGCACATCACAGCTCACCCAGCTTGGCCAAACATCTTTCTCAGGAAGCCCCTCTTGCCAGATGAGCCACAGCTTGATAGATATCAGAAATTTAAATGGTTTGGTTCTTTGATTGTCTTGAACAAAATCAGACCCAACCATTCTGCACTGAAATATTCCACAAGGATAACTGTGTATTACTATCTGCAGTGTCTTTGTGCCCAAAATGTGCTGTGTTAGTGTTAGTACTAACTTCTAAAATCCCAAGAGTTTAAAATAAAAATCAGGTTTTATTATCCCTTAATGCAATTTCATTTAAGCTGCAGATGAATGAGACCCTTATTGCCATATTCAGCCTCAAGCTGACAGTTAAACACTAATCCAAGACTTTGCGTACATGCGTGATTGGAATTCAATACTTGCTTTTCATCTTTCCTGCACTCCCCACAAATTCTTCTCCCTTCATCTTCAACACTCCAGTATTCCCTTGCCCCCAGTCACCACTCCCTTGTCTCACACCAAATGGCCAGTCTGGCCCCAGTGAGCCAACATCGAAGCTGTCAATCCCTTGGATATCCTGCAGCCTTTTCTAACATTACCACCTAGGAGCCATCCCATTCCCATTCCAGTCTGTCCATGCCCACTCCTCTGGACTACTTTTGCATTGGTTAAGGCTGGGTCCAGTGATGTCTATAGCTACATGGAATCAGGTAAATCATGCACCCATCTCATTAAAAGTTTCCTGAAGTGTAATGCTCAAGACAAAACCATCAGCTGTGATCACTGCTGAATAGGAAAATATACCTGTTAATTAGCACACACATTGGATCAGGCCACTAACAAAAGCATTGGGAAGCTACTATGGAAGCTGATTCAAGTTATCATCTAGGTAACTGCTTCTTTTTCCAGCACAAGGCTGTCACATCAGCCCTTCTGATCATTTTCATATTTACATTTGCTGTGCATCTGTTCTAACACCTCCAAGCCCTGATGTTTTGGAGGAACACATGCTGAGATACTTCCTGACTGGGGTCATCTTCCAGTACTGGAACTCTGCAGCTCAAGATGTGAACCAAATGCAGGCATAAAACCAACTTGGTTAAGGCAAGAATCTGACAGTTGGAAGGCAGTTCTCTATTCTGGTGTATTAAAAAATAAATTTAGATGACTTATATAATTAGGATTTTACATCTCATTGTCCTGCTTTACCCAGCCTTTACTTAGGTTGGTCTGTTTAGGCTGTCCCATGGAGCGTTGGGGTTTCAAAGTTTCACAGGACTGTGACATTTCTGCTGTTCTGCTGCTCTCTCTGAAAGAGGCCACAGGCAGATGGTCACAGAGTAGTCAGCAACAGATCTCTGATGGTCATGAATGTAAATTCCAGCATGTACTTCCTCCCTGCTTCCAGTGTCTGATGTCACTGGGACACTTTATACCTTTTGGCTATCACAGCGTCCTCCAGCAGTGAATTTCACAAGTGATATTGATTGCACTAAGTTGTATGTGCTCTGTTGCTTTGTCAGAGGAAAGTGTTCCTGCTCCTGCACCACCACGGTGCATAGTGTTAGCCTTGCAATTTAGCCTGCACAGGGAGTGCTGAATGGATTGTTTGATGGCTGGGAGTACAAGACCTCCTCATCCCCTCGCCTTGTGAAACTGCTCAGCACTAGGGCTAATACTGGAATGAAGGCCTGCTAAAGGGCAAGGCATGCTCCAGGGAAAATATGATAGAGAGTAACTCTAACAATATATTTTACTTACAATTCTATCACTATGCTCATTCTAACCACAGCCTTTCAAGTAATTGGTTCTTAGGACTTGATAGACAGTATTAAAATATTTCTGACAACAGCATTTTCACAAGTAGCATTACTTGTCCCAGCCCAGCTTGGATTTCTTACCTTTGTGGTCCACAATTTCACTGTCCAGTCAAATGATGACGTGACAAAGAGATGGGAAAAGTCTATTGGTCCCACTGCCATGTGACAATTGATTCCTGTGACAGGTCCTTGGTGGCCTTCAAAAATTTCACCAATGCCAGCTTTACTGCAGGAAGAAGAAAGATGTACATGCAGAGAGTGATTTACCACCTAGTGATTTAACATAACTTTTCTTTACTGTTAAGTTCCTGTTTCCTTTCAAAGTTCTATTTAATCTGCAAACCTCTCTCCTTCTGCTAAGGCCTTTGCCTGCAGAGGTTTACTCCAGTGGGCAAAATTAATGCTCAGAATCGAGCACAGAGAAAATTTCTCTTACTTCTGAAGACTTACCTTACTCACTTCTACATACACTGTCTACTCCTGTAGATTGAAATAACATTTCTGTATAATTATAAATTAATTCTAAATTGTAATTATACTGTATCTTATGCCTCTGAGTAAGCCATTATCACAAGGAATAACCATTAAAATAAAAATGCAGATATGTTAATGAATTATCATGGGCAATTCTTTTTCTCTTAAATATCTAAGGTAACTTTTCATAGCAATCAATCAAGTCACAAGGAAGCAAATGCTTTTTCACAAAAAGTGAAGGAACAGATCCTGTGATCAGGTGTGATACAGTCACTACTTTGAACAAGGGGAGATGTGCATTTCACCAGCCAGAGGCTAGAATAGCTATTAGGAAGCACAAATACACATTAAACATTGTGTAAGAGAGAATGTGCACAGTTTTCTTCTTCCTGGAAGCAAATGATGCCAGATCAGTTGTCAGTGCTGTCTCACACTGTACACAGAAAAGGGAATCATGAAATTACCCCTTCAGCTAGATTGTAGGAAGAATACACATTAAAAATAGCCACAGTGAGTGGAAGAATACACATTAAAAATAGCCACAGCCCTGACGAGCCCGTCAGCCCTGTGCCAGTGTGAGTACAGTGTACTGAAAGGTGATATGGAGCTGTGCCAGAGGAAACTGGTCCCTCATCCAGCTGGTGCAGTGTCCTCTCACCTCTCCTGTGTGGACAGTGTGGCCTCGCTCAGGTTCCCCTGCCAGACCTCTCAGCATGTGCTGGAGCAGGGGCTGAGTCCTGCAGTGCTGGATGCAAAGGACACCTCGTATTTTATCCCAGCTATCTGCCCTGTAGTCAGTGGGGTAAGGGGAGTTCTGGAGCACTGAGACCATCCTGGGTATCTGCTGTGCATTGACACACCTTTTTCCAGAATAATACATGACTCTTCACTGTGCTGGACTGAAGGACACAGGAGCCTCTGGAAATAAACCAGGGATGATAGCAGAAAGCTCCAGGAAAGACAGGCAGAAGAAGAGCTTTTGTCAATGGTCAGTAGAAGGTTTCTAAAAAGGTGTGCTAAAAAAGAGGATCTGGCACCTTCCTCCTCTTCTGAGGAACAAACCAGGCAAGTCTGAAAGTTCAGAAGTGAGAAATGCCCTAGACGTGCTTCATTCATCTTAGCAGCTTAAGATTAATTCAAACCATGAGCCGCCACAGTGTATGTATATGCAGTATATATCAGTATATGCCTAAATAGACACAGTTTTGCAACACTGTCAGCAGTCAGGCTAAAATAAAAGTATTTTAAAATAAAAGACATTGAACAAAATATATGTAAAGCAGCATTTATAAAACACTGGGGATGTGTAATAGAATCCTTACAATCTTAAACCATTGTATCAATGTCTTTTTGGTCAACATAAACTCAGAATATAATAAAATATGAATTCAGAGAACATTGCAAACTACTGGTGGGGATGAGCTCCAAGTCTATCAGTGGAAAAAGTTTATTCTTTACAAAAGCCTTTCAAGTTTCCCAGAGATAAAACTACTACTGGAAGCTAACAGAATGCACTAGTATCCTGCAGGTTTGCAGGGTGCAAAACAAGGAACTTGCAGTATCAAACGACAGCCTGGGTCATGTTATGCATGACCACTGTGTGTGAGAGAGCACAGGGTTCTCTAGAACCCACGTGGCACACTGTGGGTGCATCTGTGTTATTAAAGGAGCCAGGCCCATGGTGGCATCTTTTTCTGATTTATCCCTGTGGAGACTGAAGATGGAGCTGAGAATGGTAAAATATAAAGCAGATTATTTGGCATAGGTGCAAGAGGAGAGAACTATGCAACCAATCTGATATTGGTTTAGGCCTGATTACCCTGCAACACCAGTGACTCCTAGGGCCTCACTCGACCTGTGCAGACATAGACATCTGCATCTCAGCTAGGTATATAAACCCGTACACAGCTGTGTAAACCTCCATCTCATCCATCTCATCTCATCTCATCTCATCTCATCTCATCTCATCTCATCTCATCTCATCTCATCTCATCTCATCTCATCTCACCTCACCTCACCTCACCTCACCTCACCTCACCTCACCTCACCTCACCTCACCTCATGGGTGAGAAAGAGGTGTTTCTGAGGGCCCAGTCATCTTTTCTTCAGGCACATGACTGGAAAAGGTAAA
Organism: Brachypodius melanocephalos; assembly: GCA_013398615.1. Lineage (NCBI taxonomy): Eukaryota > Metazoa > Chordata > Aves > Passeriformes > Pycnonotidae > Brachypodius > Brachypodius melanocephalos. Next base: position 19,833,741 of record VZSR01001283.1, on the reverse strand, counting down.
CAAAGTCAACCTAAAAGTAATCATTGGTCCCCACCAACTCCCCAGGGAGCCTGGGTAACTGTCCTAGTGTAACAGGCTGTAGCACAGATGCTCAAAGTTGGGCAGCTCCTGTGCTGGTCAGGAGCGGTACAGACATTGTTGATCCAAGAGAAACAAACATTGAACACTCTCCACACACACTTGGCTATCTCTCATCAACACAGGTACACAATGTTTTATAGGTACAAAATGCTGAACTTCACCTTCCATGACGACAGGCTGTGTAGACGGTTCCCTCTTCGCTGCCAACGACAAAGTTATTGACATCTCCGGTTGGGAAAGCCATTCCTGTGACCGCCACTGGTTTGGACTTATTGTATACCAGCTCCATGCTCTCCTACCAAAACAGGTTTTTGTTATTATGCTGAGATCCTCCTTTTGTTAGTCTGGGTTGGGATTTTTATAACTGATTTCTAAATATTACATGGGGTGGAAGGAGAAGAAGATGGAATCATTTGACTCCGTCACAGGACTTTGGTTTCTAGATAAGACATTGCGAGAAGATGCAATGTCACAAACCAGGACGCTCCTGCTGTCCCCAATGCTGTCTGTCACACATATGACACTGGCAGGAAGGCACTGGTCTTTTCTGCATCATCTTAAATCAGCCAGAGATGACAGGTGAGAATTTAAAATCTAATGGGGCAGAAACTAAAGATAATACCTTAATGGTTACATTTGCCAGCCTCAGGCTTTAATAAATCATGCAATGCCCTTCTATTTACATTCTGGAAATCGGTTGTCAGGAAGCACATGTAATATTGTGTGCATATGAGGCATTTATTGCACTGTGTCATTTGTCCCTTTGCAGAACAAAATTAAAAAGCTGATGTCCTGTCACAACCACCATTCTAAGCATTGCTTTTCAGGGATTTTCTGAGGTAACCATAAACACTCCCTCTAGACTCCACCATCAAGCTACAAACCAGCAGGAATGTTTTCTGTTTTCATTTGGTAGCTATATTTTCAAGTAAATCAGTATGCCCATTTTTGCAATTGCAAATACAATCATCATGCAAGTTTGTGGCTGTTGCAAGATGTGTGCGCTTTGAGCAGATTTTGCACAATTTTTCGTTTTTCAGCCTAAATGGTGTAACCCAAGAATCCACAAAAGGCCTGAATGATTTCACCATTTTCATTTTTTAGCTATTTAAGTGACTATGTTCTCTATGTTTAAAAAGTCTATGCTGCTGTTCTTCTAGGGCCAAGGCCTGTAGGGTTTTTCTCAAAAGGGCTTTTTTGCTGTAAAGAAAGTGAGTAACCCTGTGAGAGGAGAACGGTGCAAATCCACAGAGAAATACTTCTGCTTGGTTTATACTTTTCTTTGAAATAAATTTAGTTCCATTATAAAGGCAAAACAAGGCATGGAAAATGCACTCGGAGACCACCTCATATTTCTGTAAACATGTGAGTAAGAGAGAGAAATTCTGTTAATATGGGAGAGAGACCATATATTTTCGTTAAAACCTTCTGGGGTGAGATCATCATTTAGTGTCTCTGCAGAGACATGACCATAGACTGTGGTGGACTCTCTGCTCCCAGCGCCCACACCATGACTGTACACAAGTGCTCTGGAGCTGTGTCCTTGGAAAGTTTCAGACCGACACCCATCAGCAACACTTTACTCCTCCCAGTTTAAACCTATGGCACGCAGCTTGACATCAGGTCCTGTGCCTTTCTTTTCTAGATCACCATGAGCCATGTGCCAAACTTCAGTGTAATGTGGGGTGTGTTCCCATCCTTGTTGAGAGCCAGTTTTGGAGCAGGGAAATTCCATTTGAGTGATGAGATACTGGAACTCAGATGTCCACAGATCTGTGCTTCAGATTTTAGTATTCCAGTAATACGCAGGGGTGGGATTTATCTTCTTGATGTTTAGGTGGGAAACTGTGGAAGGGATTAGGGTGCCTGAACATAGATGCCTGGGCCATTTTAGAGGCCTCAATTTCTACTGAAGAAGAGTATTGACTTCGTGGTATCCCAGGGCACAGCTACCAGCCCCACACTGTTGCCCTACATAAGCAATGGGGTCGAACTTTGAGGTTGGTCTCACTCTGAGTAGAGGAGTAGATGTGATGATTTCCAGAATCCTCTTCCACCCTAAGGATAGTTCATGTCCCAGGGCGGGTATCTGAAATGACTTTTCACACTTGGATGAGATGAGTCATGCTCCAGAAGTACCAACCTCTCTCTATCTCAACTGTACAGAAAATTTCTAACTTAGACTTGACACATCAACTTTTAGATGGCTGAGGTTAAGATAGAGGAGTCCCACCTCTTGTGTCAACACTGAAAAGCAAATAATTCAATAGTAATTGCACATTAGTGCATGATTAATTGAGTCATTATTGGGAGTTTCTGTGCAGCATTTTGAAACAAGATCAGATCCCATGATGCTTAGTAAAAATGATATTAATTTTTTTCTAGGAAATTGTGTATAAAAATGAGTGATGTGTTGGAATAGAAAATGTACTTCTTCAGAAGATAACACTTAAAAGATGCTTTCTGTACACCTTTTTCAGCATTGGATTCTTTGTTTAGTTTCCATTATTATAATCACTAGTGGTTTGGGCAATTTTCCTGTGTTTCCTTTCATTTCTGATACAAAGGAGAGGAGGGGTGGGGAGGGGGAACAGACAATAGTAGCAAACATTCCAGAGGGGGAGAATTAATTCTAAAACTTTTGATTTGCATTGTTTGTTCCTTTGGCTACTGAAGGCTGCCAGCAAAATAAGTTTGTGAGTTTCTGACTGTGTGCCTTGGAAATCTGCAGTGCCTAGGGTGTGTTCAGCAGCACTGCAATCTAGTCAATATTTGTTAAACAACGCTGTAGAGTAAGTGCAATTTATACCACAGGCGACTTCTGTAATTACTGTGCTTTAAAATGGACTATTTCATTTTCACTTGAAACTGACCTATGCATTAACGTATTACAATAATTACATGATTTGTGGTAAAGGAAATGGGGTTTGGCTCTTAGCAGAGACTGCTGGAAGCAAGCTTTACTCTTTCAAGTGCATCATTGGTTTTAGTTTGTATAGGATGTGAGATTTTGGCTTTCAGGAGCTACGTTCCACTACGCAGGTATCCTGCTCTACCAAAGACAGCTTCCCCTCCCCGTGTAGGTGAAAACAAACCCACCTGTGGAGTTGAGAGCATGTCCAGGCTCCAGGAGCACATTTTGCCATCCGTAGAGACAGTAATAAGATTGTGTGCATTCTGTGTTCCAACTACATTCACGCAATACACAGGATGCTGAAAACACAGAACACTGGAAGTCAGAGAGCCATTCTTATGTTTTCACAAACAAATTTCTAATGTCTCATATGTTATTTTAAAGAATGATTAAGTAGTCACACAATGCCTGGAAAATATGAGACTCAGCTTTTGCCAGATACGAATTGTTTTGGTTGGGTTATTGTGTTTCTTTTTCATTTAAATTGCAAAAAGTACATTATGGAGGTGGAAATGTTTTCAAAGTTTCATTTTCTTCGTAATAAAACAGCCCAGCTGAGTAATGCTGTGAAAATATCAAATTATATGGATGAGATTTCACCCACAGGGACATGTATCATTTTACTGATGGCTTTTGACACTGAAAATAACCAGCAGAAAGAGGAAAACTGTCCAAACGGAATCAAAATGAAAACTTTATTGAAGAAAACAGCTGCATAAAACTTGAACTCTGTCAGAATTTGGCTTGCATGCCAAATATTTGCAAATGTACTCCAGTTGAAGAACACAAACAAGCCCATCAACGTTCTTCAGCATTGGCCAATACACCTTTTAAAATCTGTCATTTTAAGCATGGAGTGACTAAACTTAGGGTGTTACACCTGGTTCACCATAGTGCAGCCATTCCATGGAGGCTGAATTCCAGCTAGTATGCATAATGAAACTTGGCCTGCTCCTTTTCCAAGGAACCTGATAACATTTTGAGCCTAAATTATCATCTGATATCGGATGGTGACATATGAGGGATGGGTCAAGTTCAGCAATCTCCAGAGTGAAAAATCAGTCAGACTGAACATTAGGATTTACTTTCCTTTGACCAGTACAAGTGATAGTGCAAAATTAAGGGTTAGATATATACAAAAGTCAAGCAAAGAAAAACTGAATTTCTCTGCTGCATTTGCCAATAAATAGAAGACCTGCATCTCCAGAAAGGAAAAACAGTTTTCTCTAATACTCTGCTTAATTAAAGAAAATTAGGACCAACTTACAAGAGGTCTCTAGGGAGCTTCTAAGACAGCTCCATGTAGTGTTAGGAATGTAGCATTTGGTCCTGCTGAAAGGAATGGCAGAACTGCCACTTACGTCAAGATGCAGCTGCAGGTCACCTACCCAGTCAGTGAGGAATGGTAGAAATTCTCAGAGCTCTGGCTCACGCTCAGGTTTGATACCTGAGCGGGCCAGTAAATGTCCCCTCTCCAAGAGCAAAGGTGCAGCACCTGTACAAACAGTGACTGTGCCCACACTGAGATGGATGTTTTAAGGAGTTGCTGCTGAAATAGTAATTCATGATTGGAGGCAACCTGTACACACCAGTAAGTCACAAGGTCCAGTTGATGCCATTTTTTTTTTCTTTCTCTTAAGATTGTCAGGCACCTGGTTCTCTCCCAGATCATCAAATGGACCCCAACTGGTCCCTCACATGTGTCTCACACTATTACCTTCATACCATAGACCTCCTTGCTGCTTAGTGTCAGCTAACGACCCCAGTGCTAAACATGATTACTGCATACTGATGTGTGAAATAAGCATAGACCTATTTATTTCATGGGCTTTTGACCTCCAGTAGTCCAAACAGAGTGGGTGGGAGGAAGCTACAGCAAGCAATGGAATATCTAGAATACTTAGTGGGGGGGAAAGAGTGAGCCATGTCTTTCCAGCAGCACCTCAGTGTGTCAGGCCTGGCTTTAATCAGGGCTACCAGCCATCAATTTCATGCACAATAAAACTCATGGCAGAAATGAAAAGATGTAAGGAAAGCGGACGAAAAGGATAACCAACTGTATGTAACAGAAAGTCTAAACAGGCTCCTTCCTTTCAAAGGGCTGCTGCCAGATTGCTTTTATTTATCTTGGAAATGAAATCATCATGCAAAAAGGTTTTGTCTTAATTAAAATTTCCTGTTGTCCCAAGTGCAGATGTGTGGTGGGTGTGAAAGGAAATTAGTGAGTAAGCTGTGGGTAGAATTCTCTTTCCTGGTGAATCCAGGCAGTAATCAGTGATACTAAATTTCAGGAAGGTTTAAGTCAGGGAAAACAACACGATCTATCTGTTTCAAATAAACAAAGCAAGAGAAAAAAAAAAAAAAAGAAAAAAACCCCCTTTTTTCACATACAGCAAGAGTTCAAATTAAATAAAGACTATTCAGCTCACGTATCTAGCAGTACAAAAAGTAACATCGCTAATGCAGTGTTGTCTTAATTTAATTTTTTTTCTTGGCAGGAAAGATTCAAACCAGCCTCTTGCAACCAAGACCTCATTTACAATTTATGTAAGTAATTCCTATGCATGAATATAAAGTAAGAAACTCTTATTGTAAAATCTGAGCAGTCCTTAAAACATCATGCTTCCTCATGTTAGACTGTGTAAACACTTATTTATACCAATCCATGACAGCACATAAAGTGCCCATCCACAAGTGAAAGTAATTTATTTATATTTTTCAAAAGCAAAACATTACATATTGTTCTATTGCAATAATAAAACTGCTTTACTATATAATTCCAGGAGGTACAATTTTGCCTTAAATGATTTTTGCGTGTAAACAAATTACTTCCCATTAATCTTTGCTTTTCCACTAGATTTTGAGTCCCAGTTGTTCAATTTTCAGTGACAGTCAGCTTCCTGCCACCAGTTTTCTGGTCTGCTACATCTCTAAATTGCACTTCCAGGAGAGACTGTTTCTTTTCATGCAGATTGAACAACATTACTGGCAATAAAATGAGCAAAAACATTAGGGAAACGAAAAGCAATGTTGAAGTTGCAACCCATGGCACAGATCATTGGATAATTACATCAACATTCATGATAGTGGAAATTTACGGAACAATATTTGTATTGCCTGGCCCACTAAGCATGTCTGTGCACACCTGTAATTTTTAATATAAGAGACTTGCAATTATAATACTGGCCCCATACTGAATCTCTAGCAATAATTCACATGGCATGGCTTCTGGAGTTGTCTTTTAACTCCAGGGATTATGTTGTCACAGCCAACTGAAAGCTGAACCTTGATCTGGAAATTCCAACCATTAGACTCACAGAATTGTAAAAGCTGGAGCTGCAAAAGTACTATCACTTTGTCTGATCCTTCATTCTGCTGGAACAAGATTATTATCTTATCTCATCTCTCAGTGTGCTTTGTCAAGTTCAGTTCCTTATGTTACAGAAAATTTGTGTTTTTCTGCACTCTGATATCACATTTTTGCATTTTTCTCCTCCTTTACACTTTCCACTCAGTAATTACCCTAAACCCACTCCCAGGATGAGCTGCTCCACCTTCCATCTCTCCTGAAGAGTCTGCCCGAGCCCAGACTCTGGAGGAGGAGAGCTCAAGGATGCACAAGATATTTGTGCAGGATGGCCTGGATGTCAGTGCCATGGCAGAGTGAGGACACTTTAGCAGGCAGCCCAGGGTTGTCTCTTCCTCCAGCACAGTATGAGTACTTGGTGGGGTAAGAGACTGCCCTATCATAGACATCATCCTTGTATCACAGACAGAGTCTCTTCTTTCTCAAGCATTTTGTGTTACTGCTCTGCCCGTTTATCTTCCAGACGTCACTAGAGCCCACTGCCACCATCACTAATTATCTGCAAGTACCTGTGTGTGTCAGCAAAATGCTCTCCTGCATCATGCTGTTGGAACAAACTCTCCCTCAGCGTGCAAACTCAGCCCTGTGGCCCTGTCTGGAGCAGACAACCATGGCAGGGATTTATGCATTGCTCTATTAGAAAACAGAGGCAAATTGCCCCACTCTTTCTAATGGCATCAGTGTCTACTTATAGGAATCCACTGTGAGACCCTTACTGGTGCCTAATCTGCTTCAAAGGAGAAATTTGCGTACACCAAGTCAACAATAGTGACTTGAATTGCCTGCCACATTGGACTGGGAGACATAGAGCCTGGTCTGGCTCTCCTTACAATGGGGACAAGAATTACAGTGCCACTGTGCTGGCACATAGGTGCCTCACTCTAGTGTTGTACTCAATCCTGCCTTCCTCCTTGGAAAGGAGAATAATGTTCTGAGTTGATTGTACAACGTGTGATGACTAAGCACTTACAAGAGGTGGTGGTTCATGTCTCATATCTACTTTTTCCCCTTTCAAGGGCCACGCTTCTGTTTTCATCTGTGTGGCAACTAGTGTTGTAAACACAGCTAGGCAGGTGCCTTTCCCTGGTGACCATCTCCTCTAAGGAAAAGAGGAGGTGATTTTTATCCTTACCGTGTGAGCAGCAGCAGACAAGGGAGTTCTCTGAACTGGAGTGCGTCTGTGGCTGCGATTATCCCACAGGACAATTTGGCCAGAGTACGTTCCACCGACAACCAGGTTCGGGTGAAAGCGGGCAAAGCAGACTGACATCACGGAGGACTGGAGGAAAAGAGGTGGAGAAGGGAGGGGTTACAATGGTCAGCCATCTTCAGTTCTTTCCTAGGGAAGCATACCGTAATTAGCATTTTGTATTTTAGGAATCACTGCGTGAACTTTATTCATACTCCTTGCACACCAATAATTCTACTAAAGCCAACAGGACACATGCAAAGAACTAACTTTGACCCTAAAATGTGTTGTTCCATTAGTCCTAGGGAAAACATAGGATGAGTCTGAGCATGATGCTAAAAACCTGAGATAACCTCTCCATGACAGTGATGGTAAAGTTCTTGATTTCATTTCCAGAAGTGAAACTCCAACTAATCAGATGCCAACCGAACAGATGATGGCATCGTGGCCCATGATAGCCCATCAGGGAGAGCTCTTCCCCTGTTTCTCCTCAAATTTTAACTCAGGCAGCTTGGGCAACCCTGTGAAGGACCCTCCAAAGTTCACCTCAAGGTGTGCTGTCTTGAGAGCATCAGCTGACAAGCTGTGTCTCATTGCTGGATCAAAGATTGATTCCTCTGCTACCAAGATCTTCTAAGAACAAAGGGAACCACACTTTACACTGTTTAAGCAAAATGGAGTTCTTCCTCATTCTAATGGCAGCTAGTTATCTTTGTATATTTTCTTTAGCTGGGGATGCATAGGAGCCAGAGTGGTGTGATGGGTATCCTGACTACCTGGTAGAGTGCCCCACAAGCCAGTATGGAGATTGTTATCTACCCAAACTACCACTTCTCAATGTCTTTAAAACACATTTGATGGCTGAAGTCCTCAAGGGAACAGTCCCCAGACTTTCAAGGTACAGCCAAGAGCAAGAAGCAGTAACTCCTTCAAGTCCTCCATGCTCTTCTTAAATAATTATTTCCCATTTTTATATAATTGGTTTCGGATGTTATGTCCTCATTTATGCAAGTCTTTTTTTATATTTTAATGAATAGATATTTTGAAGTGTTGGTATTCCTATCTGGGAACACACTTTACTCAGTGACAAAGGGTTAACTAAATTACTGTATTTCATTTGCATAAAAAGCATGGCAGACATTTATGTAAACTTTGTTGAATTAGGAACACTGGAGCTGCCAAGCTGAACTAGACCCAGTGTCTACCTAGGTAATGGCCCTGTCTCTGGGAGAAGTGGATTTAAAACCTTTGACATGGGCAGATGTGTCGCCTCCTTTTCTTACTGCTCCTCATGATGATTTCTAGTGGCTAAAGACTGATTTGAACTCATAAGACACTTGAAACCTCTTCTGATAGGGCTAGAATTAATTATGCTAACTCTTGATGCCTAGAATTAATTATGCTAGCTCTTGATGTGTATAACTAGGTTAATGAGAATAAAGCAAAATGGGAAATTTAAACAGTTTTTATTGAATTAATGTGGCTGTCTGATATCAATTGTTTAAAGCCAGATTATATGCTAAGTGAATTTCATAGACATAGCATCCAGCAGTATATTTAATACTGGGTTTTTTATCTTACTAATAAGATAATCAAGACAATGAAAAAAGCTGCCATTACTTTTTTTCTTCCCCACTTTCTCTGGATCCTCATGGCTGTTCACTTGACATCTTTATACCTTCCCCTCTTGACTAATGCTTCTGCATACATTTCTCTGGTGTTATATAGTCTAGCACCTAATGACTAGATGACTAGTGTACATAAATGCCTATTTTAGTCTATACCTAAGTGCTTGAACTCAGTAATTCCATTATGGTCAGTCACAGCAATGAGAGGTAGCTTCCAAACACCATCTCCAAAGGATCTAGCTTTACAGAAAAGAATCTCCACCCCTAAGGAACAGGATGTAGGTACTACATTAAAGGAGTTTAAAACTTAGCTACACTGCAGCTGCCATCCAGTTTCTACAGATTCTCCCCCACCCCACTTTATAATTGAAACGACCCTACAGCACATGTTCTACATTTTATCTCTTTGTTTAATGGCTTTGTGAGTTGTTTTAATCAACCCTTCTCATTCCTTATAACTAAGCTGACAGATATTCTTACATGAAGTGGAATAGCCAGATGATTTTAAAATAGTACAGCTCCACCACTGTGTACACCCCACAGCAGCTACAAGGCTCCACATGTATTTTAAGAAACCCCAATTCAAACAGCCATTCCACAACAAAGTTCCCAAGTTTGTCCCAAACAAACTTGGGAGACTCTGAAGCAGGGCAAAGAAGCCAAGTGGACAGTGTATTTTTAAAAGTTCTGCTTTCATGGTTAGCATGTTTTTGCATTTAGAATGCCAGAATACAGTTGAATGGTCAGGATATAAAATGCTAAAGTGTGTTTTTCATAAAGTTCAAAAATAACCTACAGACATGACACGGGCTTGAGCTCTCTGCACTGCCTCTAGTTTTACATCTCGCTCCAAAGCAGCTTGCAGTCTTCAAAAGGTGAAATGTTCACATCCTTTTAATTATCTCAGCATTATTTTTCTATCCAATAAAAAATTCTGTCAAATATTAGAATTTAACAATTTAGGGACTCCATTCCATAGCACTTAATTTAGTGATTATTTTCTTAAAATTAATGGCAGTACTCAGATGAGTAAGGGCTGTAAGATCAAGCCCATTCATTTAACAAGTTGAAAAGCATTCATTTCTTAGTCTTAATGGGAGAGAGTGGCTGACAGGTCTCCAGTCTGTCTGAACAGCTCTGCGCTCAAGGACAGCAGTAGAAACCATTCCCTCTAAGCCTCTTCTGCCCCCAGGCTGCCTCTTGTTTGCCTGCTCAAGTAGTCTTGCTCCTCTGAAACAGCTTTACCACAGACTTCAAAGGGGGAGGAAACAGCACATGGTCAGGTTTTGAAAATAACAGCATATCCTTGGTTGCACTGTTACCACACCCTTCCAGGGAAATCTCACGGCACTTTCCAATAGCAATGGTAAAGCTTCCCAGTGTTTCAGTTTTTGTACTGTAAGTGCTTAGCTGCCTGTTGCAGAGGACAAAAGCAGCTAGTTTCACAGTATATGGCAACAGTGCATAAATAAATGTAGGAGGAATCACGTCAGAAGGCAATTCCACGGGGAGTTTAGTGTTCACAGTAGAAAAGCAGCATTTAAGGCTAGGAGATTCCCAGCATTATATTTTTATGGATGCCACAAAGCATCTGTCTGAGCAACTGTTGGGACCCACAGGAGACAGGCAAAATCACAGTGTCTGGTCATCTGCATTTCTCTGAATTGCACTGTGCAGTGAATCACCTCAGTATCTAATTCAGCTTAAGGCTCAGGTATTTTCTCCCTCTATGCAAATACAGCCCACCGGATTTTGCTTTTTCTGTCTCTCCTTAGCTTTCTCAGTGGCCTTACTAAAGTATTCCTGGTACTTCTGGCATGTTGAATTTCCACCCAGATGTTGTACTCTTAGTGGGCCACAATACTGGTGCTGCTGCCTCATCCCCTGGGTGTGCTCTGCCTCTCTGTGGACGCAAGCAGATATCTCCAAGGGCCAGAGGAGCAAACCTGAGTTAGTTCCATGTGGGAGCACTGCCCAAGCATAACAGAGAGCTCAGGCTGGTAAACCTGGGGATTTTGCCTGGCAAAAGAGGCGAACCTGGTTCTCAAACGCTAAAGCGTCTGCTCCCAGCTGCTGCAAGAACTGCACTGAAAACATAATTAAGAAACAAAACATAAGATGTCTGTGCTCTTGTTATAGCAAAGAAAGGGCTGGGCCTCATGAACAGAAGTGCTGTCCAGCCCTTGGAGAGGTCTGCAGTTGTGGGGAGGAAGGCAACAACCTTTGCCCCCTGCCTTGGTGGAGGGGTCAGCTCACCTCAGCCGTGGTGAGGAGCACTGTGGAGCCACCTCTGCCTCCCTGCTAATGCACTGATCCAAACAGGCCCCCAGCCCTCTTCAAGTGGCTGGCAAAGCTGTTTTCTGTTTTAGAAGCTTAATACAGCCCAGATTCGGATTAATGATGGCATATCCCGCCAACCACAGGTACACGTGCTTGGGACAGACAGCCATTTAGCTTCTCCCTGCTGAGAAGCCTGACCTCAGTACCCACATCTGATGTGTGTGAGGCCCTGGAGACTCGGCTGTCTCTGCTCATGTCCATACGCTCGGATGGCACTGTGCCCAGCCACCAGTCAAACAAGTTCACAAAGACCTGGGTGCTAAATAATAACTCTCCACAGGCAGTGACTACTGCCTTCAGCCAGACCTCTTCTGCAGGAAACCACCCCCGGAGCCAGCATTGCCATACTGGTGCCATATGCCTACGCCTGACACCAGATGTATCTCAAAAACAATACTTTGTCAGTGGGAAGAAGCAATCCGAGGAGTTCACAGGGATTTCTGGGCTCCAGAAGACCAGGTTATATTGCAGCAGGCTCTCAGGAAACTCCTGGGTGGACTTTCTAGCTGAGCACATGCATGTGAAAAAGCACTACCATCAGTGGCATGCTGCTGTGGGTCACTCTGACACAGACAACTGCAGGCAATGAAATGAAATAAACTGCAGCTGAGATCACAGAATCATAGAAACATAGAATATGCTGAGTTGGAAGGGATCCATCAGGATCATCGAGTCCAAGTCCTGTACAGGACCCATTAAGAATCACCATGTGATGAGAGCCTTATCCAAATACTTCTTGAACTCTGTCAGGCTTTGTGCTATAACACTTCCCTGGGGAAGCTTGTTCCAGTGCTCAGCCACCCTCTGAGTGAAAAACCTTCTCTTGATATCCAACGTAATTTGCTCCTGATGCAGTTTTGTGCCTTTTTCTTGAGTCCTGACACTGGTCACACAGAGAAGAGATCAGTATCTGCCTCTTCTTTTCCCCTCATGAGGAAGTTGTAACTGCAATGAGGTCTCCCCTCAGTCTCCTCCAGGCTGAACAGACCAAGAGACCTCAGCTACTCTCCATACAGCTTCCCCTCAGGGCCCTTCACCATCTTTGTAGCCCTCCTTTGGACACTTTCTAACAGTTTAATGTCTTTTTTATATTGTGGCACCCAAAGCTGCACACAAAACCCAAGGTGGGGTTGCCCCAGTGCAGAGCAGAGGGGACAATTCCCTTCCTTGCCTGGCTGTCAATGCTGTGCCTGATGCCCCCCAGGACATGGTTGGCCCTCTAGTTCAAGTGGCAGATCCTTTTCCATGCTTGAGGGACTGAGAGCAAAGGGACAAAGCTGTGATGCTGCTCCTTAGCTAAAACCATGAAAAGGTGCCATACTCATAGTCCTTCATCCATAGGAACTGAAGAACAGGGACCACTGATCACCTATGTCTGCCCTCCTGAGGAATAAATAAATAAAGAGGAAGGCCAGAAATACACATGCAGCTGTCTCATAACCTTTTGTTCTCAGTCCTGCTCATCAAGAGCACCATTTACAGAGTCTAAGCACTCAGAGTCCCTCTGAGAGTTGCCCAGCCTTCTTCTGACTATACACACATGTATCTGGCCCCTGACATCACAGAGATGTTATACTTCAACTGCAAATGTAGATTAAAGCCATCATCCAGAAATAAACCAGCAACTGAATTATTAAATAAAGCCCTTTTTTCGTGACCTGTCATGGACTGAGAATAATCATAGAAAGTAGCAGTATCAGATCTGAACACTTTGTCTGATTTAGGGACCTTTCTATGGTTTTGCACCACAAAAGGTGTGAGATATTTTGAAAGAGGCAACTTTAGGGTGACTTTACTCTGGCTACTGAGATACCTGGTATTGTACACTGAAATAGAGCCTGTGTTCCTTTCAAGAGTCCTGTTTATTTTTAGTACCTGCTATTGTGAATTTGGATATTTCTGTGTTTCATATAACTAAGTATAATTAGCAGTAATAAGAAAACAGCAGAGAGAATAGCAACAGAATTATATCTGGTTTTGAAATTGAATTTAAAAATGAAGTTAAAACATGATTTATGTGTACAAAAATCTTAATCAAAAAGGTAACCTCTTAATTCTAAAAGCTTCAAATTCCAAGACTTCTGTACTGCTCCCTTCCAACTATCTTCCTATTAAACTATGAAATAACATCTGAAAGATTTTGTGCTAGAGATTATTTGTGGTACCATACAAAATTCATCTCTACTAAAAATAAAATAAAAGCAGTTGACATCCTTCACATATTAAAAAAAATAAATAAAACCAAACAAACACTTCTTCAAACCAAATGTCAGAACTCTGTTTAATTAAAAAAAGGAAGTTTATACTTGGTTATGGTGTGTGTCGACATCTACCCCTTTGATTTACAAGAGTATGGACGGGAAAGAACAGATTGCTTTATTCAAGGGAAAGAAAGGAGAGAGGGGGCCCAGTGTGACAGGAAAGAGTGTAGGCTGTATTAACTTCAGTGCTTGTTAAAACATGAAGGATTAATGGTAGAAAGGGAGGGAAGAATTGTGAATGTCTCCAGTTTAGGTTCTTCAAAAATGTTTGGGGATTCTAAGAATGTCTCACCAGACCACATGAAAGCTGCACAGAGAGACTCAGCCACACGACTGCTCTAAATCCAAGGCTGGTATTGCTCCACTTACACCATCAAACCAATGGAGCTGAAATGCAGCCACAAATTAAATTTATTTTTATTGAAAAAGTACTAAGTCCTTAAAAATAAGGAAAAGAGTATGTCAGGAAATGCAGCCTTTCTTAGCTGAGTTTACAGGGTAGGTAGCTCTGACATCTAACCTCAGTGCTGACATCTGAGTATTGCAGTAGAATCAGAGCACTCTGCTCAAGTCTCCAGAAAGGCAATATCTAGCCTTATGACTTCATTTTAAATAGAGCAGAAAGCTGGAGCTTCCTGCTTTCATCTCTGTAACTGCAGGTTCAGCCCATGTAACTACAAGAGAAAAATAATCAGGAAAAAAGCCCACATGCTGCCTTTGCAAAAGGGAATCTATACTTCAGCCCTTCTGCAAAGTGCATTTGCTGTTATTATTAATTCAGCGGTGTCATGGTGACTTGGAAAAGCAGCAAAACTGCTTGGTGTATTGCAAATGCAGATAATCCTGATACTTCTCAAATTTAATACAGGGAGATCCTGCGTGCCTTTATCCATGACCAAGCAATCGATTCAGTAACCCTCAATTACTGCACACAAATGCAACCCGGAGAATACAGTCTTTGCTGAGCATCATACTGTCTTTGTTAGTCTGACAATGAGATGATTAAAGCCTGGAGAAATTTCACAACAACAGCACATCAAAATATGGTTTTCTTTCCACCCAACTACTTAGATGCTCAAATATGTACTCAAATATGTTTGTTTTCTCTGATTAGGACCTGGCTGTTTATCAGATCTCAGGGTCAAACAATTAATGAGCATGTGCCTGCATGTTGGAGAAGCAAGCACTTCCTTGGTTTGTCCATTTTATTTAGGTCATGATACTCTACAGTTATTCATGAGCACTCTTAATTGCTTTGATTAAATTATCGGCAAGCTTGGAGTGCTGGGGCTACACCACCCTTTCAGACCTGGAGCCTGAGGGCATGTGTCTGTGGGTGGAGCACAGAGACCTTCTGCTGTTCCTGCTCATTCCACAGGCTGCCCACGATTTGGAGCAGATGGTAGGTGTCAGCTTGAGCATGGCAGTCTGGCATGCAGCTTGCATGCAGCAGGGCTCACTGGTTTCAGCTCAGCATTACCCAAAGGCTTCTGGACCTGCGCTGCTATACATGCAGGGTCATGGTGTCACTGCCTGCCACCACTGCTAACTATAGCTGCAAGTTTTGTGGCACAGACACTACTTTATTATAATGGGTTTGCAACAAAATTCCTACTAAAGCATCTCAGTCTGGTGAAGGCCTCTAGAATTAAGCAAATAATAGCATTACCTGAAAAAAATTACTTGGTGCAATGGTTAGAAATGCTGTATAAGCATCTTATGTTAAGCACTGCAAATGAAATCAGATCTAGAGAGGCACATACTCAAAACATGAAAACCAAAGCCTTCTGTAAGTGTTGAGGTTAGCCAACTCCTAAAAATTCTCTGAAGGTGAAGCCACTTCTATCTAGCAATTACCTGAGGAACTTGGCTATGAGAGACAAATCCAGGAATTTTGATCACTCTTCCTGAATTACTTCTCCATGTTATTTCTCTGATATTATCAGATATAAAACATAGGTGTAGACTTGGCAGTCAGCCCCATGCTCATAAAGTGCCCCAGCCATTTGTCTCAAGACTTAAACTTCTCAATGCTGTGCACTTCTCCAGGCAGAATCTCCTTCCTGCTGGAACCAGGACCAGGCCTCAAGAGTGAGGCTTGAGAGTCCCTATCCAGAGGTGTTCCCATCCAACACTATGCAAAAGTAGAAGAGATTCCCCAGAGACTGAGGTTAGGTTGGGATTTTGGTGTCCTGGACTCTTCTCCTCACAGTGAAAGCACAACAGATAATCACTTGATGGCAAGTTCTGGAAATACCAGAGTCAGGCTTTAGAGAGCCCACAGAAACAGCAAATTCCAGATCTGGAGAACAGGAATAGAAACACAAGTTATTCTCATGCTGTGGTGATGGTTTTGTGGTTTCTATGGCAGCAGTTCCTCAAACCAGTGCATTTGATCAACCAAACTATGTGAAGCCACAGATGAATTAGAAAGCAGTACAGATGCTGCAAGAACAATTATCTACAACTCAGCCTATGAAGCTGGCTGTAGTAGTCACAGCTGTTTGTAAGAGAGTCACAGATAAATCTCAAGTGTAGCACTCAGTCCAAACCCCACAAGAAGTGCAAAGGCCATGAGGACCGAGGCACAATTAGAAGATTGAACGTATTGAACCAAGAACACTTTAAAGCCACAGATGAGTAAAGAACTTACTTAAGTCCATCTTTTCTCAGAAGTCCAGCTTCTTTGATGCTCAGAACTTAATTGTAATTAATTCTAGGTTCTCCATTATTTTAATGACTGAAAAGCCTGCTCACAGCCAAGCAAATAGGTAAGTGCTTTCCTAAACAAGCAATTTTTAAATTCAGGCATTCCGTAAGCAAATGACCTCCATTCTGTGAGGAAAGAAGGACACCCTGATGTTTAGATGGTCCTGGGAAGACTCTGTAGACTTAGAGACAGTCTCAACCCAGCAGTCTTCCACAGCAATATCAGAGACAGGGAAAGGAAAATGAGTACAAAGTGTCAGAGACTCTTACACTCTCTGAATTACCAATGTTGGGTAGAGATGTAGAGATTGCCTAGTCCAAACCCTTGGTCAGAGCAGGATCAGCTGGAGCAGATGGTTGGTGACTGTGTGTAGCTGCCTTTTGACTGTCTCCACAGATGGAGACCCCATCACCAGCTTGGGTTGAGTTTCTCATCAACCAACACCCCCACATTCTTCCCCTCAGGGCTGCTCTCAATCCCTTCTCAACCCAGGCTGTATTTGTGCTTGGCATTGCCTCTCCCCAGGTGCAGGACCTTGCACTTGGCTTTGCTGAACTCTAGGAGACTCACATGTCTCACCTCTGAAGCCCATGAAGGTGGCTCTGGATGGCATCCCTTCCCTCCAGTGTGTGCTCAGTGAACACCCTGAGGGTGCTCTCAGTCCCACTGTCCACACTGCTGACAAAGGTGTTGAACAGTGCTGGCCCCAAGCCTGACACCTGGGGACACCATTTGTCACTGGTCACCCCTTGGACACGGAGCCACTGATTACAACGCTTTGAGTGCAACCATCCAGCCAATTCCTCATTCACTGAGTGTTCCACCCATCAAACCCATGTCTCTCCGGTTCAGAGACAAGGATGCTGTGCAGGACAATGTGAAATGCTCTGCTCAAGTCCAGGTAGAGGATGCCAGCCATATGAAGACTAATAGGCTTTTATATTTGCCCAAATCCATCACTTTCATGATGTAACTTTTATAAGCAGTGTCACTGTGCAATTGGAAATAATTTGAAATAATTGAAAATTAATTTAACATTGCACGTAGATGTGGAGATTGAGAGACTGAGAGGCACAAATAAACAGCAATCTAGTGGAAACACAAAAGATACCACAGGCAAGTTTGTATTTAAGAATGAGGGTGGAAACATGAGTTGCTTTCACACTGTTCATGTCTCCTAGAGGAAATTACTGTAGAGATTCTAGTATCAGTAGCCTAACTCTGCACCCATAGAGCATTAGGAAGCAGCTAAGATCACAGAGGAACAAATGAATCCCATTATAGGCAATTTTTAATTCCCCTTTCTCCAAACAAACTTTAGTTTTCTGAAATTTCATATCCTGCTTTTGTCCCCTGCAAGGCCATGCTGCTTGGTTTCTACAATTTTTTTCCACAAGTAGTCTTGTAGAGGAGGAAGGATTGAGATAAGTGTTTGCCAGTCTCAGGGTGAAAGCCTTAGTAACACTAAATCAGCAGAGTGATGCCATCTTACAGATGCTGACTGCTGGAGTATCAGAGGGCCACCTCTTGCCCAAAACCCAGCATCCCTGGGCCATTCACTCACACCAGTGATGGGAAGTTCCATAATACATCTTTAGCCTGACAGGAAGAATGGACTTATCCCAGAAAACTCATGTCAGTAGTTCTGCACAACTCCAGTCCAGAT
Organism: Brachypodius melanocephalos; assembly: GCA_013398615.1. Classification (NCBI taxonomy): domain Eukaryota; kingdom Metazoa; phylum Chordata; class Aves; order Passeriformes; family Pycnonotidae; genus Brachypodius; species Brachypodius melanocephalos. Next base: position 19,815,585 of record VZSR01001283.1, on the reverse strand, counting down.
TTGGCTTAGTCTATTTATTTACAGACGTAAACATGAGAGAGCAAATGTCAAGCATGTTTTTCTCTCCACGAAATGACTGGTGATTTAGTATATGTTCATGAACAATATGATATTTTTCTTAGCTACAAAAATACTAAACGGTGTTAAAAGAGCAATCAAATGAATTAATCACAGGTGCTAATGCACTCTGGCACATTTCGTTGTAGAGATAATGAAAACACTCTGATCTCTCCAATATGACAAACTGTTAAAAGCATATTGCTTCTCGTATGTAGGACATTGCTTGTCATTTTATGCTAAAATAAATGTACTTTTCTTTCTCTTTGCCCCATGGGAAATGTCTTCCAAGGATAATATCAGTACCTCAGCCACGCAGCACATGCTTCTGCTTTCCCTTTGTGGGAAGCCAGGAGTGTTAATCATCATTAAATCAATGTTGTCCACATACAAAAGTTCTTTTAAAGGAAGTACTTGTCAGTCATCCAGCCATGGGGGCAGAGGGCAGAAAACTGTTGATTTTAGACTTAAGGCAGTGGACAGTTGTATCCTGGGCTGTAATGATGGATTCCTTGGTTTCTGGGGCCTTTTACAGCAGTTTAGAAGAGTAAATGGTTTATATTTTGTGCCAGGTAACACAAAAAGAGGCTTCACTCCTCACATAGAGATCCCACAGAGACAAAAATCATGAGGTGAAATAATTTTCTTGAATTTGGACCAAATGTACTCTTCATTGCAAGTAGTTTACATTGAGAACAGATACATAATCCAAACAGAAAAGTCATGCTATGGCTTTTTATCCATCATTTGCAGTGCAGCTAGGGAATTGCATGGTATTTCACATCCTTTATGGAAAAAATTTGGTGGAAGGATCTCAGTTACTTATTGATTTCACATCTGATCCTGCATTTCTTGTTCACCTAAAACCCTTTTAGCACTGTGAGTTTCAAATATACAAAAAAAATATAAAATGTAATGTTCATATCAACAAAGGAAAATTGAGTTCTTTTTCCCTTCCTTCCTTCCTTTTTACACTAGAGTATGTTGAAATGTAACCAAATCAACAACTTCTAAATGATAAAACAACCTCAGGAACAATTGCAGGATTTGGTGATTTTTTTTTTTCTGTGTGATTTTGGGATAGTGTGACAAATCTTTTTTTTTTTTTATCAACAGAGATTTTCAAAATTCTGGGTTGAACGAATAATGTCATGTGTTTGTAAGTATCAATAATCTAAGCCATCTGCAAAGGAATGGTTTTGCAAAGGCATCTCTTTCAGGACACTGTGGATTTTGTCACTGCCTGAGGTTTTGGCAAACCATCAATATCACTATAATTTTCTCTCATGAAATATAGTTTTTGACTGAGATTTTTTTTTTCCCCCTTAGCTAGCTAAAGTTTAAAAATATTGCATGCCTAACTTGGGAAATTCAAAAGTTAGGCTTTCTTCAAATTGGATATTAGATGCCAGTAATTTAGAAAAGTATAATGCACATTATCAGTGAAATAAAGAAACTTTAAAAAAAGAAAATTGAATGCTCACTGTATCAAGTAGCCAACATACTCTTTATATTTGGTCTGAAAGGAAGACTACAGAATTTCAGGAAGAGAAATAGCATCTTTAAGCACAGGTTCATTACAAATCTCGATTTTCACACTTGCAAAAAGTACAATGCTATTGCTAGTAGTGACAGTGTATCATTTAAGTGTATGACAACTACCCCCTCCAAAAAAGGCTTGGAAGTGAGAACTGCCTGGAATTTTCTATCCAAGACAAGCAAAGTTGTCACTTCCTAATTATTTGATTTGTAGTTGAAATCTCAGTTTCAAATGAGGAAGATGGTCTGTGTTAAGCCTTGATCTAAGCAAAGGAGGATTCTGTTGATAGCAGATGTTGTATGTGTAAACACAGTCCTCAAATAATTCAGAATGTTAATTACTAATAGGGGAAGAACACGCACCTTCTGTATTAGCAGTCACTTCACAGACTGACACGGCATACAATAATTTTGTTAGACAAGTTGGCTTTGATGGGTGTGTTGCTCTTCAGGGTTCTATACAAGACAGCAAGAGAGCCAAGTCATCCAGGTCATGGAAAAATCAGCTTTGCTAAGGGTTTGTGAAGATATAGTTAAAACCCAAGGGAAGGTATGCAACTTTGTGACGTCCATTTAGTCTAAATAATGATGCGTATTTGCTCTCTGACCTTGCCTGAAAGAAGGGTTCCTTCTCCCGCTCCTGTTATAAAAAATATAATGATTTGAGTTTTGTGGAAATAATTCAGGTTTAAGAGATTTTAAGACTAAAGGTGAAAGGCTATGTGGAAAACATGGCATCCTTCATTTTGGACTGCAGGTGCTAGTAGATTCCACACTAACAGCTGTGGCATTTCAGCAGTAGAGCAAGACTGGTGATTTCAGGACTGGCTAAGACATTGTGGCACCCGAGCCAGAATATACATTTTCACATTTCCAGTGCCTTTTCTGTCCTCCTCACCAATGTCTTTGACACGAGACAGGAGACTCTGTCACTTGTACATGTGGTCCTCTTTGTACCCCTTTACAAATCTGCTGCCTGCAGATCTCTCCTCTCCCCTAAGACACCAAAAAACATTTTCCAAGTACTACACTTAGCCTCCAGATGTGCGAGCGTAACTTCTACTGACTCACACATGATCTCTCCACAAGTATTGGGAAACTAATCTTAGGCCAAGTGATAGATATTTTTAATCAACAAAGGCTAGAAGTGATGTAACCTCCAATGGGAGGAGAAAAAAACCACAACTGGTATCAGCTGAGAACAGAGGGAAGAATCTAATACAAAAGCCTAAGAGACACGACATGGGCTCTTGCTTATTGACATCTTCCTGGCACAAACTGCTCTGTATTTCCACATTCCGAACAGAAACATGGCAGAGCAAAAAAGTTTTGAAATAGGAACAGAGTAAGTATGTCCTTCTATCACAAGCTGTAGCTGACACTCTTCTTCTCTCCTAGTCATATACTTAGAATTAGAACTTCCCCCAAACTATAATTCAAAATGGCACAAGTATGCATCTGCATTAATTGTGCCAGTGTGCAGATAACCATAGGCACAAACGTAAGAGCAACAGAGTGTCCCAGAGAAAAGGCACAGCAGAGCTTTACACAGCTCCACAAAGATCATCCTACCAATGATGCACAGCAGGAAACAAAATTGAAATGAAAACAGCCCCTTGGATCTCTGAAGAAGCTCTCCTCGGTATGATTGACAACATTTTTGTATGTGTTACAAAAGTTGGCAACAAATTTGGGACCCTGGGTGCGAAGTATTCCCACTGTGACAGCAATCTCAACATCTCCACAGGCAGGCATTCAGAGGACATTTACCAGTGGAGTACTATGAAAAAAGGCAGAATCTGGTTCATGTTTAGGATCATAGGGTCATAGGGAAACTCAGGCTGGAAAAAACTTTCTCTTCCAAAGAAGGGATTTGTGGATTTTGGGGAAAATTTGCAGTCAGCTCAGAACGACATGTCTTCCCTGACATTTACAGCCCATTAAAGACTGATCACAGGAACCCTCTCTCACTAGAAATTGAGGAATGAGGTAAGTCATCTCTGGAATTGGACATGCTGGATTATTGGATTAATTCTACTTAGGAAAGTTTGTGAAGCTTAGAGAGAGCTCAGGATCTTTCATTTCTTTTATGCCTCTGAAGAACTGAATCCTTGCTTGAAACTTAGTGCTAACAAGGTGAGCAAGTTTTTGTGGAAAAGTACCATTATAACTGCAAGAGAAAATTTTCTTCATTTTTTTTACATATTCCAACCACACTTTCTGGACTTTCCTAAACTTTTTGTAGTATTGCTTTTCTTTAGAAGCTTGGAGGGGCTGAGCTCTAGTCTGTCTTCCACAGAGAAGGAAACTCAAGGACAAGAGGAAAAGGAGGATATTAGTCATTCAGACTTTTACCTCAGCCTGTTCCACACACAAGTCTTGTGGATTTGGGCGCTCAGCACCTTTAGAAGGCAGGCTGCTGGAGCAAAAGGCACATCTGAAGGAATTCATGTTGATTTTGAAAGGGCAGACAGCAACAAAGGAACCAAATCAGGAAAAAAATAAGGCAACTCTAGCCAATATCAGCCACTAAATATAGCCTTTCACTTACCTCAATGCATCTAATTCTAAGATATGCATTTATGACTCCATCCATTTAGTTGAAAAGGGAAAGACCACACCAGGATAAGCAATGAAGAGTGGTCAAACACATAACTTAATGGCAGTGTATGGAAGCCACTACAAAAAAGCTAGGGGAGAATGAAACATTTTGTGGTGCAGCTGAGTAGCTGATTTCTGTACCCAATCCACCAATATTTTCCAAGCATGGACAGCTTTTCTTGAAATTAAAATAGAAAACACAAATCCCCTTTCCCACAAAAAACCTGGCAGTTTAGTAAAAAAGATGGAACTAACCAAGTAAATCTGACTGCATAGCATTTTAGGAAAAGGACAGAAATAGCTGGAGCTATTGAAAGTGATATACAGCTGAAATATTTTTGTGATTACGCTAAAAGTCGATCTGACTCCTTGAAAGAACTCTTAAATGGTTACTGCTTCCTCAAATAAAAGCTACTTCATATGTGATCTCCTTTAAAAATACACTGAATGTGGTTGCTTCTAAGGGTCAGATCTGTACTTCTCACTGCCCTTTTGAGACCTTTGGAAAAGACATAGCCAGCAAAGAGGAAATTAGTAGATCAGGAAATAATCCATAATAAATCAAGAGACAGTCAAATGCAGTGATTTTTTTTTCTGTTATCATTAGACTGGGTGTAGTAAAGCAGAATTCTTTACTTTCCAATAACAATGCAGAGTCCTCCAAATCAGAAAGTAACATCCAATTTGGTTGATTTGCATGAAACTAATATCTTTAGCTGTCTTCCTCCTTCACCCCTCCTCTCCTGAAATGATGGATGTTTGAGGCTGAGATCCAGATACCTCAACCAACTTTAATAACCCCTCTTCAGTTCCAGAAGAAAGAAAATGGTTTGTAATACCCTCAAGTCCTTTAGATACAGTGATTATTTCTTTTCTTTGTGCCTTCTGTCTCTGCAGATCAGCTCTAACCCAAAAGCTATGAGATCTGATTGAAGAGCAATGCTGTACACATGCTAACAGGCTCTGATGAAAGAAGGGGTATAAAGCTCAGACTAATATCTACTAGCCCATCTACTGCAAACTCTGAGTTCTCATTTGCCTCACTTGACCAGATATGTCGCTGCAAAGTTTCAAATACTTCTTCAGGTTACTGTGGCTTAGAAAGCCTAGAACAGACCACCATGAAACAGAAAAAACATCAGAGGCAGAGATGATGAGTAGTACAAATAATCCTCATACTGTAGATTTTTATTTGTATGTTCAGGGAAAAAATACATTAAGAACATAAAAGCGCTTTCTAAAAAAGACAGAAATATTGAGAAATATTGTTGCTGCTACTCTATCAACCAGTGGTACAGGAATGTTCACATACAAGGCCAGCCCCGTGCATTGCAGCAGTCAGTATAGGATTGAGCACACTTTGGGTCAGATCATCAATAACTGTGAGATATGATTTTTGGTTTTGTCACCCCCACCTAAACACAAACCAGCAAGAGCTGAGAGAAGCAGTGTGAACTACTGCTGAAAACTCTCCCAACTAAACCAAGGGAGACTCAATGTGATTTCCATGTTGTTGCTGGAATTCATTCCATCTCTGGATACTGCCAAGCCAACCCAACTAGGGATGACTCATCTGCATGGTTTCATAAAGTACTTCTGAAAGGGATGTGTCTTGCCTTTGGAATGCTCTGGATTACACCAAGAGTATGTGATGCTCCAGCATGGGGGAAGAGGACATCCCTGACTCTTCCCCACAAAGATATGCCCAGTCTGCACTCTGCAGTATTAACTGCATGCTCAATTTATTTCTCACTACCTAAGGAAAGCACTGAGCATTCATTCCTTTGGCAAATGATATCACCATTCCAGTTTTGCTTCTGAGACAACAATTTTTGCTTGCACAGGAAAACAAATGAACAAACTGCCCAATCCCTCATTCTTCCCTGTTTTCCTATTTCTAACCTTGTGGTAAAGAGATGTATGATGAGCTGCAGAGGAAAAAATCTGGGAGTCACAGCTAAAATACTGTCAGCACATAAAGCAGAAATATGAAAACCCAAAGAAGGGCAAAAATAAAACACATAGAAGAAAAAGATATTCCGTAGGAGATGCGAGTAAAACCCATCAGGACTATTTTAGAAAGCATCTGATAGAGCACACAGCAGTACACATGAATCAATGAGTAAGTATTTTTACTTGGCTAATTGTCATTTTTCCTTTAATGAATATTAACTAAAATTGAACCCAGTATTTGTAGCACAACACACTGTAGAGCTATGAAATTTACTACTACTTAAGTTGTATTAATGAGACAACAACTTAATATGACTTTAAATTGGGTAAGAATTTCATATTTACAGAGCACACCACCCCTCACCTTTGAGGACTGAAATCAAATGTTTTACTGACTGGAGTTAGGCAAAACCATCCTTGCCAGTTTTGTACAACACTGTCAGAACCAAGTTGTCTATCACCCATGACAGACAACTTTCAGCATGTCACATTCACCTATGTAAGATTAAAAACAGTTTCAGAAAGAGGTAAAGAAAATGAAGAAATTCCATGGTACGCATCTGGATAATATATCAGGAAAGACAGGAAAACAAACACTAAGGGTTCTAGTTTCAAGAATTTACCAAATGTGCACAATTGCAAATTGTGGAGTTCTCCCTGCTGCCCTCCAGCCAGCTCTTTAGCTGTGCAGAGATGCTTCACAGATCTATCTCCATTGATGTCAGCATAACTCCTGAGGTCAAATTTCTTAGAAGTTTCTCAGAAATGTCTTCATAAACCTATTTATTGATTTGGCTTCTCAGAAGTGGCTTGCAAAAGTTCCTTGACAGTCACACCTGAGTTTCTACTTCCTTGTGTCTTGCTCTCTGAGCCCCAAAAATTTGAAAGGCAAAGGGTATATTAGTCAGCATCTTGTAGGATTTATTGAGACCACTTTTTATAGAAAGTCTTTGGGAAGGGAAATCAAAGCCTATTGTGAAAATACACTCAAAGTACTGTGTTTGTCATATCTGGGCAACCTAGCTATAACAGTAAAGTGTTTGTCTCTAGCTGATGGGCTGGACTGTTGTAAGGTCATGTATTTGGTGAAACAAAATTTGGCCTCTCTCTCAGAAGGCCAAGAGAAAAAACGGAACCAGGACTGAATAAGGGAATGTTTCTCTAGCATATAAATGATATGGGGCTGACTAATTATACAGTTAGTTTCCACTAACAGAATAACATGATGGTCTATAGAACTGAAATCCAGACTATAAGCTAAGATACTGCTCTTTTCTTATTTTCCATCTGAGTCAGTTACAGCAAAACCTGTGTTCAAGAGACCAAGTTACATACTTTTTGCTTCCCCATTTAATCGCATGTGGGCATCCTCATCTGATCCGAAGATATGCAGAAGATACTCCACATCAAAAGCCCTATAATGCTGGTTCAAAGACAGATCCAACTCATAATGGACTTATAATGCAAATTATCTATGGTCAGTTTGAAAAGAAAATAAATATTTCCCATGGGCAGAACTGATGTTCTTTAGCTGAAAGGGAGTGAATCCAGGATAGTTGTGTAAGCACAGCGTCCTGTATGTTTCTCAATTCACAGGTTTTAAGGTTCCAGTTCTAAAAGGGAGCACATCCAACAATGTGAGGATTAGACACGAGCTCAATCATGCCAAATCCCTGGCCACCACTTTGTCCTATGTGTGTTTTTCTAATGGGGAGTGTAGCCTGTCTCATTGTTTTCAATGCAGTAAGTCATACCTCTCCTGTGTAAATGTATCTAGATAGAACTTTAATGGAACAAATTGTTAGGTCTTTAGTCAATCTTCCTCTGTGGACACAGGAGGGCTACCCTGAATCTGGTTGTTATCTTGCAAAATCAATGTAGTTTAAGGATTACCCTTCCTAGGATATCCTTAAACTTCCTAGAAACACCATCTCTTCTCTTGGAAATTTTGTTCAAAACATGAAGCTGCATGTACATCATAGAAGAATCTGAATGTGGGATCTGAGCTAAGACCTTAAGCAATCTGAAAGAACACATTGGCTGCTGAATACGATATCCAGGAAAATAAGAGTCCTCATTTCAAAGGTAATACATCACCCCCCCCCCATATATATATGTATATAAATCTGTATGGCATATTTGCAGGCCTAAACTCCCTGTGAAGTTGTTTTTCAGTATAGCAAATTAGAAAAATATGCCCAGAATTAAAGGTTACTTAATCGGGTTGAAGCAGCAACTTCAATTCCAGCAACTCCCTCCCACTATGTTACATCTGATAATGTACCCAAGTCCAAACATAAACTTAGTTCAAAAAGATGTTTGGTCCTCAAATGTAAAATGACACTTAGCTTACACAATTAGCCAGGTAATACATATCCTTCCAAAAGAAGCAATTTTTTTTTACCACAGAATTATCTGTGTTTTACTAATCTCTGATTGTTAAGTTTTACTTGCTGAAACTTTTCCATATGGCTTTTTGAACACCACTGTCCTGTATTTAATTACCACAGAGGGATATTAATGAAGAGGTTTGAAATTTGGCCCAAGCCCTGTTCCAGTTTGGACAGTTTGATAGAGATAGAGCCAGCGTGCTGAACACTTCCGTCAATACAAGGCTGTGCCATTTCACACACAAAAGCAGTGGCAAAAGAGGAGTAAACAGACATACAGAAATAAAACACTCAACTATTTTTGAATTATCCATAAACTTCTAAGCTGGCGTAATTGTAAAGCAGCGCTGAGTGAAGTGACCTAAAGTGACCACTGACCTTGGCTGACCTAAAGGACAGTCAGACTGACTGACCTAAAGGAATTGGTGGAGTAGTTCTTGAAATTGAGACCATTTTGATCAAGGTGGAAGTCAGGGACATGTCCAAAAATACAAAGTTTACTACCCAGTTTTAAAGGCAAAAGATGATATTGAGCGGAACCAAGGCAAGAGCAGGCAGCTTGAGTGCAGAGGATGCGAGGAAGTTAACGTGGGTGGGAAAGCATGTGTTACTGCCTGGATGAGGAAGTGGTACACCACAGTTACTCCATAAGTGCGAGGGATTTATGAACTAAATCTCCTAGGGACTGTTTTAAATAGACAAAGAATGACATGCAGCCCTGACAGGCTTTTGTTTGAGAAGGCTGCTTGCCTTCTAACAACACCGGACTGTCACTTGTACTTTTACTAAAAATGCCTATTTTTAACCTTAACCTTTTCCTATAAACAGTGGGGAGATGCACCATGTAGCAAATTGTTTTGTCTAGCATAAAATCAATGGCTTCCTCAGACTTACCTGACAATGGAACACATATTCTGGTGTGGTTTTCTTGAATTTCATGTTCCACACCAAAGCTACCCCATCAGGCTCATGTGGAGCATCTTCATTATTGTTATAAGATGCAACCATCAATTCGGGGTACTAGAAAGGAAAAGAAAAGGCAAATGAAATAACATGGATGATGAAAAACCTACATAAAATCATATCAGACAGAAATAATCTACACTAAATGTGCAATATCTGGTTTTAATTAAAATACATGCTAGTTCAATCATATTATTCTGCTTCATTTTGGTTTTACATTTTACTCATCCCTAATACCCTTAAAGCCCCTGATACTTGCTCTCTATTAGTTATTCTCAAATATCACAGAGGCAATGCTATTTTCTGCAGGTAATTCTTAAGAAAAGACAACTAGCAAAATATCTATAAAGGGAATGAAAAGAAAGGAAGAGGAAAAATTTGAAAGCTTGAATAATTTTATGTATTTGCTTAAACATCTCTTCAGGGACAAACTGCTGTCTTAATTGATTTTGATAATAAAACACTATGACCATAGGGTTGACTTGCTTGTATTCTGAAATTCACATTTTTTCAGCATTCCTGAGAATTCTTCTTTCTTATTTCATTATGCACAGAATCAACTTGAAAGCTCTTCTTGATAATTCAAATGGCAAACAATACATTTTCTTCACAGAAGCTCAATTTTGCAAGATGCTGAGGTCATCTCGTAAAGCACAGGGTGACCTTGAATTCCACAGACCCAGTAAGACTGATGCAATGAGCACTCTAAAATCAGAGCCACACTTTTTTGTATTCCCATTATCCAGTGTTGTATAGAAATAGATAAGCAACACCCATATTTATTTGCTTTTTCCATATATACACATCTATATATACATAATATCGTATATGAAAAATCAGACTTTCTCACTATCCTGATGACCTTGCACCATTTTAAAACACCCTAAGAAGTAACAATTAATCCACAAAACATCAATTACTTTCTGTCTACATAGTAACTCCCAGTTGTCTATTTGCACATCTTGCTCATTTTGACATTAGGCATTTCTGGTAACCTCCGTCCTTCCCTTTAAGTATTTGCCTACTTAGAGGGATAAGGCAATGGAGATTATGGCACATCCAGAGAAAAGCCTGTGGCTTCTGCAGACCAATGAGTCAGCAGCTCAAGTTCTGCGAGACCTACAGTCTCCTCTTGTAAATTAGAAATGCTTTCCCTCGAAATTTCTGAGTATCTGCAAATTATTGTTACTTTTTGTCTTTTCCAGGTAAGTTCCTGCCAAACCATTCACCACTGTACAGAAGAACAGTGCAGCTGGTAGATTCAGGACAAAGAAAGCAGGACAAAGAAACTCTCATTTGGGAGATGTGAATTTGATCCAAAGGCACTTTAACGATTTTAAAAAAACCCCAAACCACCACCCTTTCTATCATTATTATTGGGGTCTGAATCTGTCTGCTCTCAAAATCCATTTGGAAGAAATAATGCACCCAACTGTAACTTCTGCCACCAGCAGCTGCTGCTTCCCACATTCTGTACACTTCTATGGGTAATGTATCACAGAGCTGATGACTTTTCTATTCAAGATCATTGCTCCAAATGAGCCTGGACCCATGTGTGGAAGAATCAGCAATGACACATGGACACCACAGCCTACCCCTTTCCCATTTTAAGGAAACTCTGACTAGATTGTACCTACACCCGTCCAGACCCTGGCTGTTGGCACAGCTTGTAAGAATGATTTAGCACCCAACTCACTTGCATGGAATTTAGAGGATGCAGTAGACCAACCATCTCTTCTCCCTCATCAAGACCCGAGGGACACCTCAGGGTGAATTAATCCCACACCTGAGATACCACCTCTCTGGACACAGTTGTGCCAGCCCTGCCCTCAACTGCTCTCATCCATCTCACCCCTCTCCCCTCTCACTCCTGCAACAGAGCTTACAACCACTTGGGAACAGTGGCTCTGCTTCTCCTTTGAACCTTTCGATCCCACGCTGGCCCATGTCCAAGTAAACAGAGTGTGCAGCAGGCTCTTGACAAGGCATCATGTTTCGGCTGAACAGGTTGGGGACCATTCATGTGAGTGGCTGAGCTCACATGAAGAACAGATACATGGGCAGGCAGAAGTGACAAGCCAGCGCGACTGCAAGCAGCCAGGGGATGTGACCAGGTCCAAAGTACCAATTCTGAAGCACTTTGGGGCTGGTTCATGCTCCTGTGAAGAACAGTGAGCATGGTTAGCAGCACATCTGGCTATAAACAAACACTGACCCAAATCTTGCTGGTCTATTGGTAGGTTTTGCAATCAGTTTATGTATTTGACTGGAACCACAGTTTAAGGTTTACACCTAGCTGGGTAACACCATTACGAGTTTTTTTGACTCTTAAAACAACAGCTAAGTGCAGCACCCTAAATCTTCTCTGGCACTGCACACTCCAATGATCCACTCAATGCACTTCCATTCACAAAGTTTCAGTCCTCACCAGGTGCCCAGGTGTTCTGCAACTGAAAACAACATGGAAATGGTGCTGTGCAAAACCTCATTCAAGGCTGCTGCCTCAGAGTCAAGAAAGACACATCCCTATTCCCAAGACCATGTTTTTCTTGGCTTCAGGCAATCTAACTCAGCTCCCATGGACAGAATTAGGTGCTATCATTCTTTGCATTTACTCTCAATCTGTTGAGTCTTTCCCTAAGATCCTTAAGCCTCTAAATAATTTTCCTGTTCTCTGTGAAAGAATCAAGGGGCTAGAGGGTTAACTTGAATGATATGAATGATCCCACATGTTTGAGACCGTATTCTACATGTGACTGGGAACAGAATAATTTGTTTAATCAATGCATCAATGTCCTTTGTTTGATTAAGCTTCTATTTTCCTCCAGGCCATTTTTCAGCAGCAGTTTTATCAGAGAAAATTGAGCAATGTGTTCTGCAGTTCCCATGATTATTCAAGTTATTCTTTGGCACAGTGGACACTGCCATGTCCTGGAGCATGTGTGAGTAGCAGAGCTAGTGGTTAGGTGAAATACTTCTGTCTGCCTCCAGCTCCTGCCCCATGGATACAACTCAAAGCAGGACAGAGAGCAGGCAACTCCATACTCCTAAGCTACTGTAGGGCAGCATGCAGAAGCCCCCCACACAGAGAAGCCCCTGCTGGGGTGCCAGGGAGCTGAGCATGAGGAGTTAACAAAGAGGAAGGCAGGAGGGGCCACCCTGGAACAAAGAGGTGGGAAGCAGAACATGCCTTCAAGCCCCAGGGGCTGAACAATTACATTTGGCAGTGCTCTTCTGAGGCGGCTTTTTTTCTTGCTGCCCTGGGAATACAGTAAGAGCTGCCTGTTAGGAAAATATCAGATAAGAATTCCATGTAATTTCCAGCCCCTGAACAAGTGAACAACCTAAGATAAGTGTTTCCTCAGGCTTATATTTGATTTCTGTGGAAATCCATATGTGCTTTAAGGCCACCCACATCACAATAGTGCATACCTGTTGCTAGGCTGATATTTTGTATGAAAGCAAAGGTATAAATCCTTCATTTCACACATGGGGTGCAAGCTGGCTATTACAAGAAGCCTCTCTGCAGCTGGCTGTTGTGAACCACCCAGACCTACTCAGCCTAGCAGCCATATTCACTGAGAACCCCCCCATTCTTCTCTCTGCTGCCTCCATGTCCCGTGTGCAGTCAGCTGCCACCTTGCCTGGGAGGCATCCAGAGGGATGGAAGCAGCTCTGCTGCCATTTCAAGGGGGAAAAGAGAAGCATGGATTGAAAGTCCCCATGGCTCCTTATCCACTGTCTCTCTCCAGCCTGCACACACCATTTATGGAGTTGACCTTGAGCACTTGCTCTGTTCATGTGCATATGTAAAGTGGTGCAGAAAGAGCTGCTTCTTCTAAGATTAGGCAAACTTGTTCTTCATACTGGGTTGAGCTATATCTGTAGCCCCTTTGCTACCCACACCAGGCTGCAACAGGTCTCTGGAGACTCAGTGGCATGCCTGAGACTGGGTTTGGGGCCACGTAGGCAGACTGGCTTGTGCTGGCATTTTTGAACTCAATGTCCTCTTGGAGCAGTTTTGTTATATCTGTATGGTGGATTTAGGAGCAGTATCCTTGGTTCTCTCCCCAGGGAAATCAGATAGTTTGCTCCAGGCCAGAACCTAGGAACAGGCTAACAATGATGAAACAGGACAGTGGGGGCTGGAGTAAAACCAGAACCAAACTCATTTAACAGGACCTGTGATGATGTCTGCTAATCCCAGCTCCCCAAGAGAGTAACCAGTAATTAAACTGGTTTCTGTACTTTGCTGATGTGATTGCATTGGTTTTGGAGAGCTTAGGCAGGTCTATCATCAGTTTTATTTTCCAATGACAGTGCTTTGCAGTGCATAGAAACTGTGTGCATTCCAGGAATGCTGCTTTAGCATGACCCAGAACAACTGCAGCCTCCTCTTCCATCACGTGAAGAGAGGACCCAGCAGTTTTTGAAAGACTTCTTTTCAATCTCTTCAAATTGTTCAGATACTTTCACATTTTTAGTTTTAGTGTATTAGAAAAGTGAATTTTATTTCTCATCATTTTTTTATTTTTATATACTACTATGTATAGTTATGTGTATTTAATAAATTAATTTTTGTTACTTTAATTTTAAACCAATTGTCCTAAAATAATTTCCATTTATGGCTAACATAGTGAAAGGGGGAGGAAAAGTAAAGACTTGATCTTGGCAGGTTTGTTAACCTAGGGTTTTAATACAACATCCTGATCTTGAAGACCAACTAACACACCAAAAAAATGACAGCTTCATCATTGTCCACTACTTTTCTTTACAGAGAAACCTGCTTCCAATCACAGAGGGCCATGCTGTTATCTCAAAAATAACATCCTGCTCTGTGTAAAAAAGAGCAAACAGAGCCTGCCCATAAGTTTTATAGGGAGGAGTGGAAGTGATATGGAAACACAACCCCCAGCTTCACATCTTACCTGAAGAGACCAATCCATGCAGGTGACGACACGATGCTTTGACCAGTGCTCATCATAAAATTGCCGGTTAAAGGAAAGGTTGGCCCCTGCTTGAACATCTCTGTGTGAATGCAAACAAAGGGACAAATTTTCAAGTGCCAGGGTTCATACGCTGTGAAAAGCAGTGCAAAAGTTTTTGACTACTTCTCAGATCTCTGCTCAGCCTGGGAAAGTCTGCCACCTTGATTTAATTGCTCTCACTGACTGTCTGGCTGAAAATGATGCAACAAGGAACAAGTTTTAGATCTGTTTCAAAAACCCACATTTTTTAATTTCTCACTATCTGCCTGACTCTTCTGGGTCACCCTGGGCCATCTCTGCCCTCTTTGTCTCTCAGGATGAACCTGACTGGCACTCAGCTCTGCCTTTTCTGAACTTTCACCTCCAAGCTATAACCAAATCCCTCTTACTTTTGACTCCTGGAATCTTGAAGGTACATCCCAGAGATGGAGACAGCAGATGCTTCCTGACATGGTAAGGACAGGCTGAGGCTCAGTGCTGGTCCAACACTGCCACACTGATCCACTCAGCTGGTCCATAGGGATGATGTTCTGGGTTAACCTCCAGTAAATTCCATGCAGTACAGCTACTGATTTGCCATGAGGCTTCAACAGATACATAGCTGTTGCAACCTAAATATTTCCTCTCCAGCTAACAAGTTTTACTGCTTTTGCTCCCATATCAATTGCTGAAAACAAAACTTGCCACTTCTCGTCTTAGCTGTTTAGACTGCAAATGCTTTGGGAGATCATTTTCATCCCCACAATGCATGGTATAGTGGGATCCACTACAGACCTGAGGTAGTAGTAAAATATAAACAACACTAGTTTGAAATTGTGAAAATATCATAAGCACACACAGGTATACTGCTGGAATGTACATTCACATGTAAATGTTTATACATACATTCATCTCTCTCAGTTATTCTTCCAGAATTGCAAATTTCATCATAAAAATGAAACAAAGTATTAAACTGCTGAATAATATATCAATTTTTTTAAAAAGCGCAAAACCCAGATCAGTAAATTACAAAGCTATTTTACAATACAATTTCAGATGACAAAGTGACCTAGGCTTTCATGAAGCGATTATGAGCTTTCCTTAACTATAAAAATGATAAATTTTGTTTAAAGTTAAGGCATCCTGTTATTGGAATTATCTTTATAAAACTTATTTTACAAAAGAAAAAAAAACCTCCAAACTGACCCATCTTTCTCTTCTACGTCTCTGCCACTATAGTCAAAGAAGATGTCAGAATCTTCAGCCAAAGCTCTCTCAATTACACGTATTGTGCGGTCAAAAAATATCAGGAATTCTTCTGAATGGAGAACTTGTTGCTTTTCTTCTTCTGTCAGTTCTCTAGGAGGAGCTTGGAAAATGAAAAGATGTAGTTAGGAGTATGACATTTCACCCCTTTCCCAATGAATCAACATCTTCAGTGGGTTTCTTTTGACATGAAAGCTTGCTGTAGCCATGTCAGGAGAAAAATCAAAGCTTACTCTTAAAATCATAACTAAGAAGTTTTTAATATGTCTAAACATACTCCTGTATATTACCAGAATGTAGCCTTTACATAGACAAGATCTTATATCTTATGTATTTATTATTCTGAAATGGAAAATACTTAAACCCCCCAAATTAAATAAACTCAGTGTTCCTATTTCAGGAAATGGCCGTGACTGACGTTTAGGCAATACCTAACTGGAAAAGCAGAACACTTATGTAACAGAGGACCTGTCAGAGGAGCTGAAGATAAAATAATCTTCTTAACTTATACTACAGTTCTTTATATTAAAAGGTCTCACATAATCTCTCCCTTCAATTCTTCCAATTTCTACTTGGTGTCACTGATATATTCTGTCTTTGCTTCAGAGCTTTGGCGAAGTAATGAAGTGAATAACCAAAGATATTCTCTGAGGCAGCAAAACTGAAAGCAACAAGCCAAACAGCAGTTTCTTCACGGCAGTTTTATTCCTTGAAGAGGAATCCTAAGACCCAGAGCAACAAATGTCACTGAGCCACAGGCAAAGCTACCCTGGGAGGGGTAGAGGCTATCTAGGGCAGCAGTAAGAATAGCATATCCCCCACAAAATGAAGTTTCTTCTTTGCATGTACACAGAGATACTAAACCTTTACTTCCAATATTTCCAGTTTGGCCCTTCATTTGAAAAATACTATCTTTAAGGGATGCACCAATGCAGCATCTCCATCAGTTTAATGACCTGTTGGTAAATCATAACTCAAATGTGAGCATCAGAGGGAATGAAAGGTGGGATGCTGCTGTTACTACAGTACAAAATTCTGTTCTCAAGTACACTATTAGGGCATATTGTTACTGTGGCAATATTGTTTATTGATTATGCATTTGCCCATATGTGCTTTTGAATCACCATTTTGGTTATATTTTAGAATTACTTGTATTTCAAGAAATTACTATCTTTACAGTTACCCCAAACCAACCTTGCAACTAGCCTAAATTCCCAGCACAAAAAGCCCTGTTGACAGAGAATTTTGTTCCAAATTTATAATTAGGAACACAAACAGCATATAATAAACAGATTTACTGCAAAACTACAGAGACTCCTATGTAAGAGTTTAACAGGCAATCAACAGTCTCCTGCATTTGGCTTTACACTACAGATTTGAGGTGTTTACCTGTGAAAATGACCTTGCAGTCTCTGTAGGCCATATTGGGTTAAAACACCAGCAGCCAAAAAAGGGAATTCAGCAGTTCAGAGAACACCCACCATACAGAAAAGTTTAACTCCCAGCCCTGTCATACATATCTCAATGTTTAATTAAACAATGAGTGACATAGTTTCAAGCTACAGCTCGAAATTATTTTCTGGTTTCTGTGCCATGCCACACAGCTTCATTCAGTGATCAGGCAGATGTGGCCCTTGCTCTCCATCTGATTTTCCTGTACTTCACATTGGATTCACGCACTCCATCGCCCAACTGGACGGGGCACGATGGCACCACCAGCCCCCGGGGCAGGAGCGGATGGAAGGGCACAGCAGCAGGCAGGAGGAGTGACATGGTCATCACTCCTGCAGTACTCAGCCCCCATGTTTCCAGCATGACTGCTCTCAGGGTTGCTGTGGTTGGGAGAGGCTGCTATCACCAAACTTAGCCTCCAGTTTGCCTCAAATGGTCAAAGTGTTAGCTCTGAAAGACAAAACCTCTGCACTACACCTGAGCTAAACAGAGAGTGCAGGAGAAATGCAAAAGGTGGAGGAGCAATTTGGCCCTCAGGAGACAGAGCAGCTAAGAAGTTACAAACTTTAGCCTTTGATGATCTCCTATGGCCTTGGCCTTATGTCTCCTACCAGCAGGTTAGTGGTCCCTGTGGAGCTCCACACATCCAGAGAATACCTGCATCCCCTCCCATGGTCCCCCAGAGTAGCACAGCAACAATTACCAAGGCAGGAGCACAATTTGCTCCTAAGGGCTTTACACAGAAGCAATGCATGTGAAAGAAAAAGAACGACTGGCAAAAAGTACAGCTTGACCTATTGCAGCATCCACTGCTGAACAGTAATTGGCACTGAGGGAACTCATCTGGCAAGGAAGCCTGTAATGTGGCAATATCCCATCGTCACCACTAAAGCATTGCTCTCCGGGAATCAAAGACAACGAGCATGACAATGCAGCAAAATGGCATAAAGAGGGGGGAAATAACTGCAAAGGCAACTGGAAAACTCGTTTTGAACTGCTCCAAATGGTAAAAATTATTTGCTAAATCAAATCCTCTCTACAGATTGGAAATATAAATTTATTACTCAGCCATTTGCTGACTGTAACTGCAAAGAAAATATAACCCAAAAGCAATAGAAAGGGAAAAGGTAAAAAATAAACAACTTGGGAGCTGTGGAGTGCTCACAAGCAGTGGAGACACACATGACTGTAGTTCTACCTCAGCAAAATCTCCCTTGCAGTTAGCAATGATCTGTGGGAGGCCAGCAGTCTATTAAACCATCAGGAACACCTTGGCTAAAGTTTTTAGGGCATAAATCAGCTTACCTCATTCATCTGACTGACACACCAGATGCCCCCTGGCAATATTAACCTTCATATTTTAGCCTTATTTTCTTCTTTCATTCGGCTGCCTCTGAAGTTTTATTTGAGGCAATCTCTTCTTACAAGAATGTTAACATCATTACTTTTTCCAGTGTAAAACACTGCTATAACTACTGTAAATACATGAAGTATAAGCAAAAAAACCCAAACAGACAGGTTTGTTCTTTCAAATATGGAGGTTTTCTAACCATTTATCTTTCAGAGACATTTCCATTTTCTCCTTGTTTCTTCTCCATTGTCCATTACCTCAAATAAAATAAAAAGAACCCATAGGTTTTTACCCATAATTTTCTGCAATTTTTCTTCCGATCTCAGAGTTTACAGTGACTTTGATCTCAGCTTTCAAGAAACACAGGCTCTCTTCAAGGAAAACTGAGAAATACAAGTAGCTGATCAAAGTGGGTTTTTGTTTTGTCACAGAAACCTATGTGATATGACAATATCTCCAGAAATTCCCTGTCAGAATACAGCATTTGTCTTCAAGTATCTGCTCTCCCTGGCATAAAACCCAAACCAACCACATCTAACCTTCTGTGCTGAACAAAGCCCAGTGCAGCGTGGAGTTTACCACTGCTAAAAGTTACGTGCTTATTGCCTGGAGTGCAATGAAAGCTCCTGCTAAGAAATCTCCACAGTTTGCTCTTATTTGGACACCATAGCTTCCTCATGAGCTGTTGTGCCTGTGCTCTGATCCCACCCGAGGGAGCTGAGCCCATCTGTGGCCCTGCACAGCTCATGGCAGGAGGATGCACGGTGCAGCCACCAAGTCCTAACTAACAGGACCACCGGGCATCCTGTCTGTCCATGAACCCCCTGAGACAGCCATGGGACCCCACACCCACCAGCAGCCTGCTCTGCAGGTGGCTCTGGGGCTCTGATGTCAACAACCTGTGTCAAAGAAGCTCTGAGTTCATGCTAATGTAAAATACTGTACAAAACCAAATGGAATTTACAGTTGAAATTAAATTGCTCTACAGAGTAATATATGCACAGAGGATACCACAGGGAATGAAACTGTGAGATGTATCTGTAATGAAAGATATTATATACTTGGACAGGAGGTCTAGAATATGAAACAATAGTTGAACATGATGTGAAAGCAACCAATTTATTCAACACTTATTAACAAAAATAGGAACATTCTATCATTTCATGTGACTAAACACAATCCTCAGAATTTTTTCACATCAGGTCCTTTGTCCATACATTTCTTTGGACAAAACAGAAAGAAACAAAAAATGATATTAAAACATCTTCTTGAATCTTTAGGAATGAAGATAAAATTGTTGCAGACTTGTTCTCATTCAGCAGAAGCATGTTTGTAATAAAGACAACATAAATAGTTGGGATAACAGTGCAGGAACAAACAAATTTAGAAATATTCAAGTGCCAGGATTTGAGTCTTCTCTCAAGGGAGTTAAAAAACATACGAAAAAAAAGCCAAACAAAACAAAACAAAACGTAACAAAAAAACCCTAAAAAACCCCTCACCCCACATTTAAATAAATATAACAAACATTCTCCTGGAATCTCAGCAATTCTAAAAACCTGACAAGAGAAATGAAAATCGAGTCCATTAAAGGGAAAAAACCAAAAAAACCCACAAAAAACCAAAAAACCCAAAACAAAACAAAAGAAAAACAAAACCAAAAACAAAACAAAAAAACCCCCAAAAACCAAAAAAAAACCAAAAAACAAAAACAAAACAAAAGAAAAAGACCAAAATGAGTAAGTGAATGAAAGAAAGGGCAAACTAATAAAAGCAGGAAGCAGCCTTGTTATCAACCCAGAGATATAATGAGAGACAGAAGGAGATTATTAAAACCCCTTTTAGAGCCGTATTTTTTCTTTCAGCATCTATTTAAATCCATGTAAACTTTAGATGTGCTGACGAGGGAGGATGGCTGAAAGGTACAGGGTGAGAACTGCAAGGTGTGAAACTGGCTCTCAGCAGATTTCAGTCCTTGCCTGCTGATACCTTGTGATCCTCCTGTTTTCCTTGTGCTTTGCACTTGCATGTCAGGCTCCATATGTGCCATATCCTGCTTTGCTGTGTGCCATACCATAGTTTGACATATGTCACGTCTTTGTTGTGTTGGCAAGTCCCTTCATGGCATAACCACTGAACATAAAAGAGATGACTTTTAGATTTATTTAGGGGTATTTGATTCTGGAGTAGCTAGTTGCAGAGCCTTGTATTTGACACTGTGGCAGGCAGGGCTGTTCCCACTGCCAGTGCTTCTCCAGGGGCCATGCTGGCCACCATCCCTGAGCATGCCTGAGCTGGCTGTAGGGATGGGTCAGCACACCTGAGCTCGCTGTGGTGCGGGTGGCAGTGAAACCGTGGCATTTCTGGCAATGACAAACCTCACCACTCTGCTTGCTTTTCCAATACTGATGCCTGAGCTGTCGAGAGCGAAACCATCCCCACCAGCCCAGCCTGCTCTGTGGGCACCTGAGCCCCATGCACAGAGCCAGGGCAAGAGCAGGGCACAGCAGGTCTTCGGAGCTGCAGATCCCAGCCTTTCCCATCACAGTCTTTCGTGCAAGTTTCTGTGGATATGTCCATGGCTTCAGATAAATGCAGGTTGAGGCCCACTTTCAAGACCAAGCCCGTCCTGTTCATGTGGCTTCTTCTGACACAAAGAGGAGCCTTAGGTGGAGCTCCAGAGCTCTCTGGTGGTAGAAAACCCCATCCCACTTGATGCCAGAGTTTGGGACCAGTCTCTTGTTTATGTGGTCAGGAGAGGCTGGGAACATGCAGAGCCCAGCCCAGTTCACCGTCAGGAATCCCACACTCGTTTCTTTCAACAGCAATGGGGAGAACCTGCACCCAAGACATGGGCAGCAAGAGGCATCCCCCACAGAGGGAACAAAAGGTGGTCCCAAGGCTTCATACACTTCAAGTGGTCAACAGGTCAGTTCTTCATCTCCCACTCCACTTTGGGGGGCTCAAGCTGTTCCTCTGCCCTTCACGCCTCCATGGCAATGAAGTTCTGCAGGAGGTGCCACGCCAGACAGGCTGCCCCAGTGCAGTGCACTGTGGGCCTCACAGTGATGCTGGGACATGCCCAGAACCAGGGTCAGACCCTACAAACACCCCTGACTGCTGAATAATCCCACCAAACCCCACAGAGCAACTCTGGGGTGTACAGGGGAAGACGAGGAAATTAAGCATGCAATAAATGTCTGAAGAATTAAACTGAACTACCTATAAACCACTCAGAAAAAAAAAATCACGTTTCCTCTTAAAATACCATTTTAAAAATAGAACACTCTTGTCCTGTTGGCTTGGAGAGAGGGAGACTGAACAGACTGCACCCAAACTTTATTTTTTATCCTGACCCATTTTTTGAGTTATATTCATGAAAAAATGGTCTGCCTTTCTCTCCCTGCACTTCTCTCTCCCATGGATTTTTTTCTTAACACTCCTATAACTCAAAAAAGGCCATGCTGATTTTTTTTAATCTGTAAAAAAAATGTGCTCCCTGAGCTGAAACCAAATTTCAGCCCAGAGCAAATTTTTACGTCTGGGTTATAAATCCCTGAAAAACAGGATTCATAATGGAAGTGCTGACACAGCCTTAACTACTATATAGCAGTGTGAATGGCGCCACTATAATGTCTATTAGAGATTCTTTAAAAAGTTTGCAAAATATTGTCTTGCCTTGCAGAGAAAAAGAAGCCAGAGTACTTAATGCCAACATAAACATGCTTTTAACCCATTATGTGCTAATTTGCAGAAAAGCTATTAATTCTGAGTAGGCACACAGAGTGCAGCACCGACAGGAAATGTTCTTCTAAACTCCTGTTTGACTTGTAACATGGTTTTAATCACTTCCATGAAACACAAACGATGGCTTATAACTCTGAATGTTGCTCAGAACATGAGAAGGGTGATTACAACAGAGAGGAAAACGGGATTTTGTAGGCAAAAGGGCTAAAGCCAACAGGGAGAGAATGACACCAAACGCTAAAAAATGTGACTCCATTCCATGTCAGTTTAGGGATGATGACTTCATTTGATTCACAGCATTTAATGCCTGTCAGCAGCACACCACTATTTTATCTATCACAACACATACTACAGGTCAAGTTCATTTTCTATCAGGCAATGAGCTTGTTTTCTCCTTCCTTGAACCCAGTCAAATGTTAGCTCCTCACAAAGCTGGTTCTGCTGAAACAAGCTGTGCCTCTCTTTTACAGCCTGCAGTTGCTGTGCCCGAGACCAGTGCTAAACTGGCCCAGGTATCTACTGTTCCTGGGGGTCTGCTAGACAGGGAAGGGGAGCACTGCCCTCTGCCTAAAACACAACAAAGAAATAAAAGATGTAGATAATGGTGGCTGGTGAGCAAAGCATATAAAATGCTAACTTGAAAGGTCATTAAAAAAGTGAAATATATCAGTTCAGGGTTCTAGTTTGATTTTTTTCTTCTTTTCTTCTTGCTGGAGTTTGTGCTTTCTGACTGTGTATAAGCATTAGCATCACTTTTCTGTGGGAATAAATGGGTGTGGGATAAGCTGTGAGTTGAATACTACAGGGACGTTCAGCAACTCTGGACAGTCCTTATGCATGGTGTGCAGTTGTAGAGGTTTTTATGGCTTTCTGCTGCCATCAGTAAAAGAGATACTGTGTTAAGTCCAGTGACTGCAAAAGCCAGTATGCGAGGTGGCCTCAACAGTTTTGGAAACAAGAGTAGTTTCCATGAAAAATGAAGTTTTTCTATGTTGCCACATTTCTTACTGATGTCCTCAGTTCTGCCTTTGCAGACTTGCCTGACTCCTGTTCCTGCTGTCCCCACTGCTCCCCTCTGCCCATGGCATCTATGACTGGGGCCAGTGGAAGAAGCAGAATGATGAGGAGCAGGAGGACCGAGTTTATCTCTCCACATTTCTACAAGGACCTAAACAACCAATGAACACTGCAGAATTTATGGTGTGGGCGATTTCTGTGATATTTTAAGAGGGAAGAAAGATCAATTTGTAATCAAAATGGCATGGCTGGTACTGCAACTCACTTCAGCAGGTGATAATAGCAAATGTGGGTGTTGTGTAAATTTTTGAAATTTTTTTTTTGGACACTGATGAAAATATACCAGTCTCCCCTGGGTAAGAAATAAGTATTGGCTGCAGTATTCCCAGTTGAAGATTTCATGGGCTTCCATGTAAAATGGCTCCATTTTCCCCTAGTGAGATTATCTTGGGAAAAACCAAGCTCACAGAATTATCACCATAGCAAGAAATTACTTAAGGTCTACCTGAAGAAGTAAGCTACCTTTCAAGAGGCTAAACAGAATTTTGAGCAGTCCTGGCAATGCAAAAGTAAGAAATGCAGGAGAAGGAACACACTTCCTTCCACCCTGGAGCTGCTGCTATTTGGGTTCTTTTTCTCTGCTCAACATGGGAGTGAGCATTGACTGTTGAAGCATTGACACACTAGAATAGCCAATACCCTAGTAAATTTCTGGATGGGGAAGACCAAATTTCACATCCTTCTTCTAGTTTGAAAAGCTAGGACAGGTCCAAGGAAAGGAAAAGAGACACCAAGCATATCTACCACGTCCAGTGTTGACATGCATGACTTAAGCAAGTGTTTCTTGTCTGCACCAGAAGCAAGTAGCAACCTGAATTTTTGTCTCTTGTAACCGTGCAGAACACCTCAATACAGAGTAATGGCCAGAAGGGCTGGACCCGTCTGGCTTCAGGGGACTTTTTAAAAATTCCTTGAGGCAGTTCCCACAAAATGTTGTGATTTTTGACACAAAACATTTTTCAAGTGAAATTATTTTCTACTGGAAGATTCCTCACCACCACTAGGTTAAAGTTTGTTCCTCTCAAGCAGGCAGACAGTTATTGGCCTCCAAGTACCTCTGAAGACCAATGAACTTTATAGAGCTGCTGGAATGCCTGGCATTCCCATTTTAAACCTTTCACATAAGCAGGGTATTTGAGCCAGAAGACAAATTAGTACCAGTGCTGGGATCCAAGAATCTCTACTTCACTTTCAAATCATAAGGACATGTAGCTTCTTCTAAATAGCTCAAGTCTCATGCCTTTCACAATCTTCTCAGACCTACCAGCTGAGTCTCTGAGATAAAATTTTCTGCTTTTATGCTACTCATATGGTTTTGAATCAATAAAACTGGTTGGTGACTGTTTCAATTTTAGTGTTCTCAATAGTGGAAACTACTTAGGAGAGTAACTACTGGCAGGATCCAGTCCTTTTAACATCTAACATCATCCTTTTCATTTTTTAAAGTACCTTCTTTCACTTCCTGCTTCTGGTCTTGATTTTCTGTCTCTAAGTCATCCTGTGTTTTTGGCTCCACCATCTCTTCGTCTTCTTCATCCTCTAGAAAAAAAAAAAAAAAAAGGAAGAAAAACATTTGTGAGATTCTCCTCTTTAAGGGGCCTGGAATTTTTCTGACTTCCTCACAATTATAAACCAGGTAAAGCAAAGTGCCCAATACATGAAACATGCACATTTGCATTTGTATATATTTATGCTCAGAGTGACACTCTCAGACATTTCCCCCCTGACTGCAAGATAATCTGCTTCCACAGGACACCTGCCACTTCTGCTCCCCATAACTTCCCATCTCAGATGTCAACTGAATATCTCCCTGACCTCAGATATGACTTCTTGGATGGCATGAGGACAGATACAAACATGTTTCAGCCTGGCAGCTATTCCACAGCTGGGACACCTGCTATCCAGATACCTCATTTCCAATTCAAGTCTCACCAGATTAATTTGTCTTTTGACCTACAGGAATAGGTTAAACAGAAAACTGACCTCAGGTCAGATGCCACTAGCAAGGAAACAAGCATGGCACAGTTCTGAAAAGTCATGACCATCAACTGGGGGAATACAGCAACCAAAAGTGGCATTTAGAGCTTAGGAACCATTCTTGCATTAATACAAATTTAATGAACACCAAAATTTGACACATGTCAGTTACTACTGCCAGATGTTTTAATGACCTTTCCTGACCTATGTAAATGCATCTCTCCCTCCCCCTCTCACCCCACACTCACATGTTCTCATTTTATTCAGGAGGGAAAACCATTCATTCCTTGATGTTTCTCTGAAGTTACAGAGGTTCTGATTGTCCAGACCAGAACATAATACAAGCAGAGATGGAAAAACAGTGATGCACCAAAATGGCTTGGAGTCTACCTAGCCCTCATTACTTGTTACCAGCTTGTTACAGCAATGTGATCCATTTTCCCATTGCCCAGGGCTGGCACTCAACCCATTCACATTCTTGGGACACAATAGACACACAGCTTTCTAGATTTCGTGAACTATGAGGACTGAAAATAGAGCTGGTCCTAAAAGTATTTAACAATTAGGATGAGTAAATCCACAGGCTATGGAGGAATTATTTTGCAGTTGTTTTGGAGCTTGCCATACCACCAAGGCCTAGAAAGCATCACTGGTGCCCTGTATTGGTGCATGGCATGAGAGAGCACAATTCTCCTGGCCCTGGGGCATTCAGCCATCAGGAGAAACACTGCAGTTCCTCTGGGGCTTTCTGAGCAACCTGCTGTCACCGTGCAGTTCCTCGTGTCATGGTGTTTCTCCAGGCACGCTTCCTGCTCTAACCTGCCATGTTAATGGGGAAAACACATCATGCTTCTCCAGCTGGTTGGTCACTGGCACCTTCTGCTGTGAAGGCTGGCTGTAATCAGTCCTGGCTTCTTGTGAGATGGTGGTGCTGACAGGTTGCATTCGACCAACAGGAACATGCAGCTGTATTTCGTTTTCAGTAATGTAATAGGCACCACAGTATTCCCACCACATTGCCTACCCTAGGACTTCTCCCAGAGCCCAGAGTGGACATGTTGCTAGCTGCCATATGGCCCATTAACTTAAGAGTTGGACTCAATGATCTTTGTGGGTTCCTTCTAACTCAGAATCGCCTGTGACTCTGAGGTACCTTGGCTGGAGATCACGTCTTAGCCACATACTGTAAGGAAATGTCTCAGCATGGACAGATATGCTTTTCCCTGTTGGGAAAGCAGGGAATTCTTGGCATAAAATCTGCCATCAGTCCCCTTACTGCTAGTGACTGCAGTGGGGAAAAAGGCAAAACTCATCTCCCCAGCCACCAGGGAGGAGGGAATAACTATGTGCTTCATGAGCTGGAAAGGGAGGAGGAATCCAGCACGGACGAAGAGGCATTTCCAGAATTAAAAGCACTACTAATGAATGCCACTCCTTTATCAGAGATTTGTCAGACCATGGAACTTCAAGATGAAGAAAGGTAAGGTACTCACAATACCTCCCTTTGGTGCCTACTTTTCCCTACACAGAAGGACTAAGGAAGAACTTTTAGAGAGCAAGCCAGGATAGTTCAGTGTGGCAGGGTAAATACATGGCTCTGTCCACTGGCTGAAAGACAGATAACATCCAACACAGTCAGCAGAGAGTCAGGGAGAAGAGCTCTCCTGCTGTACACACACAGGAGGGGTTTAAAAAGGTCCTTCTGCCATTGGCCTGTGGTGCTAGTGGAGATGGGGATGCATGGAAGAGAGAGGCACTCCCAGTTTCAAAGAACAGGTGAGAAGTGTGAGTGCCTGGCACAGCAGGGAGTGAATACTCTCCTAACCTCAAGTACCATGCACACACAGATAGGATCACAATGCTGTACAGATATATACACACAGACAGAATTATGGCAGAAACTTATAAAACCAGCTGCTACAAAAGTTTTGGGAGTCTTGCATTAAAAGTTTTCATTCCCTAAAGCACCAACTCTTGGAACCAGCTGTTCAAATATGGATTTCTGTTTCCATTTTTAACCTGTTTCTAACCTGCCAGCTAGTGCAGGGAAGTTTCAGAAGGTGAAGGGATTGAGGAAATTTTCAGGCAGCAAACAAAAAACACATCAATATTCATCTGAAATGTTGGGATTGTTAAGGTTTCTTGCAATGCTTTTCAATGCTTCACTTGCAGTTTGGTAAGGGATAGGGATGATGTAGCAAATTTAGAACCTGAGATTTAGTAGTAAGATTTCAGGTTGAAGTGAAGCAAATTTATCCCTGTTTCTAGAAGTCCTTGATCCCCCTGATTTTGGGCGTCAAATTATTTGCTTGCCTACAGCCCTTTCCTGCTTCTAATGCAGAGTAAGGATAAATGGAAATAAGTAAAGGTTATTAAAACACATGCCATGCCAAGGGCACAAACATCAATTAGTTTTACTGAGAAAGCAGTGCAAGAGTTTTTAGCAGATTAGACACAGTTTAGATGTCCTTACTTATTTATAGAGAAATGTATGTGTACACAGAGAAACTCAGCTAAAAGAATGATAGGGTTGTGAGTCACATGCTAAAATCTCAGCAAATGCCAGAATTTGGATTGTCTGGGCACGATTAGCTCCTTTCCCCTCCCCACGTGTAGGCATGATGACATAATTCTGGAATTTCCTCCCTCTTGAGGGGTTAGCTTCATTTTCTGGGTGCTCAGCAAGAGACAGCTGGGGCCTGAAATGCAGAAGTGCTGAGAGCTGAAGTCAACTGGCCCTGTGCTTTGAGTGGAGAAAGTCTTAGGGAAATTCTACACATGCAAAGGCTCCCACAGGTCCCTCTTTCAGCTTTCACTGAAAGTTGTCATTCTGACATATTTATCCTTTCTCCCCCTGTGCTTAAATGCTTTTGAAAGATGGCAATAATGTAAAAAAAATATAATTCTCATCCTGCACAGATGTTTTGCAGAGATATGCTCATCAGGATTTGTGGCATATTAAGATGCTGTTGAGGAAGCAACAGTAAAACTAAACCTTGGAAGTGAATTAATGTTTTTTCTGTGTTCAGTGTAATACTTTGATCATGTGCAATAATATGAGACCTGAGGCCAGAGCACTGAATGGAATAAGATAAAAAGCAGAAATGTTAAAAAACTGCCCCCCTGTTGACTGGCTGAACCAGGAATCTGTTATGCAAAAAAGCCCTATAAATTATCATGCAATTAAAACTGTATCATCCTACATATTCCAGAGGGCTAATTAAGAATGCCCAAGAAATCTGCATTCTGGACTACCCACTGTTGCCTGAATTTGCAACCTAAATGTTTATTTGACATAATTTTTATATATATATTGCACACTATTTAATACCAATGTATGCAACCTTACACACGTTCCTAGTACACAAATTTGCTTTTAAGTATGGTTATGCATTTGTGTATTTGACTGCACACACACATACATTAAGAATAATGGGAAATGCTTCAGCATTCATTTTCCTGTGTTTTATTTAAAGAAGACAAAGATAGCGTTTACTGTACATTTACTGGAGAAGCTGTGAACATCTACATAGTTATTCATTTCCACATGCGTCCACTCAGATTGCAATAATTTTCCAGGGAAATGAATAAATTTGTGTAGTTCTTGAACATATGTAGCCTTTCCCTTTTAAGAGCATATCTAATATTAGGAAGTTTAGAGAAATATTTTTTAGCTGCTCACATCACAGTTGTAGGAGTCTTCTAGTCACATTTGGCAAACAGAGATGCTACCAGCACCAGCGTTACACCCTGTTCAGAAGAGAACAGGGTGTAACACTATCAGAACTGAAATGTCTATTAAAGGAACCACATGAAAAAGAGCAAGTAATGAAGAAGTGCCTAACTGCCACACAACACTTCTCCTTTGTAGATATAAAAGGACTTTGCAAGGAGGCCAGTTTTGGTATGCCTGTTTACCACACAGAAGCTGACAGATAGACCCACTCACTGCAGATCACTCAGGAGACCAGCAGCTTAGGGAAGACAGAGTGGGCTTCAGAGTTTCAGCCTAGAGTCCTGCCCACTAAGGCCACCCTGCCTTTTACTGTAAATAAACAAATCCTCAAT
Source organism: Brachypodius melanocephalos (assembly GCA_013398615.1). Taxonomy (NCBI): domain Eukaryota; kingdom Metazoa; phylum Chordata; class Aves; order Passeriformes; family Pycnonotidae; genus Brachypodius; species Brachypodius melanocephalos. Next base: position 19,786,177 of record VZSR01001283.1, on the reverse strand, counting down.
GGAAATGGTCATTAAATGCTCGGATAATGATGTTTGTCTACTGAAGCTGGTGGAGTCATATGTGGGATTAATACAAACTGAGATAACTGCACCAAAACCCTTTTCTCCACAACTCAGGGATTGATGACTCTCCAGGCTCTAGGAGGTGGCCAATCAGTCTGAACAGTGCTTGACAAAGTAAAAGTAGAGCAATTTTTTTCATCTTGGGTCTTAGCTTGAACACTCCTGCTTCTGTCCCAGACCAGAAGTGGTGTTGTCTGTTTAAAAGCTTGTCTGTTTTTTATCAACTATAGAAGTTGCCCTAATAAGAGTATGACCTCTCCCTACAAGTCTGGGGTTTTTTTTTACCTGGGTCTAAATACCAATTTTCAAATGTTATCCAACTACTTGTTCCAATGAGCCTGCTCTGTGCCTGCTCTTTGCCTTGGCTACCACATCCACTTGCAATAGGTGGGACAGGGGAAAGCCCTGTGAATACAAGGCCAGCTCCCTGGCAACTGCAGAAATGCCCAGATGTGCTGAATTGGATCAGATATTCACAGTGAGCACAGATGACCTCAGAAAATCTGACTGCATTTCTGCAGTGCAGGATTATTTAATACCTACTTGGACTTTCCAAAGCTTTAAACCACTGTATTTATTTTCACAGCATATAAAAACAGACCAGGCACATTCAAGACAAACTAGAATACTAGAATAAATAATTGCATCTGAGAGGACTGCATGACATTGGCTTAGGGTTTTAATTCTTGAGATGAATACTGTTTTGCCATTTTTGGATTGCCAGTTTTAGGCAGTCAGCACTGGTACTGCTCAAATAGATTACTAAACAGCTGATTTTTGGGGAGATTTATGTAGTTATAGGTCTCTGCTCTGCTAATACATGTAGCACCAACTAAACAGCAGGCAGCACGTTGTGCATTCTTCCTCAGTGGAGGATTTACACCTCCTCTGATCTGCGCCTCTGAAGCTAAGAAGTTTCAGCTTCTGTGTATTGTTTTTAGAATTGACAGCTATACTGAATTAGACTGATAGCTCTGGTTTTAATTCTGGGTAGGTACAAACAATCCCTTTGTTAAAGACACAGCTTTAAAATTGCAATTTAATTAGCATCACAATTATATATTTTATTGACTGAGTCAGTGATATATGAGAAGCTAGTGGGTTATTATATGGGGTTTTATATCAGCATTGACATTCCTTCAGTGCATGAGAAGGATCAGCCATGCCTATGACACATTCAATAAAATCAAGTGTCTTCACAAAAAGCAGACTCCATATTTGCAACTATGAAATACCAGAAACCACTGTATCAGTTTTATATTTAAAACTGTTCAAAATAACTTTGCTGCTTCTGTTACAAAAGAACTACAAACTGAACAAGGACAAATGCATTATATTTATATTGGCATAAGCCTGAACCAAACAAGTTGAGTACTGGTGGCATTATCCTAAGTAGGAGTTAAAACACTGCCTTTCCTTTATGAATATGTTCTTTCCAACACTAATATACAACAAGCAAGGGAGGACATATCTTTTCAAATAGGATTGCTTGACATTCCACAGTTTTGAAAATTTATGATTTTCAATCTGGCCGAATGACCTAATTTTCATATAATGTCATTTTTAAAAATATGTCCAGTTTTTCACTTTCATATTTGATTGCCCTTTGAAGCAAGAAGAGAATTAATTCATCAGTGGATCTTGTTTGCAGAGTGGGATGTGAGACTGGACGTACACTGGGCACATGTTAGTCATCTCAGATGGAAACATCCTTGCATTAGGGCTCTTCTTGGCAATAGGCAGCTGCCTTCTAAAATGTACTTTGTTTAGCCAAAGCAAGGAACACTACTCATACCTCAATACTGAGAAAAAACCCCACAGATGAACAGAACTTGCCCTAAGCTCCATAAAACAGGCAACAAATTTCAGATGAGAATTTCCTGTGAGCTGGAGCTTGCAAGTATATTTCCAGTCAAGAATCATATGTAAGCAATACTACTGCTCATTACCCAGAGAAATACTTAAATGTGCATTGGAGGAACATAACAAAGGTCCAGGTCATCCCTGTGAAGTTCCCCATCCCTGTTACAGAACACTCCCAACATACCATCTTGTCCCTCTGAACTAGCACAGTGATCCAATGGCCATCAAAGGAAAGCGAACATTAGAAAAAGAAGTGATAGAATCGATGAATGAATTTCTGGAACAATCTTATGGTCATAGCACCTATGAAACTTGAACAGAAGTATATGATGTCTTTCCTTCACTTTCCACATACATGATTTTAATCGTCTGAAGAAAATGGTCTGTCTGTGTATGTTCCTTGACTGCAGTTCTGCAAGAGTTAGAAAAAATCATGGTGCTACAAGAACAGACTGCCTAGCATCTCCAAACTCCCTTGATTTTGTTATCTTTATTATCTTTTGTCATGTTTTGTTGGCAAAGTGCTGTGGTGCTCTTATGCAAAAGAGAAACTTTGCATATTGGTAAAATACAGGCTATAGGAATAATATTACTTCTACCAGAGTCAAGTATACTGACTGAGTAATTTTAAAGAAAATATTGTTCTAAAATTTATGCATAAAGTAATATAATGCTTGACACATATATCATTTTAATCCAGAAGACTGCAGGGCAATTCTCCATGGGATTAACTTATTTAGCCTAAAGTCTTCCACAGTTAAGAAGACTAGTAATGGTACATCAGTTTTAAAAGTGCAAGACTAACAGAAAAATCCTCATTTTCTTGATTCTTGTAAAACTAAGTACATTTCCCGTACCTCTGACACATCTAAGAAGGGTTTTCTGATCTCATCCCTTATTCTGCAATGCAAATTTGCAAGACTTCACCCCTCATCCCATAAAGGGCAAGTGTTACTACCAGCCATTACAACCAGATCCCCGGAGTCCTCCCCTCAGGCTTCAGCTATCCTTGTACCAGCACAATGAAGGAAATACATATTTCACCCCAAAAACAAACACTTAGCCTTGCTGACTGAGAGGAGTCATTTAGTTCAGAAAATTTATTTTGCCTACAGCATAGGCCATGCCTGTGCTATTGCCACTTAAAAATTTGTCCTGAAATTTACTACACTTCCCTCTTAAAACAAGCACACCGTAAGTAATTTTTACTCAACATTTCTTCTCAAAGCTCTCCTCAACAATTACCACATTCAATTACTCCTGGTCAGGGGATTCTGAGGTCCCCAGTATATGATTTCTCATAACCATCTCTTGATCTAAGGTTACACCACTCAGCTCCTGTCCCTATGCCTCTTCCTGACTTATGTTTGCAGTCACATTTCTTTTTGGTACACTATGAAGACAGATCTTATTTCTCCATTTTGTGACAAATGATAGAATAACAGAGCCAAATGGCAAGAAAATGTCACAGAAAAAATTGTTTTACTGTAGCATTTCACAAAGCTCTTCATAGCCCTGACTGCAAACCTCTGCACTGGTTTGAATGTTAGGATCACTGCTTCAGAATAAAATAATTTCTTTACCAATTAAAATGGAAAGCTGCTTCTGACTCTTCAGGGAAGCATTTCTCTAACCCAAGAAACTGATTTTCCAGTTCCTTGGCCTGAACACAGTTTTCAGTTGTGGTGAGAGTCTAAAAATTCAAAGTGTCCCTTGTTTTTAGTTTCTGGTCGGTCTAGATCAGACGTGGATTTTTCTCTCCTCTTTTGGACTGTTGCAACATCAACAGCTGAAAGCGTTTTTCAGCCCCCAGAGAACTAAACTGCAAAGTATCCCCCTGGACTCATCACCTCTTCTAGCTGACTCCCTTTTCTCTTCTCTTTCCCTCTCCAAAGCTCATCTTCAATTCTATTGTGCTTGAAAATATTCCAGTTGGATGATGTAACACAAAAAGAAAAGTACAGAAGTTCCCTTTCCTTGGCCATGGTTGGGCCTTCAAATAAAAATGCCAACATGAAATTATGTTTGAACAGCAGAAGCCTTACAGTAGCATTAACAGACTTGCAGCTCCTAAACCAAGTAGCATAACTTTAAAATACTCCAGTTAAAATGCATTTAACCTTGAGGAGGAAAAAGATGAAGACCCTTTAATTCTGTGGATGAAGAAGGGGGTTGCGAAACCGTGTAGATTTTCACAGCCTCTGAAACCTGTGAGGATTTGTTCCTGCTGTGCTGCTGAAGGAAATCATGTCATGCCAGCAGTGTGAAATGACTCCTTACCTGGGAAAGGGCACTGAGACACGTGGCAAACTTCTGGATAGGGCCTGCTCAAATCATTTTCAAGCACTCAGATCATGCAATAGTGTTAAATCACAAAAACTTAAGTATGTTAATGAAAACCAGCCCCCACGAGCTATGGCATGAGCAGCAGTTGTAGAACAAAAGCTGCTTTCACCTTAAACACACACACAGATGAAGTATCTGGTGCTCACATTGCACCTGATGCAGAGGTCAATCGTGGTTGCCTCAGCCGGGCACTAGGTACTTAAAACCTTAAGTACAATGTAGACCAGTGAATTCTGTGGGATTGTTACTTCTGACATAGAGGGGACTAGGACTTCACTCACAGACTCATTTATTCCAAGTGCAAATGACTTTGGACTCCACTGGCCACCTCTTCTATTTTCCACAAGATCTGGCTGTTGTAGAAGAAATTAATTCTTCACTTCCATACTGTATGACTTCCATGACTGCTCATGCAGCCATACTAATATGCCTTAGGTCAAATTCTCTAGCCCTGACTCGGGGTTTAACTTCTCCTTCAGGTATTAGCATGAGTTCTGGCCTTTCAGAGCTTTTCCTTTGTTTTCGAACATGAAATAAATTTTCAGTTCAAGGACCAGAAATTATCTGAATGGCCACACAGTTTTTTGTATGACCATGGTTTAACTTTTAGTGCATCTTTTCCACAAATCTCCCCATCTCAGTTCTATGTCATTTTATGAAAACAACCCAATGCATATGCTTTTGAAATATCTGACAGCACGAATCTCTACATTTATACACAAACCTCAACCAACAGAAATGGAGACAAGGCTGCTAATGTATTAAAACTGGAAAGGATAATTGGAAAAAGCAACTATATTCATAAACAATTATCACAGCAAATAGACAAAAACTCCCTCTCTTTGTCTCCTTGACACACACATGCATACATTTTTTCTCAGCACTTTAAAAATAACCATTAGTCATATGGCAAATGCATTTTACATGAGCAAGGATTAATTTCAACATTTTTCTTAGGAAAAGGCGGGCAAAAATACTTTATTAAAAGATTTTAAACTACAAAAGAAATGCTGGGTCAGGGCTCGATGAGTGTATGTTTATTACTTTTACAGGCACTAAACGGACCCCACTTAATTCTGTTTCCCACTGACGCCACTTCACCTTAGTCACTGGTGCTAGCCATGATTTGCATCAGCGCGTGTGAAAAAGGAATTCCCTCTGACAGTTTCGAACTTGCCATACTTTAATTTCATTTTCAATTTAATGTTTTTGTTCTACCACACTGGAAGAGGAGAAGCTCCCACTTCCAGACACGCAGTTGGGGGGTATCCAGGTGAGCAACACCTTTTGGTGGTAGAGAAACCAGAGCACAAGCACATCAGCTTCTTGCCCAAAGCTGCTCCTGAAATAGCTGCAGATGACAGAATAAAATCCTGATCTCCTGATTTCTAAACTGATACTCAGCCTCTGCTTCCCCTGAGGCATGCGATCAGGGCTGCTCTGGAGGCTGCTCAGCCCTCACTATGTCAAACCAGCTCTTAGAAAACACAGCCGGTTTCCCCCAGCTGCTTGTTGCAACCTGTTGGGAGAGCACCCAGCTCCGGGCGCTGCTGCTGTCCCCAGGGCTGGGAACCCCCTGCCCACAGCCCCCCTGCCCTGACCCCTGCCTTCCCCTCCCTGCCTCCACAGCTCCTGCACCTTCTGCACGCCCCTGCTGCCTCTCGCCTCCCCTCCCACCCTGCCCGCCCCCCTTCTGCTCAGGGTCACACTTCAAAGTCTCCCGTGCCCCCGGGAAGGCCTCTTCCTTCCTCCTGGCCCCTCTCCAGCCTCCCTGGCATTTGGTCTTCCCAAAGCAGATATCAAAAATCCCCTGCTTGCAATCTGGGGCTTTCTGCACGCCAGGAGCCCTACCCACCTGCAGATACCTGCTTGACACAGAAATGCCCTCTGATTTGGATTCTCAGATGAACTTCTAGGTTTTTCAGAGAACTTGGGTTGTAAGACATTAATTAACAACAAAAAAAACAACAAAAAAAAAAGAAGAATACAAAAACCAACCCCCACCATCCAAGTTCACAATTGCTATGGTTAAAACCCCGTGTATCTGTTGCAACTTGGAGGATCAGGTATGTTTTTCGTGCTTAAGCTCAACAGACCTCAGTATGTTCAGATGTCCAAACAGGCAGACTGCACCTGCAGCTGGGGTACATGGGAAGATCACACTGCACCACAACCACTCACTGGAATATGCTGCCTTTTTCCCACTTCACAGCTCAGACTCATCAGGAAAATCATTTCTGTGGCTACTTTATATCTGTCCCTCTTTGGAAAATGGATGCTTTGAAGTGCCATACAATGCCTGCCTGTAAATTAAAAACCTTCCTTTTCTCCCAAAACATTGCCAAGTCCCTCTCCTGCAAGCTCTTGGAAGCTCTCAGCTACAGACAGGAGCGTTAAGTCAGGAGAACCTTATGAAGGCAGATAAAATAAGCTGGGTTATGCTGCCTCATGATCCTTTACTTGAAGCAGCACCTCTGCATTTTTTTTTCTTTTCTTTTCTTTTTTCTTTTGAGGAAAACAAAGGAAAGAAGTTGGTGGCTTCAGCCCCCGTGTCCTTCCGCTGTAACACAGCTCACAGCTGCGAATTTACATGTGTGAACTTGGGATGCCACAAACCAGGCAGCAATGAGGTTGTCATCCTGATCTGAGGAAACACAGCGTGCAGACACACCAATGAATTTACTGCAAGCAAAGTGTTTTGCTGTGATAATTCAAAGCACATTATGTTTCATCAGTTGACTCTTCCATCTATAGCCAGACCACAAAAGCCAGTAGTGCTGGAGTCATATTCTGTCAAAAAGGTGCAGCTCCATCAAATCTTGGTCTTTTGCAAAATGGTGCTGCTTTCTCTGTGGAAGTGGGAAAATTAAAAAAAAGAAACCAAGATGAACAGTCAGTCTTGGAAACATTAAAATGGCCTGTTCTCACATTTTCTGAGTGGGTTTTTTTGGGACCTTCCATTAAAAAGTACTTCTTGGATTTTTTACTTTTAGACTACTTTAAAATACGAGGTAAAGCAAAGTAAAATTGAAAGTTTTCAGTTTTGTTAAAACATAGATGTTTTCAGTAACCAGACTGGAAAATAAGACAAAATTTTACTTCAGGTGGAGTGTCAGTACATTGAGTCTTCTTTCAAGCTGGTACAAAATTATAATTTGAAATTTGAAATTTCACAGCACTGCATGAAGAAGAGATTCCTTCTGGGCCTAACTTTAAAGCAGTCACTGCCTAAGGGATGCAGTCATACTTGAGTGGCAATTTTAAAATCTGATATTAAAGCAACACAGAAGCACACACTGGGTTGGGGATAAAGATGTCTTTCATCACCATGACAAGATGTCTCTTCCTGTGATTTGAGATTCCCTCTCTTATGACTTCAGGTTAATAATTTCTTTTAGTTGGGACAAACTTCAAGTCCTGCTTTCAGTTCTGAGTGCCTGAAGGCAAATTTCCCATCCATGTCCTGAGAACAAGATAACAGATAGTGGTAACAAACTTGATGCACACTTGAGCCCAGTACATCGAACAGGACATTAGTAAACAGGTATTTATTGCTTTTGAAGCCAGATCCTGACTCTTTATATTTGTATGCAGAACTCAAAATGAACAGGACAAATGCATTATGAAGCCAGAAAAGTGCTACCAATTCATCTTGATGGCTCTTGCATCGAGAAAAACTGCACAAGCCAAGTCTGACCAGCATTTTGGAAACCATTGTCCTAGTTGCCTGTATGGTTCTATGGTTGGATAAAATATGAAAAATCACCTCAACAGAGGTGTTTGTTTTGGGGGTGGGTACTAGGGGTAGTGCTAAATTCAGCAGCCACAGCAGAACAAATAGAAATTGTGAGCTTTCCACTACATTAATGAAACTTCATTCAAAAGGTGGAGTGTAATGTTCTTCCAAGTTGGATAATTCTCATAAGCTGTGTGATTCAAACACTCATGTCTCCACACCAGCTCCACAACACCTTGGGATTTATGTTTTATTTCAGCTTTCATCAGGCTGCTTACGAATGACCAATGACAAAAGAGCATGTGTGCATTTTTCTTTTTCACAGGTCCCTGTTAATGAGGACTCTGTTGCATTAAGATAGTCAAGATTGTCTCTGGCAAAATGTATTGAACCAAGGTGTTTGTGCCTGCATAAAATTAAGCGACAAGTAAAGCACTTACTTCTGACAGCAGATTTATAATAGGAAAATCCCAGCAGGAATGAAAAGTTACAAACCCCTGTTGTAGCCTTTTTCATAAACTTCACCTTGATTTAGTATTTCAAACAAGTAGCAGGAAAGGCTAACAGCAGAGGTAATCCTATCATCTTTTCTCCAACAGCACCATTCCATCTTTTTGACTTCCTCATGCTGCTAACATGAATTCAAATCATCTGTGTTTAAAGTTAAATACAGTGATTGACAGATCTTTGTAGTCTCAGCTCATACTGAAGATTATTCTAGATACCTATCAGTTATTACTACAAGCCCTGTCTGATATTCAATACCTACAGGGAAAATTGTTTTTAACAGTGTAATGTCTGATCTATTTTGAAAGCTATTTTAAAATAAGAAACTAACTATTACCAGGTGGCTAAAAATCTAGACAGGTTTTTTTATAGCTTGATTTTTGGGGAGAGAAAGTTGAAGATAACAGCAGAATTGTCTTATACTGGAGTAACAACCATGATTCAGAGCAAATCACAGGCAAAAGAAGCATTTTGTTTTGATTCCATGACATCAATTTCTGTAAAAACACCTATTCCAATTACACAGGAAGGTTTAGAGGTTTGCTCCTACCTCTTAGAACAGAGTCATGACAGTACACACTGCTATGAAGTAATTGCTTCCTTTCATGAACACAATCTCAGTTGCTGTGCTCGAAAACTGAGATGCTGAAAGAGACTTCTGGATGTACTAAAAATCTTACTGTGGACACAAATGCTAAACAAAACAGCAAATGCAGTGGTCAGACCACTCATTGTGCTCAGGGACCTGTGCTGCAGAAAGGCAGAAGGTCCTCTTGCATGAACACCTGCTATGCTGAGCTCTGCCAGCCCCAGGGCTGTGCTGAGGGGTAGCCCTGCTGCTCCAGTTACAGCATCACAGAACAGGCTGGCTCTGGGCACAAGGGAGATCAGCCTCCTGGGTGGGAAAGCACTCTGGTCAATACCCTGTGCTCACAGGCAGCTAAGTGGAAGCACTGCTCTCCTACAGGGCCGGCTCAGCCAAGGTGGAAGATAGAGGAGGGTAGCCAGGCAATGCCAGCTAGTGCCCGTCATTGCTTCCATGAGCTAATTGCTCCACTTGAAGGCAGTCTGTTCCCTGAGTCCCATTCTTCCCCATCACTCCATTTGCCACTGAAAGCTTTTGAGTAAGTTCTGGCCTCATTCTCTCAGTGCTTTCCTCCACAGAACTGAAATGTAATAGCAGAAAAAGACGTACAAGAGAAGCAACTTGGCACAAGCAGCAGGCAGGATGCTGCCCTCAAACTCTACCACTTTTCAGAGCTCCTACCAACATGACTGAGATCCCACACAGATCTTTGTGAAACTTGATTAACTTTGTGCTCATGGTTAAATGAATCTGAAATTGTTAGACAAGGGCTTAACAGTGTTGTTCAGTTCAACAGTGTCTTTTCTGGTTTTGTGATTGGGATGTGAGGAGCAAGCATAGCTAGTGTGTTTTGGCTGTAAATCATGGTAGGAAAAGAATAAACAAAACTGGGGAACAGAGCTTGTGTGTTTTGGGTTAGTTGGGATGGTTCAGGCTGCTAAAAATTCCTAGTGGCTTTTTCAAGATTGAATCTACCCCTGGTTGCTATTCTGTGTGCTTAGCAATGAAGAAGTACAGAAGAGTTGAAAATACAGACTTTATAAAGCCGTACTCAGACCCCTAAAACCAAAGGCAGCAATGGCATCAGTAAATGCATCAGTAGTTTGGCCAAATTGGAAAGTTACAAAGACGGGCAAATTCCATCAGCAGAATGACAGCTAAAAACAGTCTTGCATGGAAATGTGCATGGAAGTTCATTTTTTATGCACTGGGCAAATAAAATCCAATTGGATTTTGCATTTTCAGTATTACCCCATTACACTTCACGAGAGCATGAAAGAAGATGATGATTTAAATAAAAAGATCCACCCCTGTTTGTCAAGTTGTCATTTTTCCATCTGCAAATAATGAAACATAAACTACTCTGAAAGGGAGAGACAGAAGGGAATGTGTTCCACGGATCTGTGGAGAACCACATAGAAACATATACAGAAAGAGAAGCTGCAGCATGGAGCACTTCCTGACCTCCTCTTGGCTACAAATCTAAAAGAACTCTCCAAGGCAAGAAGCATGAAAGAGCTTAAACAAGAAACCCTTCAGAAGTACAGCTCTTTGCTGCATGAATACCACAACACAGGGAAAATCTGCTGTGTAGGAGTACAGTCCTCCCACTTGAAAAGAGCTGGTAATGCCATCATGTCACGGAAAGATTTTCTTCATGGCTTTTGTGCATTGAAGGCATTAGCAAAGTGGGAAAAGTGTGAGCTGACAACTGTGCGAAGAGTTTCTTAATTACATTGTAAAGCATGTCTCATTTAAGCATGCAGCAGAACTAATGTTAAAAATACATTACTTCCCATATAAATGGATGTGAAATCAGTGCAGGTTAATCTAGCAGACAGTGTGCTTCAGAGCTCCTTACAAATGGTAAGAAGTTCAGCTTCATCAACAGCACATCAGTATTGCTACCACTCCAGCTTCCTGCAGTGTTTGCTGCAACAACACTCACAGTCCATGGCTGGACCTTGATATATATCAGTCCATGCTTCAGCATTTGGCCAAATGTTTTGTCTGTCCTGCCTTTTCATCATTTCTCAGTTCACAAACTCCCAGTATGGGATGTGTTGATCCTTCCCTATTTAGGATGTCTGCTTTTATCTCCTGTGCCATGCTGTTTCAACTAATTACACCCAACTTACTGGTGATGGTGACATTAGAGCTCAGATCAGTGTCTTGATGTGTTCCCACCCAACTGAGTTTCTCCACCTAGGGATCAGAGCTGACTCCCAGGTGTACCAGACTGCAAGTCAACAGCCAGGCAATATGGAACATCAAGGCATTCAGCCTTGAGCAGAGGCTCAAACTGGGAACCCTCATGACAACAGAAAGAAATAGTCCAAATGTCAGAGATGAGAGTTGAAACCAGGGCTCTGTGTTTGGGTCTGATACATTACACAAAAGGCTGTCTGAGTGACAAAGCCTTTAGTACCTGGAATGTGGGTAAGATCTGCTGGCTTTTGAACTAGGACCACTGCCTGAAGACCACACCAGGATGATAAGCTTTGCCATTAATGACTGACTTCCCAGACATGCTGGAAACAAACATGTTTACTCAGACTATTTCCTTTTGTTACATGTTGGTGAATAGCAGCCTCCACTTCTGTGCATGTCGTTTTTCTCATTTCAGCTGGTGTATCTGTCACTGTGCTGAGCCTGCCTAGCACTGCACGAACTGGAGAATATCCTTTATAAACTAGTGACACAGACACTTGTACAAAATCCTTACATTAAATAAATTCCTGAGTACACTTCCCCCATCACCCTGTCCTGAGCATGGAATTCAGAATTAAGGGTCAGACTTGCTTTCTTTCCCCACCTTTGGAAAACTCTAACTAGCACTATTCCCCTCCTACCCACTGATCCTTCAAATGGCATTTTCCTTCACTAGCATGCTTTTCAATTTGGGAAACCCTTTCTTCCTTTCCATCATTTGCCTTGGAAGTCCACTGTAGCATATCCAGAGCTCAGTCTATGGCTCTTTTGATGTTTGCACGAGGTTGAACGTGCACATGCAAGCTCACACATGCACATCCAAACACAGGGAGCCAGCAGCACTGGTGCAGCTCAGCACCTCACCCTGCTTTGGGCTATGCTTTGATACAACAGGCACAGGAGCCTTGCAGCGTGGCAGCAATGAGCCGTTCCAAACGCACTTTGTGTTTTGTCTCCAGAGGAGGTGTAGTGGAAGCACAAGGGATACTTGATCATAAAATGCTGAATATTTAAGCCCTATTCCCCTCCCACCACTCCATCTGAATCAGCAATGCAGTTGGAATGAAATACAACTCTGCTTTCAAACATTTTCTTATTTAATTCAATTTACTACTAGATTGATAGCTAAACTCAAAACAGATTTTACCCCTTTTCTCCTGGATGGGGAAATAGAGATGACCAAGCTCCCTTTGAACTTGGTTTAAAATGTTTATGTATTTCCTATCAACTAAAAGCAAACAAACAAAAGAAAGCAATTTTTAAAGTGGTCTGTAGTCTATTTCCAGTACAGGATTCATTGGCATGGGGTGAAGAGCTGAGTCTCTCCAGGCCTAAGGGACAGGTGTCCACACCACATTGAGTGGCTGTCTCAAAAAAAGGACAAGATATTGACTGTACTTTTTATTTTCAGGAGCAAGCTTTCTCTACATTAAGATGTGCTTTCTCTAAGGTATGCTTTGGGTGGTAAGAACTTTGATTTTGGGGGTAGGCAGCTCCAAGAGCCACCCATATACATAAGGAGAAGATGTGTAGGATCACAAGAGATAAGGCTGAGAAAAGAACACGCTCAGTCATCACATGCACTAGTTGACTTTTGTGAGGAGTGACATCAAAGTAATACTTGATCACCTATTTTGGGAATGACATGAGTAAAGGTGAATGGAAATTGATAACAAAACCACAGTTTCTAGTTATGTAAATGCTAAAATTCACCAGGTAGAAATTTCTAACAGTCTAAACAAGGAATAGTGAGACTTGTTTTGAGTGATCCCTCAGCAGAAGGTAAGATTTAAAAGGTTGTGGACACAAGGCACACAGTTCATGTCGGAAAAGTAATTCTTCAGCCCAGCTTGGACTGAACTCTGCTGCCAACAGCTCTGTTCTTCAGCAGAGACATTTAATAGTCACATATTTCAATTTCACCTCTTTCATAAAAATTCATTGCATATTAATACTCATTTTAAATGTTTGGGGTTTTTTTTTTCCAACCCAGGTTTTGGTGACAGTCCCAGAGTTCAGATATTTCTCCAAAGTTTGAAGGACTTCAATTCAACATCTATTTTTTTTGAAAGTACATTGGAAATACAAGAAAATCTTTCTGTTCTCAAGTCTCCATATCTTGCAGGTTTAACTTAGGGCAATATTTAGCAGCTTGCTCACATTTTTTTTCCATGGGTTTTCTCAAGTGCAAAAGATAATAGAGGAAAATGATGAGAAGATGATCTCCTGAGGTCCCTTCTGGTCTCAAGCATTACTTGATTCTGTGAAAACTGACAAAAAATTACATTAACTGGGTCTTCGAACACACGAGCTGTTTAAATTTTGGACAGACAAGACTTTTTATTTGAACATTCCTATTGTCAACATTTACGAATAAAATTCTAAATTCATTTTATTAGTAAATGCATTTCTGGACAAACAAGTACCCTCACAGTGTTTGTAGCTGTTCAGTCCTTTGTGATAGCCTGAGACCAACGTGCTCTCCCTGCAGTTGCAGTTACCTGTATGTAGTAGGAGAGCGGAAAGGGCTGCTCTTCTGTAATTCTTCCAGAGCCTACAATAATAAAACACATCTAGAACCTCCTTCTACATTTCATTTTCATTCAGAGGCCTATTTTACACACCCCAAGCAC
>VZSR01001283.1:19737730-19772132 GCA_013398615.1 Brachypodius melanocephalos | reverse complement strand
TTGAGCACATCCAGAGGAGGAAACGAGGCTGGAGAGGGGCTTGGAAAACAAATCCTGTGAGGAACAGCTGAGGGAGTTGGGGTTGTTTAGCCTAGGGAAAAGGAGACTCAGAGGTGACCTTATCACTCTCTACAACTCCCTGAAAGGTGGCTGTAGCCAGGTGAGGGTTGGTCTCTTTCTCCAGGAAGCAACTGACAGAACAAGAGGACACAGTCTCAAGCTGCATCAAGGGAAATATAGGTTGGATATTAGGAAACAGTTTTCTACAGAAACAGTGATAAAATACTGGAATGGCCTGCCCAAGGAGGTGGTGGATTCACCATCCCTGGGTGTGTTTAAAAAAAAGACTGGATGTGGCACTTGGTGCCACAGTTTAGTTGAGGTGTTAGGGCATGGGTTGGACTTGATGATCTTGAAGGTCTCTTCCAACCTAGAGATTGTGTGATTCTGTGACTTACTCCTACAATGTCTGCTCATGCTCAGTTCTGCTCTGATGTTTAAAAGCCTCCCTTTAGAACTACTTTACAATTCAAAAGTCAGAGTGAACTGTTTTCTGTTCGGAAAACTGCTCTGTCCTCACTAGCAGACCCAGATTTTCCTCCAAGTGCTCAGGAATGCAGTAAACACACAAGGAGAAAAAGATCTATGAGGAAAATAATTTAGAAATCAAAGGGTCATAATATACCATTTAAAGTATTTTGTGGATTAAATTACTGAATAATAATGAAAGATGAGAGATTAATGACAACCTGGTCCAAAGACCTCTATTTATACCCAGGCTAAACAAAATGGTAGGCAGGTGCAGTGTATCCCTGAATCCACAGAGGATACAGGGAGGACTTCTGTCTGCCCCTCACTTTTCAGTCCCATTAAAGTTATTATACATGCTTTTGTAAAAGACAAAAAATATTTCCCAGAATTAACAACAAACGTATTTTATCTTTCGTATTTACCTCTATTAATTACATTTTTTGGCAGTACTATAAAACAATGCAGGGCAAAAAATCTCAGTCCATTCTAAGTAGAAATCCCTGCAAAATTGCTTTCATCTTTGTTTAGAGGAAATCCAGACAGACTATTAAAATATCTTCTATTCTTGTTTTTTCTTTCTTCCTGGTGTGAACAATCATCTGAGATTTTTTTACTCTTTTAAGAATTTGAGAAATTTTTATTTTGTTCTCTGTTTTGCCATGGCAGTGTCATCACAAAATTTCCAGAACAGAAAACTTTAGCACAACAGTGAATCATTTCTAGAAAAATCCCCAACATTTATTTCCTGCCTCCAAACAGTATTTTTAAAGTTCATGTTAACAGCTTTTCTAGCTCCTGTTCCAAAGGTTCTTCTATTCTTATACATTTTTTGTTGCACATTCGTACTTTGTTATGCTACTTTTTCTGTAACAAATAGAAAAGCTCCCAACAAATCAATTTTATGGCAAACAAGTTTG
Source organism: Brachypodius melanocephalos (assembly GCA_013398615.1). NCBI lineage: Eukaryota > Metazoa > Chordata > Aves > Passeriformes > Pycnonotidae > Brachypodius > Brachypodius melanocephalos. The sequence goes on along the minus strand of VZSR01001283.1, from coordinate 19,770,684 downwards.
CTCACTTATGAATTCTTTTTAAAATGGGGGGTTGGAGAGGGAGGGGGAAATGATGCCCTTTACAAGCTTATGGCATCAAATTTATTTGCCATAAGTTAAAGTTCTTTGTGATAAAGAGCCACACCAAATGTAACAACAAAGATCAGAAGACTGAACATAATGGACTTTCCAAGCTAAATCATAAGCAATGGCACATTTATTGCAGTCTTCAAGTTTTTAGGAAGAGTAATAACTAGAGAAATGAATGATACCAAGAAATGGTCTTGAGGACTTTTAGGAATCAAATTCTGTCTGATGGCAAGAAACAATTGCTACCTGAAAGCTGTTCACCACAGTATACAAAGTACAAAGGTGACTTTAGTCTAATTCCTAATATACAAACCCTAAAGACATACTTCAATAACATGCTGTATATGGAAGCATGGTGAGCCAGGATAGACATAAACAGCAGCAGACATTTAGGTAAAAACTGGTTTGTCAAAAAACTTTGATGAAATGAAGCTTTTGGTACAGAAAGAGCATCATCTTAAGGCAATTGCAAGATACTTGCAATTTTAAAACTCTCCATACAACAAATTTTAGTGATTCCCTCTGCAAGTGACATAGAGCAAATGCAGCAGACACCACTGCACAGTGAAGCCCTATAGAGAGGAACACAGTTTAAACCACTAAAAAGAGTGGGAGGAAAGGAAAGAATGGGAGCCCAGCTCTATAAGCCATTTTTAGGCCAAACCCTAGAAAATCAACCGGAAAGGCTGCGTGCTCAGCACTTTGGGTAACCAGGCTATTTGTTTAAGTGCCTGTATACAGATTTATGAGCCAAAGTTTCAGCTCTTTATAAATCCTTAAGCACAATGGCAGGGGGTTAATATTTCACAAGTTCTCATTTCTTAATTACAGTAAAAAAGATTAGGTGCAAATCTACATTGTAGAGATTTTCAGAAGACCTCCATACCAAACAATTCCCAGTATGGCCACCTTGAGACTTGTAGAAAATCAATTATAATGTCTACTTATCTTAGACCTAAACAAATGTATTTACAGCCGTGACCCTAGGACTGTCTCCCTAAATGCACTAAAACAGGTCATTTCTGTGCCTACTACTATTAGACAGGCTGTGTAAGACTTGCCCCATCTTTAAGGTCTCAGCTCTGCCCTTTCATCTCAATTTCCCTATCACATTGTGGTTTTACAGTTCTTACTTCATCTCAAAACTGCCATTGCTACGTGAGAGCCTACGCTGCAGAAGACACAGGTGTGCCAGAGGCGACCTGGACAGGTTGCTTCTCCCCAGACATGTCATTTGTCTACCAGACCACTCTTCCTATGTGAACCCACGGTCTTCAACATACCCCCAGATCAGGGCCAGGTTCAAAGTACTGGGCGCTGCTCACACAGCTTTTCTCAGAGGAGACCATATCACCATTTTCCTAAGGACCACTGTTTTCTAAACAAATGCGTTGTTGAAAGAAGGCTTGAGGAGAGGGGTGGAGAAAGGAACTGGGGTGGGGGGAGAAACCAAGATGAGGGGGATTGACTAAAACCAACCTAAGGAATATTTTTCTTATTCCAGCATGAAATGTTGACAGAATTAAATGTGGGATTAAAAAAACCAACCTTCTAACGCACAGTTTCATGTTACCTCCGCAAGAGTTTTGATTCCACTTATGAGACTTCCCGAATGAAAATGCTGGCTGTGTGCCTGCCTCAAAAATACATTTTTTCCTCAGCAGAGTGGGTTTGCCTGTTGTCAATGCCATTTCTTTGCTAGCCAGCAAAATACATTCATACTCACAGCAGGCAATTACCATTCTTTTCTCAACTGGTAAGGGGCATGACTTCACTCCTAAGCTGAAGATCGCTGGAATCCTTTCTGTATTGCACAGTCTAGTTAGACAGTGTAATTAACCCTTAAAGCAAATGGAATAATTATTTCTTTTCTTTTTAAAGCAAGTCTAAATGGTTTCATCTGAGAATGGTTTTACAAAGAGGTGAATCTGCTTTACACATCTGTGGCGTGTTCCAAGGGGCATCACTTGCTGGGAACAGAGGCAGCACTGGAGTGAGGCTGCCTTGCACCACGGCTCGAAAACCTCTGTTACAGGCTCTGAAAACAAAAAACACCAGCAATCGGATCCAAAACTTCTTGAAGTTAATGGGAGCCTTTTAATTAGTTTCAGTGTCTTTGGGGAAAACCCTCAGGGCAAATATTCCTTTTTGAAACTTGTTCTCCAACTCGTGGGGCCGGGAGGTGGTATTTTTCATGCATACACAACAGTGTGGCAAATGCTCCCAAAGTGCTCTTATTACAAGCCCCAAACCATACCAGGAAAAGAAGGGAAAAAAACCCCAGAGGTCTCTAGATTATAAGTCTGATCTGCTTTGTCTGATAAGAGCAGTATTATGCCAGTGAACAGTGAATGTGATAGTGCTCATAGATCTGGACACCACACTCACTTTGAGCCAATGTGGCACATTATTTTTAGGGTGCTGCTCAATGTGAGTAAAGCATAGCACACTAACCACTGAAAGGGGCCACAGTTATATAAAGAAAAAAAAAAGAAAAAAGAAAAATTCAATGTCTTTATATGAAGGCAACTGTGAATTCAGCTGCAGAAACCAGCTCCTTAAAAATGCCAGGCAGAGAGATTTGGTACTATCAGGCAGATCCTCCATATCATAGCTGGGAAGTTTGGGGATCAAACCACTAGATATCCATGTTAATTTACAGAATACATGGATTACATCTTTCCTTGTCAAGCAGAAGCACTATTTCTTATTTCTGCCACTGCACAGCACACACTCCAAAGCCAGCATTGTGCTGCAGACAGAAAGACATACCTTAGCCACACTCCAAAATTATGTATCAGAGCTCTCTGCTCAAAGGAACAAAGCTATCAGCTTTACCCCACATTTACACCACAACAAATGGGATCAGGATTGGCACCACAGTACATGGGGTGCGACTTTCCAGACCAAATATGGACCTGAAGTTATGTAGAACAACCTGTCTGTACCAGAAAATGCAGACAGCTTCTTAAGGGTTACATTTCCTTTTTACATACTTATACATCAAAACCATATTGCAGCACAGCCCGGGATTCAAATACATCCTACAAAAACAGGCAGCATAACTCTTATATTGAACTCCAGCCCAGTTTTAATTGACTGCCAGCTCTCAGCCACTTCCTAAAGCTCCAGATAGCCAATACCAATGTTGTAATTTTCAAATGTGCGCTTCTCTCAGCTGGAGACAAACTCTAAGGGCTTCAGCTTGCTTTTTGAAATACAAACATGGGATCTTAACTCCCACAGTGGAACCCCACCTTCGACACCTTTCTGAAGGGGAAAAAAATTAAGGAGGGCAGCAGGGAGGCAGTTGCTTATTAAGAGGATATCCTTGAAGTATAAACAGCCCAATATTTTCATCATTCATTGACAAATAATTTACAGTGCTGCTGGTGAAATCCCTTAGAAAGCTCTTCAGGCCCTGGCAACGGGGTAGACTGATAAGTATTTTTAATTAATGCCACTGTAATAATGTGTTCCATATATTTACAATGGCATTTTCATGTTGATGGTTAACAGCAAAATGGTTTTCAGTGCATGTTACAGTTCACAAAAGCATGAGTCCACAAAACACAGAGGCAGCAGTCTTGGCGAGAGAAATGTTTAATCACGGGAATTTAGGTGAACACTACACACTGCACATTGCCACAGCAAGAACTGGCTGACACTGCACGGACATTTTGTCCTAGCTAGGCATCTATGAGCATTTCTAGGCTTTCCATGCCAGAGGGAGTTTAGAGAGCAAGCCAGTTTATGAAGTAATTTGGAGGCTCGTGAGTCCCTCCCTTCTTAAAATGGTTATTCCCCATTTAGAGTGTCCATGTTTTCCCAATCCGTTCTTCCTCTACAGAACCTTCTCAGGGGAATGGTCAACAACATTGCATCCCTTCCTTTCAAGTCAGAGTAAATCTTTAGGCACAGACCAGAGACTAAGACAGCAACGCCAAGGTCTGGAGGACTCTCAGTGTGCTAGCAGTAGCACACAGCAAGAAGCAACACTAGTTTCCTTTATTTATAAGATTGTCTGAAACGTTTCAAAAGTGCTGTGAAAAACATAGTGTCACTTCCTGAAGCAGGCATAAAGACATATGAAAACATGTTTTCCAGCCAGCCAGAGCATGTGGTTTTGGTAGCAGCAAGGAAGCCTGCCTCTGTCACTCTGGGAAACATGTTTAAAAGAAAGCTGAGTTCCAGTCCTGGCTCCCAGTGTAAGGGGAGTGGTGATTTAGTAATTATTTCTCTTGCTCATTATAGCATCTCATGCCTGCAAAGCTTGCAGAATATTGGCACTATCCCAAAATATCTCCAGTGCTGATAAGACATCACAAAGCACCAGAGTGTAATGATGCATCACCACCTCCCCACACAGCAACATGACATGAACATCACTGAAGAACAAGACAGTGACTTTATCACTGAGTAATTTAATTGATGACTTGAGCTCTAAATAGCCACTTCCCTTCACCTCCTCAGCTGCATCCCTACTTCTAAAGATGTCATCCACACTGAGCTAGCACTTACCGTTGTGATACTGATTGATGCTTCATGGCAGCAAGTAAGAGGAAAGAGCTCTAGTGGAAGTTCATTAACTTTAAGGTAATGCATTTCATGATAAACAACAAACTGAATGGCTGGGGGAGGGAGAACAGCTTTGATTAACAGGAGATGATCTGTAAAACAGCAGGAATGGCCAAAAGCCAGATGGAGCAAAGAGTGAAACAGAGGAAGATGGAGAAGCCAGAAGAATGGAAGAGAATACTGTCTCAGTGTAGAGCTGGCAACACAAAACCCCCAGGAGATAAGTTCCCTAAGTACATATTAGATAAAGTAGGATCTCTGTCCCAACTAATGGCTAGGGTGTCCATTTATTTTATTCCTTTTCAGAAAAGAAAATATACAAAGAAGCTGAGGGGAGACCTGGATATGAAACAATGTCAGTTTATTTCACATGCTCTGACTCCCATGATCTTTTTGGTCACCAGCAGTTTCAAGATGAGTGATCGAGTGTCTGCTTAGCCTGAAGAGAAGCTGGGATCCCACCTCAAGGTTCATCAAACTTCATGGCTGTATTGGTTTCTCAGTGAGCACATTCATTGGTGTAGTTACTTTGCCTTTCCCACCCAGTTCCTACTCCAAAACTGCTTTCTCTACTCATGCCTTGGACAGACCCACTTTGTCCCTTTGTAATATCATCCACATCCTGCACTCAAATGCTTGGTTAAGAGACTCCTACGTGGCCCAGACTGAAACAAAACCTGTGACCATCTCCATATTTCTAGGTGTCATTGCATACCAAGACTGAGGTCTCTTACATCTCCCGGACTTGGGGAATGCAGAAAATTCCCACAGCTGAGCAACTTAGAATTGCACAGGCTTCTAAAGTTCCTCCAAATTTCTTCATTCAGTCTCTAAACAGAGTAGGGATGTGGAACATGTTCGTACTTGAAGCTTAGAACTACCACTTGGTTAATTATATAGTTGATTATGTAGGACTCTGTTGGCTGACATACACAAAAGCTAGGGCATTCCAGTTAAAAAAAAAAGTTTAAAAAGTAAAATAAATAGAAAGACCTACTGCCACAACGTGGCAGGAGCTAGGAATGATGAGAAACAAGGTCCTCTGGCTTCATGTGTGGCATTTACAATATGGAAAACTCAATGCCACACATGAAGTACAGTAAAAGTAACAGAAACAACAAAGTAGTTCTTGGTTTCCTTATTTAAACACTTCAACTACAGCTGGAAGCTCCCCTTCTGCAAAAGCAACTCAGTCAGCACAAGCCCTCTGAACTTTTTCACTCGACTTGCCTGGTAGAAAAAATATAGTTTCTTGCTTCTCTGTAACTGAATTTTTAAAAGTATGTGCATATATTTAGTGAGGCTGTTGAATTATGGAAACCAGAGCTACACCCGGCAGATACTCCTCAAAAAAAAGAAAAGGCCTTTGTGCATTTTGATTGGAATGACTACTAAAAATACTCCAATGCAGCTGTTTAATTTGCTATAGCTCGAATGCTAGTTTTACACTTTTAATTGCTACTGTACAAAATTCTTTGATTGCATTTGATGAAATTAAGATTTCCAGTGTTTAGTGATTAAACTTGGGGAAGAAAATGTAACCACACTCTAGTTAAAATGTAAATTGTCTGTGCTGGGAAACCTAGGTAAAAATCTATCCAGATAGTTGTCAGAGCACTAGTTATACCTAGCTTGATAAACTTCCCAAGAAATGATCATTCTACAGTCTCCAAAGAGTCAAAAAATGTATCATGTGTCTCTTATTAGAAAATCTAGATTACACTGCAGTTGCATAATTTTGCACTTATTTCCGAGGATAAAATGCCTCTCTGAAACAGCAAATGTGACATTTTCAAAGACCCAAGACAGCCTGGTTTAGGTACAGGTAATTTTGTGGGTGCAGTTTTTATGCACTGGGCCTCAGGCATGAAAACACTGGGATTCACATGGACAAAACCTATACACTGGGAGTGCACAAGTATCCTGTGTATAAATAAGAGAGATGTTTACAAGAACACACAGAGCCTAGTGGTTGAGGTGTTTTGCTATGCATACAGACACACAGGGTTTGAGCTGGCCTGGACTGGTGCCGAAAGCCACCCGCGTTTAACCACACGTTCTTTTGTGTGTGGTACCTTGACCACCTCAAGGCAAGAGACTGCAGAGGAGAGAGTGCAGCTTCCACCTTAGGACATCAGGGCTCTCACTGCGCAATCACTGTTCAACTACTTTTTCCTTGTATGAGACATGCATGCCACAGTCCTTCTCTCTCTAAAATGTGAAGTGCTCCAGATTATTTAGTCTTACTGTAATGATGCTGTAGCAGTAGTGCACTTGATCTGATACATTTCCTCTATCTGGCATAGGTGACTGTTGTGTCAATATCTGGGATAATGAGGCTGGTGTTCAAATTATCCTCTGGGAACTCGAGTCTATCACCCCAGACAGTGTTACTCAAGCATAGCTGTGTCAACAAAAATAAATATAATACTAAATATAATATACAGTTCTTCTAAACAAGAGCAAGCCATATGAAAGAGAAAGCTGAAGTGCCAAGGAAAAAATACAGTGGGTGTTACAGGAAGCATGTACCATGGGACATTTGCTGTCAGAAAGTCTGTAAGAAATACAGCAATGACTACAGCATGCTGCTCCCTATTGCAGGATCCGAGTCTTCGTGTAAAGGCACCCCAAGTACTGGACTTTGCTGCTGAATAAAAACTGTGCACCTACTTCACAAGCTGCACAGGGACACAAGGAATCTAACAGAAGTCTCTGCTCCTATGCATGCATGCAGTAGGCTGTACTTAATTCAGGCACGCCACTTTTTTTGTGCTGTTACATTTTTACCTAGTAATTATACTACGAAGGCACACAGGGAAAGGACAAGCACACAAAGCACACTCTCTTTCCATTTTCTTCCTCACTGCAAAAATGCTAGCATTTGAGATGATCTCTGACTGCATCTTATAGTACTAAATTCTACCTTCTTTCAGGAATCTAGCATATTTTTGCACCATGGAACTTTACTTAACCAAAATATTTTATGTCAGGCACAGCTCCTGAGCACTATTGTCTAGTGTATAAACTCTAGCCATACTTACATACAGCAGTCTGCAAAAACTTTACAAAGTAATTTCTTACAATACCCCAAATGAAAGAAGCATGAAATCCTATATTCATGTCAGTATGCCAGCTGTGCAGCTCCCATGGATTGCAGTGAAAGTGCCATGTACATCTGGAGGTTTTTTGGTTGGTATTGTTTTTTTTTTTGCTTTTGTTTAGTTTGATTTTTTTGTTGTTTTTGTGGGGGTGGGAGAGGGGGCTTATGATGGGCAACACAGAAAAACATTTTGCATGAATACTTGCAGAAATAATTGGACTAGTTTCCTAGCGCAGAAATCTGAAGGAGGTGCTGTGGCAAAGATTCAGTGCAAGACTGGGGTCAAAACACAGATGTGTAAACTGTCTCTGGCAAGGAGTGCCTGTATGACATATTGCTAAGGGCAGGAAGGGGATAACTGTGGGACAAGAGTTCCCATATATGCCAAAATTTCCTGTGCAGCCAGATGCCTGTGCACCATCCATGCTGCAACATGAGCTTGTGTATGAGCCAGAATGTGGAAGAGGTGAAGCCTGAGCTCCCTTAACCCTGTAACAGAGCATCCCTGGATATGTCCCACAGTGTACACTATGAACAGTGGGAGCACAGGTAGGGAAGAGGGCTGTGCTTTCTGACCCAGCCCCAGCCCCATGTGCCTACACACTGCATAGGTGTAGCCAGCATGGCTCCAGAGAAATCCCACGCTTTCTTTGCATTGTTTTCCCTGCTACAGAGCATATAGAAAAAGCCTGACTTGTCTACTACCTGAGTGCATAGCCATGGCTAGAGTGTTTTCAGGAAACCACACCAGAAGTATTTCCCCTCTATGTTAATAGAAATGGCACCTGTATTAGGCAGTAAAAACACGTAGATTTTGCTACATCCTCTGGCACTGATGCATTTAGGCCCTCAAAGGCTCATCCTGACTTAAGTCAGTCCACTCTTATCCTGCTAAATATATGGTTGCAGAAGTTAAATAAATGTCATTAGCAAAGCTGTGATCTTCCCTCAGTCATCTCAGGCATTTGCTAAATCTGCCTTTTCCATGGTGTTTTCTGTGATCATTTTGATGCCTGCAGCTCCAACAGAGGTAGTAACAACAGGAGCACTTGTTTATACAAGCCATGAAGAGCTGTCTACATCAGAGTACTGTTCTCTTTTGATCTCACACACACCTACAGTTTTACCTATTGAGTCAATTTTTTTTTTAACTGTGGCCACTTTTCCCATCATTTCCAGAAATCTCAACTCGTTATTGTTACAATAAAATTTCTTCTGATAGACTGGGGTTTTTTTGGTGCCAATAAATACAGGAAAAAAAATCATGTTTCCAGTTTCATTATTCGAATTAAATAATTATGATTGTACTAATGGCATTGGCTTGTCATAATGACAGACAATAGTTTTTTGATACACAGCCAAAATAATAATCTGGAGAGATCCAGTCTCATTAAGCCTGAAAACAAGTCAGATTTTGAAGTGTATGCTGGGGAACTTATGAAGAGAAAGGGCAACCTTGCTGTTTATTGATTTTTACCAGAAATAAAGATTAAGAACTATTACAATATTTTTTCCTAATCTTTGCATTGAAGATAGAGGCTGATTCAAATTATAGTGAGCAGCAAAACCCTTGCTCTCTGAGGCATGACTCATGTTTTCTTCTTTTGAACTCCCAGTCCAAAAGCAGCATGCGTGGTAGAAGGCATGGGTTCATTTGCCAACGCATGACATTTTTCATGCTGTCACAACACATCTTGTGCCAGCTAATCTGCCAGCCAAGAGTGGCACCCACCAGCTGCGAAGGATGCTCATCACTTCCATTCCCAGTTGGTGGGAAAACGCCATGTAGGAAAAAGTTTGGACACATTGAGAAATGCTGTTTTTAACATGTTATTTGTGAAAAAGCAAAAAAAAAACAACCCCTTATGACAACATTGTAAAAGATAATATAGAAGTGACACAGAGTCTTTCAGAAACAATTCATTAGAATATAAATATTTATAACATAAATATTTAAATATTCTTATGCACGCTCTGGCACAAAAATACTGCAAAGTCTGTAAACCCAAAGCAAAAGGTGATGAAAGATCCTGTACAATCTCAATTCCCCCTCCCTATCCCTCCCTCAAACACTGAAGTTACCAGGGTTGCACAGATGTTTTGAGATCATAACACAGGGTCAGAGGATAACTGGTAAGGTCAGCTAGAAAAGGGGGAATGTAAAAACACTTTTTTTGGATTTTCATGAATGGGACTCTCAAAATAGGAACTTCAGTCTGGAAATAAAATGAGATAATCTGACTCCATTGCTCTCCTGTACTGGTTTGGGGTTGTCAGTGTCTTCTACACAACTCAAATTTGTTTTACCTGGTGATTTTTTGAGTGCCACTCCAGAAAAGGCAATGGTAAAGGGATCAAAAGTACAACCTGGCAAGAATACTTCTACATTAAGGAATAATATAAATGAAAAGAAAATATATTCTGGAGGTTTTAAGCAAACCAACGAAAGATTTTCTTCTGTTCCATCATGAGAGAGGAGCACACTCTACTGGTTGTTTCCTTGCAGTTTTCTAGATAAAGCCCTACACATTACTGCAACTCAGGATCTTTTACTGTTCCACTGATACTATCAGAGAAAATACGGTGCAGCTGGAAAAAAAAGGAAAACTAAAGAACATGGACAGCAAGTCCTGCTTCTGCCGCCAGTTCATGCTGCTGAAGGCAAACAACTTGACTTGCAGCACTGCTGTTTCCATGTTAACGGAGCAAGGAGAATGAAACAACCACTGCAATGCACACTGACCTTCACAGTCTAAAAGCACAGACTGAGAGCATTAGTACTGTTGTTCCAATATTCACAATGCAAACACAATGGCAGAGGTTTGCGTTTCATCTTTCATACCAGCTCTGTTGTTCAAGATTCTTCGACGCTGTAGCACGGCACAGTCTCAGAAGAATGATGTCTGTATACTTATCAAGATGTTTGTGGTTAAACTTCCTCTGTTCTTTCATTTTGCATCTCTGTGCAAATACACCATTTTGCCTGGGAGTTCTATAACTGATGAAACTGAAGACTGCTATTTTGCTGATTTTGCATGGAGTACATTACAAAGAGATGTCATTCACTCTCATGAAAAGTCTGTCTCAAAGGCATGTGCCCTACATGCCAAGCTGTGTGTCAGACCACAAGAAACAGTTAAACTGGTGTTCCAGCGTTGTGTGAGGTTTCTGCTGTTAGCACCCGGTACGCAGAATCCAGTTTCATGTAACTGATGGGTTTAATGTGTTATTCCCTTCAAAATACACTAATTCAGTAGGTTCCCAAAACTTTACAGTTAAAAAAAAAAAAGTCTGCATACTTAAATATCCCTCAATGTCATATACAGAGAACTAACTCCTCTTTCAGGTTGAAATAAAATAACCTGTCTTAAAAAATCTCAGTTGCTAAAGCAAAAGCATTGATTTCACAAACAACTATCAGCAGTCATTGGTGCGACGCAAAAGTTTAAAACAAATATCTAACTTTAAGTTTATGCAACTGTTTGCAGACTATCACTGCTACTGATATCTTTGCTTCCTTATGACAGATTACACTAACTTCTTCATAATTCAAAAGAACATAGTTTCATTCCTCAACTACACCTTTGCATATGTACAGACTACTTAGAACACTAATTAAAGAAACTTCCTAACTGGACATACAGAATTAAGACAGAAGAAAAAAGAATTAACAAAACCCCAGCGCCTATAAATAATTTTCCTCATATTTACATAGCAGATTTCTATATAATAGCCTATTTCTTTCCTATAAATTCACTTAATGATTTTCCCTTTTTCTGGTTGCAGATAAAGAAATACAACCAAACTCTTACAGAGCCTACAAAAAAGACCAGATGATTGCAAGAGGCTTCCATCCTTTTATTCTACTGAGAAAGAAACAATTCCCTGGGGGTCACTGAAAGTCAAGCTGGCTCTTATGTGCAGCTGCAATTTTTAGTTTATATGAAAACAAATCAATATCACGTCCACAAAACTCTGATTCTTTCCAATAGCACTAACTTGAACTCCCCTTTATCAAATTTTCAGCAGAATTTCAAGATTATTTTTCTAGGTTTAAAAGAGATTACATTCAACCGATCACACCTACAAACAGAGTATCCATCCCTTTTATCTGAAAAACTGGACAGGAGCTTGTTTCATGAAACTACTTCACTGTGTACAAAAGAATATATGATCATGAACAGTATCACAGGAAAATTGGTAAGATAGTTTTCAGAGAAATGTTCTTTCAGAGAAATGGGGCAACTGGCACTTTTCACACACTTCTTTCTCTCTCACAGCTAAGGAGGGATGAAATTTAACCCTGTAAGAGAAGCTAAATCCTTCTGGTATTATAATTCAACCAGTCAGACTTCAATTCCTTCGTCCTTAGGGCTTGATTCAAAACCTTTTGAAGTCAATAGAAAGGCTTCCCCTGACTGCAGTAACTTTGGCTCAGGTCCTAAGCCATGCTTCTATACCTTTCACTCACCCTCATGCCTTCACACCCTCCCAAACCTTGGATCCTGTGTGCATGTTTCATGGCTTAGAGGAGCCTCAGGGCTGCTCTAAATTACTTTAGCTAATATTATCTCCCAAAGAACTAACTGGAGGGGATACAGCATCAATCTATTGTACCTTCTCCTCTGCTGTATCTCCATAATGGCCTCAGAAGAATGGTTGGCTTGGAACAGCTGAGATTTTTAGTGCGCCAAAAGAATTCATATCCAGAAACTAATTCAGCTGTTTTTATTTTAGTGGCAGAAAATAATGCCAGATTTTCACTGGAAACGACTGCAATTCATCTCAGAAAACAACTTTCTCCCAGCCCTGCATTCCTTCCCAGCAAAGGAGACCTACTCAGAGCTGGGCTCTGGGAGCCCTTCACCACAGGGGAGTGCATGGCATGAGGCCCTCCACATCCCAATAGCACCAATTAACAGAACAGACACTTGTAATAGTAAGGGTCGGATGCACGAGGACTCTCCTTTTTTATGGCCATTACAATCAGTCTAAATTTATAAAGGTAGCATTCACGGTGCCCATTCCATGTGTTTTAAGTGTCTCTAAATCTGGCTGAGTCCTAGCAGGATGCCATCCAGAACCCTGGGTTCCTCTTGGAGAGGTGCTGCCTTTCTCTTTTTTCCTCTATAATCTCCATCTCCACGGTATTCTAGGCAGCCATGCATTATTCAGCAGAGCACTGAGTAATGTGAATGACATTTGTGGGTCCTTTTCCCCTTCATATTCTCATCAGAGACAATTATATTTCATTGTTATCAGGCCCAGTGTAATGGTCAGATGGTGTGGACTGTTGGCAGAGCCACTTGCCAGAAACAGCTTCCATTATCATGTACATGTGTCAAAGCCATTTGACCACACAAGCATTTCCTGAAATCCCATTTTATCTCACTCTTACTGAAATTATAGGTCTAAATGAGCAACACAAAGGAGCTGACTGCTGAACTCCATAAAAATACAGTCAGTGCAACTATGATTCAGAGTCTAGCAACAGCAAAACCAGGATAAAATAGAGTAAAAAGTTTACCGAAAATTGGGATAATGGGTATGGATCAATTATGTTCAGTTTGTACATCTAGGTAAAAAATTAACTTCATTAATAAAATGATGTCATTTTCAAATACAGAAGAAATTTGTAATTTTCTGGTAAAATAAGAAGTGCAGAAGAGCTGAAATGCATATTTTGCATCTAGAGAAATGCATATTTTACTGCAGAGGATATAATACACAAATACATCACTCTCCACAGCAGAACCAAAAGTGTATTACACAGAAAATCAATCTGCAAAGCCATACAACCACCAAAGCCATTGCCTTTTTCTTTTTTGCTAGTTCCTGCTCACCAGTTTTCAACCTTTAAGTGCAATAATAATATTGAATGGGTCCATTTTATTTACTTACCTCCTTTAAGATAATGCAACGGTTTATCAACATGTCTGCACGCTCATACCTTCTCCATTTGAATTAATGAATTCCCTTAACCCCACAAAAATGACAAGCTATGTTCATTCTGTACTGTTTGTACTTTTTACTATTTCTGAACTAAATTTGTTCAAAAATTTTTTTGTATAATCACTGACAGAAATTCCAGAGAACACACAGCCACAAAATTCCTCTTCAAGACTTTAAAAAGCATGCCAATGTAGAGAAGAGGTCTAATGATCACATCAGCTCATCATCAACAGACACAAACATATCCTTCTAAAATAGACTTGAATTACACGTTAATAAGCATCTAAACTGTGTGGAGCTATTTCTATCCTGTGACCTAGTATTTCTTGAAAGCTTGATGAAACATAAGCACAGCAAAAGAGAAATGTTGCTGCAATTGCATGAAATAGGAAGTAATCAGGGGTCTGCCTAGTTGTAGTTGCACCATCTAAATGTGGAAGACAACTCTGACCACTGGGAAGTGATTACTAAGCACACAGGCAGCTGCATGGACATGTTCTCTTTCCCAAAGCATCTTCCAAACCCTTTGCCTGCTGCAGAGCCTGCCAGACAATGTGTAATTTGTGACTGTGTCCGTGGGCCAATGACCCACTATGTTCTTCACAGCTGCTGCCTGCTGACATGGGTGGGTTTGCCCCTACCTTAATTCAGGCCAGTTTAAACAAGCTTTCCATGTGGTCAACAGGCTGAAATGGGCAGCTCATCCCACCTTAGAGTCTTATGTTGCTGTTCTCTAGAGATGTCCCTGCCCACACAGGCAACTCCAGCAACCAACAGAAACAAAGGAATCCCATATAAACTTACTCCATGGGTAAGACAGATGCTGTGTTCAGGCATCAGGCTGCAGTTGGGGTCTTAGAAGGGTCTAGCTCAGACAGCAGTAAACACAGCATCCACTGAAGTCTCTGCTAGGTGCTTCTGGACTTTAGGAGAGTCCCCCTAAATAACCACTGGGCTAGTCAATAGTCCCTGCTGGGCATTAGCATTCTTACTCTATCCTTAAAAGTGGTGGGTTTTGTATCTTCTTACTTTTATCTACATGGATTTGATCCACTGGTGAATAACAGAAAACCTTGTAACATTTAGACAGCCAGCTTATGATATGGATGTTTCAGGTACTAGTGTGCCTACATCACAAAGCTGCTAAGCTGTAGCTTGAAATTCCTATTGCACTGTACAAGAACAAGAGAATAGTCTGTACAACTGAACAGCAACAAACTTGAAAGGAGGAAATACTTGTTTCAAACAACATGTAATTGGACCTTGGAGCTCATTATGACAGGATGTTACTGGGGTTATGGTCTTATGAGAGCGTAGGCATGTACTGCAACAGTAGTAATATCCAGGCTTGTAATAGTTAATGCTTAAAGGAAGAGTATGGGAACCAAAATGAAACCTTATGCTTCAGGATTTAAAGCAATCTCAATTTACGAAGAGAGGTCTTTTCTGAGTGTGATGAAAAGAGGGAGGAATTATCCACCTCTGCCTGCTCTGAGCTGCTGAAATATTTCTCTGAAATACCTCACTCTGGATGTTGTTGAAAATAAAAGTACTATATTGGATGGATCTCAGATTTGATCCAGGCTGGTATTTATGTCACCAAATATCTCCTGCATATTGCACTGTTGATTGTATACTACAATAAATTGTACTGTATGCAAGGTAGTTTTCTTTAAGGACAGAATATTCAGATGGATTAACTAACTACTTGTTTATTTGTTTACTTTAGTGTCAGAGATGTCTTTTAAAGCCACATATATATTCATTCCACATGAAGTGCCCTTAGACTTTGGAGCTCATAATCACACCATCTCCCTGGGGTACGTACATAAGAAAAGATTCTGTATTTTTAGCTGTCTCTGAGGATCACAGAGATCACAGTTCAAGCAGTTTAGGCAAGGATATTCCTCTGGGAAAAATGGTAGGGTGTGAACAATTCCCACTGACACTGTCAGAGACAGTACATGCAAAATGATGGTGCATGCAGCCCAAAGAAAATGCTAAGGGCAACAAGGGAGGGTGGCACATACCCACAGAGGTTTCAGCCATATTAAAATAAGATGGGTTATTGTTAGTGCGAGGTGAGAAAATTTCCCCTCATCAATTAACAGAAGGCCTGGAATACAGAATATGCTGAGTTATGTATTTTGCTGGGGGAATAACTGGAAATATTTTCTAATTGAAAAGGAGACAAGTGGATTTAAAACATATCGTGTTTTCAGACGACTACATTTCCTCTGTATGGAAGAAGAGGTATAAATATTGCATTTGAAAAATGTCATGTTGATAAAAAAGCTACAGTTTCACCAATATAAAATATGAATGTAAACAACATGTCTGTCAGACATGGCTATAACATACTGCTTAGCACTGCTAACTTATAATATGCACCTATAATTGTTAGTCCTCTTAATGAAAGAAAGACACTGCATAAATTCTTGAACACATGTTTCGCTTTTCCAGCTGCCTTGTGCTGTAGAACATCATGCTAACAAGAAGTGATGCTAACAAGAAGCTAAAACCAGTGTAGCAAATGGGGCATTTAAATATATATAAACATACAGACATTCATATATAAATAGAAACTAGCTATTTTGGGGAAATGAATGGATCCCTAGACAGACATATTTCAGTTTAATATTACCTATATTTTCCTACATGGTAACCATTACAGTCCTGCTTAATCAGAAAAAAAAAATTGTTATGCTCACTGCTAAAACGGAAAGTCAATATTCAGCTATCATCTCTTTTACGTTCAATATGAAATTTTGTCTGTCAAGCACAGGGAGGAAAAAGTAAATTACTTTTGACTAGTATTTCTTCAGTCACTTCAAATCGAGACTTGACACCTATATGTGTTAGTAAAAGGTGTGTGTGCTCATGTTCAGACCAGTTCCATAAAGACTGCCAGCATACAATGGCTAACAAGGTCAGAAACTCTGTGATTTAATGATTAATAAAAGGGCATATTTTAATACCATCTTCAAATGTATTGTACTTGCATTGTCTCAAAGAGGTTATTTTTCGTTCTTTCCTGTGCCAAAATCCACATTTTCTGTTGTGGTTTTCAGTCTCGACTCAAGTACAAAGCATCAACATCATTATTTACTGGGAACTGAAGCCCAATACTGCTGCAGGGTGGCATACTTCTATCTAACCAGCACATCATAAAAATGGTATTCTGTTTGCACTGTGCACTAAATACTGACTGCCTGGTCATATGCAAGCATTAAGCTATCATCTTTCTTCTGAAACAGGAACAGAAAACTAAAAACAAACCAAAGGGACCTCAATAAAACAGACTGAGATGTTCAATACCTGATGATGATCACTAAGAAGTCTGTAAGCTTGACTATCTGATTAAACAGAGAGGGAAAAATGACCCTTTGAACTTATAACCCGCTGGGGGTGGTTTCTACTGCAGTAACACCCCATTTAAACCCTGTGGCTACAGTACATCTGCGGTTCACTGGCTATAATTACAGCTTTAATACTGTAACTGTAGCAAACAAGTCCCATGGTGTATTAGAGCAAACACACGAGGCATTTTGTCCTCTCGACTACAGCCCGTTTAATGGCATCTCAGGCTCCAGCACATAAGTCTGCTCTTGGCCATGCACTCCCAAGCAGTTAAAGTTGGCCTGAACCAGTTCCAGAGGAACACCGATCCAGCCCAACTGGGCATTGGACAATTACTTGAGAATATCATTTAGGGCTGAAACTGATATTTATCTAGTGATTGAAATCAGTTGGGAACTCAGATACTGTTGTGTCAGCATTATGTCTTTCCTGGAGCCTTCGGCACTGTTGGTTTGGCTTCTTCCTACACTGGGCATTTACAGCTGGGCTGACGTGGCAGCTGAAGAAGCAGCACACTGAGTCTATTTGTTTGTGTTTTTTATTATACTTCTCTCTTTATCCTGGCCTCTCTCCTGAAAAAAAAACAAACACAACCCACATCAGGAGAACTGAACTCACT
The DNA here is from genome assembly GCA_013398615.1 of Brachypodius melanocephalos. NCBI lineage: Eukaryota > Metazoa > Chordata > Aves > Passeriformes > Pycnonotidae > Brachypodius > Brachypodius melanocephalos. The sequence goes on along the minus strand of VZSR01001283.1, from coordinate 19,753,003 downwards.
TTGACTATCCTTTCCCTTCCTTTTTAGAAGTCTGCCCATGCTCCCCCCTTCCTGTGCATTGCAGGCAGGAGTCCAGCCCGGAGCCAGGGACTCACTTTGAGCCTCTTTTGTTGGACATGTTGCAATGTGCAGCCTCATCTCTGTAACTTCCCAAAGAGAAATTGGTGTGTACTTAGGGTAAGTGACCTGGGAAAATATTTTAAATGTGGTGTTTCCCCCGGCCTTGATCAGTTGTCCTGGCTTTACCTCTGCTGCTAAGGACTGGCCAATGGAGCTCCTGCTGCCATGTCTCATGATCCATGTATGTAGATCCCTGCAATCCTCCTTTTACTGAGAGGTTTCATCCAGCCAGCCCTGTGCAGAGGACCAACTTTGAATAGTTTGAGTCTACCTTAAATTCCGCACTAAAATGAGTCATTAGCAGTCATACCCTTCTCCTGACCTTCAGAGGAAGAGCCAATTTTGTTTTCCAAGTAGGATTTCACTTTTGCGTTCCTTCATAAAATTACAATTTTTCCAGTTTTCTGATTGTATCACTTGGTCAGTGAAACTTCACAGTCCTGCCAATGCTCCTGCCTACCACAGCTGGACATTTTTCTTACAGACTTTTTATCTTCTTCTTCCATCTTCTTTAAAAACCACTATTCAGTTTTCTTCCACACAGCATATTTATCCAAATGTAGAATGACCCTAAATACAAAGAAGACCTGACATTTTGCCTATGAGGTGGAAATAGGCACCAGTCTTTAAAGCAAGGCCCTTGCTTTGCTCCTCCATCCATCCTTGGACTTCTGCTTCTCTGTACCCCGCTCTCTTACACAGCTCCTGCCTTGTAACTGTCCTCTACCATCACCATAAAACACCTGCATCTGCATTCCCATTTTTTCAGCTGGAAAGCCCAGGGACACTGCTCTATTCCTACAGGCATTGCAGAGGCTAGAAGGGGGCATGCTGTTTACTTGTCTGCGTGTTAAGTAAAAAGTCCAAATTCCTGACCACAAAAAAACCCATGGTGAATATAAGGCAAGTATATTCTTAGGGTGACTATTTGGAAAAAAAAAAAAAAAAAAGTTTTGTTGGGGTTTTGTTGTTGTTGTTGTTGTTTATTTGTTTTTATGGAGGAGAAATGGTAGATTTAACAGATATGGAACAGTAGCTTACACCCCAGCCAGGGTCTGGTGGGAGCTGTTTCCCAGCTGCAGCTAGAGAGTGAATCAAAGACAGCCACTTACAGCCTCATACCACAACTACCAGCCAAAGCAGCCATGGACATCTCCTTAAAATACTGGAAGAGTACTTGGCACTCAGATTAGTCAAGGGAAAGAGCCTGCACATGAATATTTAGATGTCCACTACATATCCTCAAAATAATGTAGGTTAGAACTTTAAAAACAATATATTGCCTTGAATAATAATAGTTCACAGGATTGCAAGCACCTTTCAGCCTAAGTTATCAAAACACTACAAAGGCAGTTTAGTAAGTATCATTATATGTATTCAACTGTGACATAACAGTGACTTTGTGTCAGCTATAACTGGAGAACAATCCAATAGTTACCCATTATTCAGCTTCCCAAAATAACCTGCAACTCTCTAAGCAGCTCTAACAGGAGAACAAAGTTACAAATGGGGCAACTGAAATATTCACCCAACAGTAACTGTAAGAGTTTATTCTCCTAATGGACAGAGCTACCACGTCATTGCACACACACTGCAAATAATGACAACTTGTATCGACACAGAATCTTTCACCCTGGATGTTCACGAACTCCGCAGGAACATCTGAGAACTGCCACATGGCAGCACAACACAGCCATCTCTGGGAAGGAATGCGAGCAGCATACTGAAGCAGAAAATCAGAGAAAAAACCTACACAAGCATTAGTTTTTTGTCTAAAGGAAATATGAAAAAGAGCATAAATTCTCAGTGTAGAAATATAGCAGAGCTCATTTTGGTAGGTAACATGAAAGTTACGGTGAGACAATCAGTTGAAGAATTCAGGGGTTTCCTAAACAAACACAAAAGCCAGGGCCCCAGCAGGTGGCCAAGTTTGATATTCAAATCTAACATTTTACATGTGGAGTTTTCATCAGGACAAGGTTACCACATGATGGACAATCTGTATATATTTGCAGATGTGGCATGCAGGGAAGTCAAACCTGGGCAAGAAGCATAATTCACAGCAATCTCTCTGCCCGAGAATAGCTGAAGGCAATGTCCAATCAAAGTACTGTCAGTGCAGCACTCGGCGAATAAATGAGTTGCTTTGACAGGAAATTCCAACAGCAATTTTAATTCTGATCAGGCTTCAGGAAGTGGAAAGAATAAAAACACATCAATTATAGTGACAGGAAGTTTTAAATCACATGGCAAGCAGCTGCTGCCAAAGGACATGTCTGCCAGCTTTGTTAAGAAGTATGGTATTTTGGTGCAACCAAAATTTTACACCAAAGTTTTACAGGCTGACATCAGTCTCTAATTGCATGTTATCTCACTACAAGGGTAAGGAAAATGACACAGTACAGACAGCACACCACCATTTCAACAAATCAGAGAGACCACTTTTTTTTTTCTTTTTTTTTTTTTTTTTTTTTCTTTCTAAATCCTGACCCAAACTGGGCATATTTATAACAACTCCAAAACACACCACCAGTGATGACATGGAGCACACGCACATCTATCTCAGCAAAGCAGGCTATCCCTGCAGCAAGGTAAAGAGACCATCCTTTCCTGAGTCAGCCTCTGGCTGCAGAGCAATCAGCACTTTAATCATTCTACATGCACTACCTTTTCTCATTAATCCATGTTGTAAACAGTGACCACCGCAGTGAATCAGTGGTGCACTGAGAACATGCCTGAAGTTTGCTACCAAGGCTGACATTTGTTGATGCTCTTACTGTACTTTGCAGGCTCAGTCCACCAAACAGCTTCCTTCAGTTTTATGGATGCTTTTCTGTGTTCCCTGTGCAGTACCACGTAACACCAACGAATTCTAGGCCAGATTTCTCATCACAGAATCACAGTCACAGAATATTGAGGGTTGGGAGGGACCTCTGGAGATCATCCAACCCAACTCCCCTGCCAAGGCAGGGACACCAGATCAGGTTACACAGGAATGCAGTCAGGCAGAACCTAACTAAGCTGGTCTGGGAATGGGATGGTGGGCCTCGGGTGGGCAGCAGGCTACAGGCTACGTTGCTGATTTGCCTCTAGGGGATCATGCTTCAAATGGCTCTCACTCAGGAAAAGTCATTCAAATGGATGCAAATTGTTCTGGCCTCACTTTCAGGTACACTGAAGGTATCTTATACAGCTTTGGGATGGAGAAGGGCATTAAAGCTAATGTAAATGTGATTTATAGTCTAGCACAATGCTGTAAAGCAGCCCAGCTATACAGAAGATTTGGAACACTGAAATAATATCTTGATCTCAGTTTTATCAACAGGTATTTTGTAATTGGCTTTAGCAAGCATTTCTCTGCTAGAGTCCAAGAAAGAAATTGTTATTGCTGCCTACATAACACACATCTACAGGAGGTTAGTAGGATGTGACAAGTCATTCAAGGCAAAGTGACCAAAGAAGTGTATTGAGCAGGCAAACATTGATTGACTCATACCCTACGTGGATAACTGATTTATATCCCTCACAAGTGAATTATATCCTCTGCTGTACAGCTTTCTGGCTCAAACAACTCCTGCTGTCCCTTCACTGAAATCACCAAGAGGGCCAAGGGGTTCAGATCTGAAGACTGTTTCAGGGTGGGCAAGTATAGGACAGAAAAGTTTGCCCTCAGAAAAAGAAATACTCATGAGTTTTGCTATTCACATGGACACAGATAGTACAGTACTTTTTAAAGTACTTTCTAAACTGCAGAAAAAAAATCAAAAATGACAGAAATATTTATGCTGATTTAGCAAAGGTCACCAAAAAAGTGTGTCAATTTAACAATACTGGCAAGCTTTGTATAAAGTTTTGCTTTTCAAAGAGAACACTTTTCAGTATAAAGACTACTGGAGGAAAGACTTAAACTAACTCTACATAAAATTTTTCATTATGTCTTTGGAAACAGTGTGAATACTGGATTCCAAAACAAAGAAAAAAAACCTGTCAAGATAAGACATGATACATATCTTTTTATTTCATTTTAACTTCTACTTAAATAGTAAAAGAAGCTAAAACATGAAAGTGCTCATAGCTTCCTGCATAATTATCCACATTCGGATTTCTCCTCAGGAGAGATTCTGTGGGCTTTGATCCAGGGATTTTGAAGCATTTAAGGGAAATAGAAGAGCCAAATCTCCTATTTCTTCTGAAGAAAATATAATATAATTTGGTTATGAATTTGAGGATGTTCCACACACGGACAATCTGGCCTGAAGCCAGAGACAAGGAAAAATACAAGCAGACTTATTAAACGCCCATTATTTTTGTATGTCTGTTTCTATTACTTTTTATTTTTGTAAGATTATCTTTATTTTCTGACAGAACCAGTGTTTTCAATCCAAAGAACACTTAAGGACATCCTTATTAGTATCTTGCTAATTGTCAATATTTTTCAAAACGACCCTATTTCACCCTAAAATGACATCAGTCTATGTACACACAGATTAAAGGTGAACATGGTGGTGCTACAGGGTTGATGGTTAGACTTGATGATGCTAGAGATTTTTTCCAACCTTAACAATTCCACGATTCTATGATTTGTATATACAGACAGGTATGTACAATTCCTGCTAATGACCACTCTGTCTCAATCACTTTGTGCTTCAGTAACTATCTTAAACAGGCAAAATAGTAAGTGGCACAGATTTCCTGTTTCTGCTCCCCACTACTGTCCCGCCAACAGTTACGAGTGTATGTGTATAGACCTGCTTCCAAAATCCAGAAATGGCCTTAATCATCCAAGAGTTTCCCACTTAGGTAAACTAGAAGTGTACCTTGAAGGACAAGTGTCCTATGGCACACCACTGGATGTGTGCTTGGCTACATTCATTCCCTATCAAAATGTTCTTAGCAGCATCATTTTCCACAGTTTTCCTTGTTCTGCATAAGGGCTGGGGCAGGCAGTGTTGTACTTCAACTGAGCTGAGAAAGGCTCCCTTTTTCACCCTAGGATCGCTCTTCAAGGCTGTGTTTCTGTGGCAGTTTCACATGCCAATAAAACCTGCTACAGATCCAACTCTCATGCATCTTCCTCCTTTTTTAATTAGCCACTTTGTGCAACATATCTACAAACCATGGGAAAAAATCTTTGGTTTCAGTCATCTGACTTTCCTCCTTGGTTTCTTCTGTTTTTTAGCAGTAAGACTACAAAGAGCACCTGGACTCCTACACTTTCTTATGACCCTGCCTTTCTGCTTCAAAGGACCCACTGGTTCCCTGTCAGTACTCACAGGCTGATGACACACTAAGAGCATGTCACGGGTGCACACAACTCAGTCCTTCTAGTCCCAGTCTTTAGCCCTTCTCAGGTTTCTTTTATTTTGTTCCCAAAACTGCTTATCAAAAGTAACTCCAGGAACAAAGGGCAGTAGTTAAACATAATGTCATTTTAGAGCTGGAGAGCACAGGAATACAGACCAATGCCTAGCAGCTGGACCACTCGACAACACTAACCAAAGGCGAAGAGCAGCACTGATTTACCAGGAGGTGAGTTACAGAGCCTTGGATGTCCTGACTGATAGTGCATACTGAAGTGCATACCCCCAGGAAGTATGACAAAATTATTCATTGTTACAGCTGTGTGATCTTCCCTTCATGTGGCTCTGCCTATGTCCAGAGAAACTTCCACACCACAACGCACAGGGTGGCAGTTCTGAGACTGCCACCTTCATGCTCACACTAAATGTAAGTTGTTCTGGTTTACACTGCACAGAATCTAGCCCACCAGCTGACAACAGACCCCCAGGGACAGAACCTGACACTCAGCTGCTGGTACATTTAGTCCAAGAGCTCCCTGTGCTAGCTGACAGAAGCTCAACCTTCCCTGAAGGGTACATTGCAGCTTATCAGAACAAGTTTATTTGATTTGCTCTAATGAACAAAGCTTCATTGGAGACTGCAGTCAGAGCATCTGGAATCAGGAGCAATGAAACAAGATGACTCATTATCTGTGGTCAGGTTTTTTTCCCGTGTAGGACAGTCAGCTCCTCATATCCATTCCTTCTGTTACCTCCAGGAGTAGCCTGTTAATTTCTGAGGAAAATACAAATATGTCTTTGTGGTTTTCAGGACTTCCTCCACTTTCTTCCAAGTATGTCTTCATTTCATTCCTTTTCATTTTTTCCACTCTTTACAATCTAGGATTTATCCACCTTCTTTCTCTGTTCATCACGCTTTCTTTTTCATGCCTATCACCAGGAACTATTCAGCTTTGATGCTCTTCATCTCTTTAGCTCTTTTTCATTCCACCAAGTGCCAAATGTCACATCGTTCAGCATTTTCTCCAAAGACTTTTCTGATTTAGACTGTGACTGGTCCTCTCCAGTGTCATTTTGTTTCTTCATCAGTTCAAGAAAAACATTTATGGTGATTTACTGTTGTCATTACTATTGGCTAAACCTTAGAAAACTGTGTTAAAGATCACAGGTGGATTCAACAGTGAGATCCCCCTTCCAAAACAACAGTCTCATCCCCAGGTAACCACTGATTATTTGTTTTCCAGCTGATACACTGATACTCCTGGAAAGCCTCTTCTTTTTGTCACCTTCCAGTGAGATTGTACCAAAGGCTCTCCCAGCCTCACTGAGCTGATCAATGATATAAAACAGTGACGGTGGTACAGGGTGATTTTGTAACCAGTTTCCTATCCAATTCCTCACAACTATTAAAACAAGACACATTATTTATGGAGATGCCTTTCAACATTCATCTCAGTTTTCCAGTCTCTGCGAAACCACTGGAAGTCTGTAGTCTCCATTGCAGATATTTCTTCAGGGATCATGCTACACCATGTAGAGATGTGAGTTGTTCCTAAGTCCTGTTCCTCTGGTCCAAGACATCTTGCTTCATTCATTCTTTCCCTGAGGAACTTGTTCAGGATTCTTGCACAACTGAGATCTCACTATCCAAAGAACCACAAAAACACAGCTCTGTGTTTCAGTCTGGCCACACCCAGACTCAGGATTTTGAAAAGTGCTTAAAACAAATGAAGAGCCTACGTCTTCTAGCAAGAGCTTACTTCTGGACAGAAGAAATAATGAATGACAGCTTGCAGGAAAAGGACACAGGTCACTGCACTTTGTAGAGACCCTGAGTGAAAGCCCTAACACACAAGAGATTCAGAAGACCAAAATTCCACTAACTCTAACCAGCCATGGGAATGACCCAGCTTGTTGCAGTGTCTCAGCATGTCTCATAAAATGCACTGAAACATTTGCTAACGAGGCTATCTGCATGTTATTGTTCATTTTTATTACAGCAGCACTAGGAGTGCCCATCAATATCAGGACCTTGTGCTTGGTACAGATGTCAGTGTGTAAACCAAAGGAGAACACATTCAACTCTCTACCCCCAACAGAAGCAGTCAAATAACAAGACCCTTTCATGTCAGTGTGCCATTTGTACAGACAAATGCTCAGCAGCATGGGTCATAAAAGCTAGTCCACAAGGACTGCTTCAAGGGAAAAAAAAGATTCTGAAATTTATTTTAAGATTCGTATCTATGCATCCATGCCTGTGCATTTAACCATATAAATATTTCACTTAAGTGTAAGAAACCTGCTTTTAAAAACTTCACCACTGTGTCATACCATGGAAACTACCTCAGGGCTACTAGGAAGGGGGTTCAAACATCCCTCTTATAAAACACATCATTATGCATTAGAGGAAACTTCATTCAACAGAGAAGAATGGCACACCAGCTGGAGGTGAACACCATAAACCACATAAAGTTTTAATTAAATTCATTAAAAATTCTTTGTCTCTCACTGTGTTTGGAGGCAGATAGAACGCTTTAACAATGGCCAGCACACAATCAGGTTTGTCAAAACTAATAATAATACAAAAGCATTTGCTTACCCTGGGACATTTTGAAAAAGTTTGAGTAACTGTATTATTTTTAATACAGGACATTTATAAATTATTGCAAGATGTGGCCAGCATTGGAGCAGAGTTGCTGTTTCTATTGTTCATTGGATTGATAAAAGGTGTTAATAATAAAATGCACATTTTTAGCAGTTGCCAAAGTGAATCAACCTGGAATACAGGGAAGAAGCATATTTTCCCCTTAAAACACATATATGTGTATGTAACACATATATTTAGTAGGACCTGTTGCAATAAAACAAGGGGCTATAACTTTAAACTGAAAGATATAAGGAAAGGTTTTTTCACAAGAAGAGTGGTCAAACACTGGTGCAGGTTGCCCAGAGAGGTGGCAGATGCCCCATCCCTGGAACCATTAAAGGTCAGGCTGCACAGGGTTCTAAGCACACTGATCTAACTGAAGATTTCCTGTTGCAAGGGGGTTGGATTAAATGACATTTAAAGGTCCCTTCCAACCCAAACAAGTCTATGATATACCAACACATTTTTCATGATCAGTATTTCTTTACAGCATGTTTTCTATATTCTATACTGATAAGTGTGAAAAATAAACACATTTCCTGCCCTTCAGAGCTTGCAGTCTATCAGCAAAACAGGATACAAAAAATTGAAGTCACAGCACCAGATCCCCACCTGCAAACACACGCATGTCTGATATCGGACAATCAAATATGTCAGAGGATTAATGATGAGCACAGAACATGCATAAATATTTGCAGGATTTGGCCTGCTAACCAGGGTAAAAGAGGATAGCTATTTGATTGCCTGGCTCTTATGTAAATGACTGTTTTTCAAAGCAGGAAAGCCTAGCAAAATACTTTTGTATTTAATCAAATACAAATAAAATGATTCTACAATGTACTGAAGAGCTTCACATCATGAGTCACTGACAATGTCAGCTATTTAGGCTCATGGCAAGCACTTAATTTGGTCCCAGTCCAGATCCCATTTTAGTCAGTGGGAGTCTTTTCCCTGATTGCGACACGAGCTTTTGTTACTAAATTACCTCAAGCTGATGAACAGTGAAACAGAAAAGGTACTTTTACTAACCTTTTCTAATCTAGATTCATTCAGGATAATCACAAACTTGTACCAACTAATTCAGTAATTAGATCTGAAAACATCCTCGCTGCATTGCTAATACCTAAGTGTTGGGTATTCATGTTTTACACTTCTTCAAGACACTTGAATACAAGAAATATCACAGGCCAAATGAACACTCCCACAACCTATGTGTGATATGGCTGAAAGTGATGAAAGAAGAGATGAAAGCATATATTCCCCATCCTACACTTCAGTAAACAAAATGTAGTTTTGTCCATTTCACAGTCATGGTGCTATAATTTCTAGATCTAGATAAGTATCCACTTGATGCTTAGCACTCTTCAGGGGAAGGAATTTGATGGGCTTTACTGTATGGCAAAACCTCTGAGCAAAACAGGACAGAAACATGCATTTGAGGAAGTACACAGTATGCAAACTAGACTGATGTATCAAAATAAATGTTAGCACATAAAATGTAGCATTGGGTCTACACAGTAAAGTCCTCTGAATAGTAGGAAAACACTACTTAATTGAAGATATGAAAGAAGAAAGTAATTTTTCTGGTTTTTTTTTCTCTATCCTGCTGTCTTTATCAGCTGGGAAAGTGCTGTCCTCAATTACATTGGTTTCAGAGGAAAATAAGATACCTGCTTTTTCACTTTTCTTCCACAGAGGCCCAAGGAGCAACTTAAGAGTGGAAAAGCTAAGAGATGAAGGAGCTCAAGAAAAATAGCAGTAACTAACAGTAGTTCCAAAACTGTTTCAAGGGATGACAGGAAAACACTTCATAATGCACTTGCCCGTATTCCCATCACGAAATGGTGGGAATTACCTAAACTCAATCACCTGAAAACAAAGGTTATAATTTTAATGTATTGAATAGAAGATAATTTTTCCAGTGTTATGATAAATACAGTAGATAGGGTAAATCACCTTCTGGGAGGTTCTGTCTCACTCTTTTGACTATGGAAAGCTTACACAAACAGGCCAGGCTGCTCAAGATAGAGCTATTGCATGTGATTACACTGAACTAATGAAGTGTCTCAACAAGGATGCAGCTGGTTAGCTTGAGTACTAGCACTAGTCATGCTGCCAGATCAGACAGTTCTGTGACAGCTAACAATCCCAGTAAATTAGGCTGTTGTGAGTTCACTTAGTTCATATTTAAGTTTTTAGTGGTCTCTGCTACGGGGAAATGAGGAGATGGGTCTATGTCTCTGCATTGATTGCAACTCAGTTTGTGACTAGCTCTGAATTACACGTATAGACTGTAACAAAGATAAAACTCCTGAGATTCACCCCATTGCTCTGAGCCCAAGAGTATCACTTGGCAGGCAGTGAGATCTTGTAGTGGTCAGCTTTATGTGCCCATCCATAAGTGTCTGTAAATCTACAGACATAATATAGATAGGTAATACATTATGCAAACATTGCATCTAGAGCTGTGCCTATAAGTAAATATTTAAAGTATCTGCAACTTTTAAACACAGTTCTGTCCCTAGACTAGAGAGACAATAAGAGAAAAGAGAGATCAGATTCACCTCCTGTTCACTCTCTGCCTCCATCCTGTTACAGCCTAGGAATGGTAGAACAGATGTTTCCCAAGTGCACAGTGTCATGGTGCACTTGTGCCTGCACACTCCACCCTAACTCTGTCCAACTTCTGTTCCATTCTTGAAAATGGAAGTTCACTGTTCACTAGACACCTTTTCATGAGTGCACAAATGAGAACCAGATGTCAATTTGTTATATCTTTGTGTAAACAATAGCTCTTAGATCCCTAAAATGTATGTAAACACCTAACTCTTAGGAACCCTGCCTACCTGGAAATCCTGAATCCAAGCTTTCTGCAATACCCAATCTAGCAAAGAGGAAAAGGCAGATCATAAGAGATGCTCACTCCTAATCAGTGCAAACTGTGAGCATGTTACAGCACACCCAGTTCACATCTGGACCAAATTAACTAGTTCCACTGGTCTGGAAACTTGGGCACAGACTGAAGGACAGTATGGGCTAGGGTCCATATCCCTCTCACAAGACTGTGTTGGGTTCAGCTCTTTTGGCTTCAACTATCCTCCCATGTGAATCCCAGCACATCTCATGCCACAGGTAGGACGTCTGTGAAACACATGCAGGAGGAGTTTGTGCTATCTCACTGTGTAAGATGCTGTGTTTTCAACCTGCATGTTATCTGTGATGCAATACCAGCACACAGAGAATTCTTCATGTAGTCACAAGCGAGATCTTTAGCCCTTTCTGTGTTTCACAGCAGATGAGTGGCTGTTTTGAGTGAGTTGTTCAGTGAGTAACTGGTGCCTAGGAGAGACAGAGTGAACATCCAAGAGGAGATGACAAGAAAGAAAATATGAAACAACCATGATCAAGGGTTAAAATTTCAAAAACTCTCTAGCTGTGCAGCTGAGGCAAGACTTTCAAAGAAGTTCAGCTCCAAACCAAGCAGTGAATTCTGAGAGAGTCCCCAAAACCCAGCAGCTGCTACTGAGATCAGTGAGTCTATTCATAAGCACAGAGATCTGCTTGTGCCAATCACAGAGGAGCTGAACCCATACTGAGCTTGGATGTAGCAAACTTCACAACACAATTGGGGTGAGGAAAAAAAAGGAGTATCCACAGCAACAACATGCAATTAGAGACTTAAAATAAGTGTGAAGCTTCGTGGCTCAAGCTCAACACATTTCAGAAAAATAATGATTATGTTTTCACTTCCTGTGTGCTTTAAGCAGGGTATTAGCTTGCAGGAAGAGAGAGTGCTGGTTTGGAGGTTTACGGCTAGGACATACATCTGAAGTAATTGTGGCTCAGAGTGAATACATGCTAAGTTTATTTTAAATAAGATAGATGGACAAGTGACAGCCAGGGTCTGGTTGAAAAGTGGCATTATTTGTGGAGACAGTCTATTGTATTGCAGCAAAAGAGAATTCCATCTTCTATTAATAGTGGCCAGTGGGAATTCATGCTGAGACTTTTACTTCACTGACATACCCATTTCATTAAAGGTTTCTTCATCCAGATCCTTTCCTCAGTTTTCAGAGTAACTCTTGGTGTCTGTGAGTGAGCAAAAGAGTTCTCTGGAAAGAATCCAGCTACTACTGATTTTGAGCAGGGATTCTCAAATATTACATACAGATGAGATCACAGTTTGCCATTATAGTAAATATAGCATGGCCTTACATGACCTTGGGAGGGAGAAGGGGGTCCTGGAGTGCCACTGCAGGGCTCTGCCCAGGTGCTCAGGTCAGAATGTAGGACACACCTGGTGAACAAAGACCCAGCTTGGGGTGCACCCCCATTCATCTCCAAGGACAGCAGTCATGTGCGGTGTGCCAAATTCTTTAGTCCACCCAGCCCAGCCACTTGGCTCCCTCTCCAGTCAGTCTGAGGGCAAGCAGCTGACACTGCTCTATCCAAGGCAGGTGGCCTCTCCTATGGAAATGAGCCAATTAAAGGAGGCTACAGAGGGGCACAATTAGCCAGCTTCTTAGGCTGAGGGTCAGCTATAGAATTGAAGATAGAGAGGTGCTGAACAGGAGAATTTTCAGCTGCATAATTTTTGACCCAGTACATTAGTACTGTGGGTTAAAACAGAGGAGGGGATTTTGGCATGTGAACCTTTTTCATCTCTTAGAGTCCAAGTGTCAAGGATCAAATTGAGAAGTGTGAAGTAACCAAGCAGTTTTCTGTACATCTTTTTAGCACCACTAATGAAGGCCTTTCCACATTATGGCCTGTGTCTATTTCAGCCCTGATTTTGTATCTACTTACAGGATTAGAAAGATTAAGTGCTAATTAGTGCACTGAGGATTAATAACTGCTACTTCTGTAATGCACATTTTTCTTAATCTTGTCTTAAATTCTAGTGGAGATTGGTGGATGTTACAAAGCCAGAATTTGCCAAAGGTTACTAAACACATAATAGAAGGTGCTGGGCAGTATTTTTCTTGTATATACTGAATAGGCATCATCCATTAGTCTAAAGAAGGAATTACAGGAATGGCAGGAAAAAGCATGCTTTGTTTCTGAAGAAAACAAAAAGGCATGTCTTCATTGTTCTGTCGGAAGCACTGTTAACCCAAATTTCACCCTTTTTACATTTTAAGGTCTGAACCTTCTCATTTGAGCACTGTAATATGCATGCACATTGCTAATTGAAAGCATATTCAAACACTGCTGAAATTATACATAAAGTGATAACTAGGAACATGTGAAAACAGCAAATAGCGAAAAATGGGCCACTGTCATTCCACTGACTGTTGGCTGAGGAAATCATGGTGCTGTTCATTAGTGAGACAATTTCCTTGTTCTCATGTTAAAGCTAAGTTGCAACATACTAATAGTCATATATTTGCAAATAAGTTTAGAAATATTTTGTTGCTTGAGGGGAAAATTTAGCAAATCAGCTCAATACAGCAGTTGTTCATATGTAAAACATGGCCAGGATCTTTTCCAGAGAAGAAAGACTTAGAGGAAGGTTTTCATTTCCAGCCAACAAAGAATTCAATTTGCATACAGGTGTTACAGGGCATCTCTCTGAATTCATGGATCACTGCTAGTTTCAGATGTCAGGACACAGAGATGGGTCAAAGGCACTGTGAGATGACTTGCAGCTAGTTAAGGGAGCCTGAGGTCAGGGCTCTTAACATCAGCTCTCTTGTTTTCCATCAAACGACACCAGATGTACCAGGATCTCATTCAGTTACATTATTTCCCACTGCAACTACAGGAGCGGGTTGGTTTCCACACAAGGAGACTGACTACAATGCTTTTTGGATCATTCTAGGAGAGAAGAGCTCCCCATCTCTTGGCCGGAGGATGGGATCCACTTCCTTAAAAGCACAGAGCAAGGATCACCCATTAGGATCGAGAAGGCACAAGGAGGGGTGGCACAGCATTGTCCCTCTCCATGATGGCTGCAAAAGCTCTGAAGCAGTATTGTTTCCATGCACAGAAAAAAAAAATTGCACAACAGTCCCCTCCAAGGCAGCACAGGCCAAAAACTGATTCCTTGTTTCATCAAGAAGGCATTTAAGCTCTGGTTTGTTCCTCATCTTTTGTCGCCTGAATGGTTTAGGGAAGGCACAGTTCAGCTGTGACAAGTCTGTTCTTCTCTCCCCACCCTCACAAAGAATTACCAGATATACTTTCTTGGCTTGCATTTAATGCAGAGGTACCTTGTGCAAAAGAAACCAGAGTCTGCACAAGGTCAGGGACACTCTGGAGCAGGAAACTCCTATGTGTATGTGCCTGGTTTTCAGGAGACCTGCCCAAAATTTTGTTAAGATTATGGAGGAGCTGCAAAGAGTCAAGTTACTTGATCCCTGTGTAATGAAATGATCAAGAAAAAGCCTAAAATCTCTAAAGAGTTTTCTTTCTTCAGACCTCCAACTGTGTGTGACCAGAGGCAATCTTCTCTCTGTTAAACCAGTTCTTAGTAGATAACTCCCTGAGAATTACTGATGCTTAAAAAATTGTCAGATCTGCTTGTTCAAAACAGTTTAGCATTAAAAGGGCTCTCTGCATAAGATTATCTGAGAACCATCTTGAGAAAAGCCCCTTTCCAGAAGTCTTTAGAAAAAACCTGGAAGGAGAAACAGGGAATGGAAGCAAATACTGAAGCAATGACTGCTGATTAACATACTGGTGGGCCACCATTTAGAAATGGAATGGGACTGTCTTGCAGAAATCCTGAGCCCAACCTTGTTACATATTTTAGGAGAACAGACATTTGATGTCCCTTTCTGCACTCAAACACCAAAGCATCCATGACCAGACTGTGGCCTCTTCATTCTTCCTCCAAGAAGAAATCCTTACAAGTGTCAGATATATTTTTCTGCACAACAAAAACCTGAGAAACTAATTTCTAAAGCCAAGTCCTTATTCTAATTTTGTATCACATAAAATTATCATGAGCCAGGTGGTAAAGAAAGCCTTCAGAAGCATATATCCAATGTCTGTAGCTTGCTAGGAGTGAAATACAGACCCACCACGCCTGGTAGATGCCTGTTGTGGCTGTTCTGGAATATATGTATCTTAACAAACTGTACTTTACTTTAATTGTACTTCAAAAGGGGATTGTAATAGCAAGAGTTTGCACCTGATTTCACTAGTGATTTATTGCCCTGAATACCTATGACTGATTTTCCAAGGCTTTTTAACGTTTCTAAA
>VZSR01001283.1:19723906-19737720 GCA_013398615.1 Brachypodius melanocephalos | reverse complement strand
CTATGTAATGCCTTGGTCTCTTCTCACACTTCTTTCATCAGCACTTGCACTCATACATCTCAATCATACAACTCAAGCACCTTCTGTTAAGTATAATTCTTGTCTAAGAAAAAAGATCAGATGAATGTTTTTCCGTGGGTCACTCCAGCATCCCTGCATCCCTCCCTGCCAGCACCCCTGCATCCTGCCCTGCCAGCATCCCTGCATCCCTAGCATCCCTGCATCCCACCGGGCCAGCATCCCTGCATCCCTAGCATTCCTGCATCCCTCTCTGCCAGTATCCCTGCACCCTTAGCATCCCTACATCCCTAGCATTCCTGTACCCCTATCTGCCACCACCCCTGCATCCCTAGCATCCCTAGCATTCCTGCATCCCAGGCATCCCTGCATCCCTAGCATCCCTGCATCCCGCCCTGGCAGCATTCCTCAGCCGCGGCGCTTCACCGCTGCACCACCAGAGGGCACTGCCTGAACGCCTTTGAAAGATTTTTATGTCAAATTTAAATTAAAAAAAAAAAAATTAAAAACCCGCCTTGAAAACCTTGTTATTTAGAAAAGGCTATTCAGTTGTGACAGGAAGAGAGAGAAGAATTATTGAAAGACTGCTATACCACGCAATGCCTCAAATCTTTGCACTTCATTTTCATCTCATCCAATCTCATACAGTCTGGTACAACTGTACAAATTAAGCTTTGTTGATTTAATCAAACAAAGCCATCTCGAATCAGAGTGCTTATGCTAGCTATTGAGATCCACGTACAATTCTGATGGACTGCAGTCTGAGAAGAAAAGGCAAGCTGGGTTTTTACAGCTAACTGAGAACACCTAGTGATACATAGTACCGCTTAGGCTGGAGCATAGTATTTTACAAAATGACAAAGCATTATTACAAATTAGTGTCCATTAGTACAAATCCTAAGGCTCTTTCTCTTTAAAAAAGTCTCTGCTTTAACACTGATTCATCTTTAGGTTATCTTTTCTTTTAATAGTGATTTCTATCCTAGTTTTGCTTTTCAACACCTCCTTTTGTTTACAACAGAAGATCTTTGCTTTCCCCCTAGTTATGTCCAATTTCCATCACACATTATCATGTATCCTGACACATATGTTGCATGCATGGTAATGCACAACTGTGCATCTGCATTTCCCATTAAATGAGGTGTTCAGAGCTATTCTTGGGTCCAGACTTGTCCTCTTCAGACTGGAGCTGAGCTTACAATTCTCCGGGAGGGAAAAGCCAAAGTAAGCTCTTTAACTTAAACCCCACCTTCTGATCCATGAGCTCCAGCCAGACTGGCCATGGGAAAGCTCGAGTATGATCTCACTTAGTTCTGGGACTGGCTTTTCCAAAGTACAGTGTGCATTCACAAAGCTAGAGCTGAGCTACAGTCAAGCACAGCAAGGCACAGCAGGGCTGGGGCAGAGTTTGCTGGGCTAGAGGTCTGCACAGTATCCTAAAGCATGTACAGAGACAGATCTCACTGATTAAACCTAGAAATCTCAGACTCTGACAATAAAAGTAGAAATAGGTTTATCCAAGGATTTTATCACAGAAATGATAAAAATCCAGAGGCCTGACTTGCTTTCACAGCATTGGAGCTTGTCAGTCCTAGTCACAGATAACTTCCCAACCAATTACCAAAACTCAAAGTAGGCCACTGGCCTCACATGATGCCCACGTATCACTCTTTTAGACATAGGCACTTTGCTCAATAATGACAAACCTAAGTCAATATGGCTATAGAAAGTGCTTTCTTACCCAGTTTGTCAGTGAAGAGCTGGCCAATGCGATCAGTGGCACTTAGAGAATTTTGGAAGTAGATATTTAACATCTGGTATCACACACAGACCTGAACTCATGCATCTCATGAGCCTGACTGTGAGCAGAATTCCCTTCTCTTTCCTCACTGCTTTAAAAAGGGCATCTTTCAGGAACCTTAGTTCAGAGAATTACACTGTCAGACACATGCAGAAACCAACCCAGCCTCTGGAGCTCCACCTCCACTTTGCCACTTCATTCCAGCCTACTTCCAGATGGAGTAGAGAGCTTGTTTTTCTTTTTACTCTAATAGTCAGAACACCCTTAGTGCTTGAAAACGTCAGATAAACAGATGGATCACGGGTCTCAGTTGTGTTGTTTGCCAGAACTAGGCTCCATTTGTGATGCAGGATGAGGTTACCCTGCTCAGGAGGTGAGTATGGCAGATCATTTATTTTCTCCCATGAACAAACATCTGTTGATGATGACAAACTGATGAAGTGCCCATGACTTCCATTGTTTTAGAAAGCCAGATCTTGTACACAAGACCTACTCTCTCAGGAATGCATTTCTGACTAACCTATTTGCAGTGATGGTCTGTCAAGACAGAATGTGAGAACATCTCATTTTATCCACGAAGTAATTTCTACTTTACAAAAAAGAATTAACAACACTCCTGACACTGGACAGCAAAGCCAGAAAGCTCACAGAGTTTCTCCCTCTTGCAGCCCTCAGTTTCTGAGGGGACTCAAATCAGAGGAGTATCTCTCTTCTCTGGGAGATGTTACCTCCTGGCCCATTAAAGAGCAGAACAGTAAGCTGGAGGCACCTAGCAGAGCCTGAATGTGCAGACTGTTTTCTTGTCTGAAAAGATGGATTGCAGGCAGTCATACACAGCTCACTGCTGCACAGCAGGGAGGGACCCTCCTGGGCACAGGCCAGGCCGTGTTTTCTGTTTTCTCCTGGGTGCACCTTTAGCAAACAGCAGGTCTGCAGTGCTTTGGAGGGTTCAACCATTGAAGGCTACATGGGGCTGCCACTCCTGATGTGATGTGAGAGCCTCTGCACAATGAAGGAAGTGTCCCAGAGACCTCTCAATAAATATTTGGCACGGTCTAGGTCTTAATCAACTCCAGAATGGAAAATCAGAAGAAATAAAACATCTCTCAATGCCTACAAATACCTGAATTCAAGTTCAATTATAGCAGGAGAAAGGGGAAAGTGGGAAAGTAAAAAGCTCAGGATTTTTGCTCAGGCTCCAGAGCCAAGATCTGTATGTTTTTGAAGTCATTCTGCAAAGAAGAAAAGAAAAGGCTGAAGCTGACTGTGACCTAAATAAAGCAAAAGAATTAGTACTTGTGATCAAAGGATTGAATGATGCATATACACATCTCACTAAATAATAGAGTTGGTGGGGGAAATGACATGTCATTATTCCTCTGAAATAAAGCAAATTACCTGTTCTGAAAAGAGGAGTTAATCTGTTTTTATACAGTGAAGAATAATGCCACACGGTTTCTTCCAAAATTAGCAGCTGACAAGCTGAGACTTCAGAGCACATAGCATCTGGCTCTCTGGCACCACATGGACCTACCAGGGTGAACCCTTCCTTTCCTAGTTTTGTAAGGTTTGGTGGGCAATAGTCACTACACAAAGAACATCCACTGAGCTCCAGAACAGCAGTAGGTTTGAAGTACCTCAGAGTTTCTTTCTTGCTCACTAGAGAAGCAAATGCAGAAAACCTGATGAGGATATTTCTCATCAAAAAGCTGAAGAACTTCGAATGGAGTCAAAGTCCTCTTTTTTACCCATCTTTCCAACCAGCTGTACCTTTAGCTGTCTTCAAAACAAGAAGCAAGCATGGGACAATCTCATCCTAAAATTCTGCATTTTGACATTTCCAGTATTTAAGGCAGGCAGTGAAAAGTGAATTTCAAACGCTGACTCATCCAAGTAAATAAGTTTCTTGTTTTCTGTTCTCAAACTCTAAGGCTTCAGATGTTAAATAAGTGAGCCCATAACCATAGTAATGGCTGAAGAATTTATCTTGAAAAGATAATGGCTGTATTTTATCACATGAATGCATAGAAACAGTCTAGAGACTTCTCTAAGCTGGTCTCCTGAGAAATCTCTCTCTTCTGTTCATGTTTAGACTGACAGTATGAAGGGCTCAGCATACATAGAGAGGCATGGGAGACTGGAAACCTGGGAATTCATTTCCATCAGACCTGGGAGACCAAAACCACAGTGCTTATCCACCCCCTAGAGAATTTCCAATTAAATAGCCTCTCAATGGAATAACCAAACTTCCCTGAATCTCCTTTACTGATGCACAGCCACAGTCATATCCAAGTTATAGGCAGAGGTTCCTCAGCAGCAGATTGGAAAGGAAACATAAGTTAGTTACACTTTCTCTCCCTCACACATCTGAAGGAAGAGATTGGGTGATATTTCCTCTGTGTTTCAATAGGTAAAACACGACTATTTTTGATGTTTTCTCCTTGGCTATGGTGACAGAGAATAGGAAAATAACAAATCCAGTCACCAAACCCACATATTTGACCTCTTCCACCACAGTTTTGGCCCAGGCAGTTTAAAGTGCTTTGTATTTTATGTTTGTTCTTATCTTCTTTCACACCAATGAGGAATAAGTGACTTTCCTCTGTGCTGGGAGGACCAATTCAGACCACACTGCCTGTTTCCTCATTGTCCTTACTGCCAGGCTCCATGGCATCACAGTGCTGTTTGGGGTTTTCCCCTTGAAGGGTAGGAGACTGTCCTCTTGTCTAGAAAGATAAGGATTTTTTAATAGTTGAAGAGCTCCTTGGGAAAAAAGCAAGATGCTTCCCTAAGTGAGCCTGCCCTTTTCAGAAAGGCAGCTCAGCCTTTCTGATCAGTGCTGGAGTCAAGGGTCTGAGGGAGGCAAACACAAAGCCATGTCCTAAATTCCCCATATTCATAGGTTCTCACACTGGATAAAGGCCATGTGTCAGAGAGGAGGGACACCCTCTCCATCTGATCTAACAGTGAATTCATGATAATGCTCCAGGGTTGAGCATCAGCTGGTCTTCAGCAAAGACAAAGACTCAGGCGCAAAGCCCGTTTTCTCAAGGCTTCAGCAGCCCACAGAGAGACAAGCTGAGATGAGCTGGATTGACCCAGGGAGGCTTCTGAGACAGCTTCTCCCCAGGAGCAGGCAAAGCTCTCTGGACACGCTGCTCAAGCTGCATCATCCAAGCAAAACGGCTTGTCTGTGTTTGAAGGCACCATTTCAGTCCACAGATGACCAGGGTAAACTTGTGCTCCAGAAAAGTAGAATCTGAGCATCTAGCTCAGCAGTCTCTATTTCTGCTTCCTAAGGTAGACCTGGTAACCCAGTTGCAGGGAAAAAGAAAAAAAAAAAGAAAAAAGAAAAAAAAAAAAAAAAAAGAGCTGGCTATGTTGTTTATCACTCTATTCTCCCTGACAGTAACTCATATTTAGACAGATTTACCACCACCACCACCACCTTCTGAACCTACCTGAATATTTTTCTTCTCCGAATGAAGCCTGGTAAAGTTCTACACTATATTATGCAGAAAATTACTCAGTTGTTGAACTTTTTTTGATCCTTCATTGTTAACAGCAAAAACTATTGTCAAGACTGCTATGAGTTTTTCCTCTCCTGTCTGCTTTGTTCTAGTGCATATATAACATCAGACTAATGTACAGTTTTGCATTCAGTTTAAATGGTACCACTGACCTGCAATCAGCATTCTGCAGTACAACACTGGCAGATCAGCAGCCCCCTGCCACTCTGTGTATTTACTTATCAACAAGAGACCCAAACAGACAACAAACAGCTCCATGAGTACAGATGCCAGCATCATTTCAGCAGAGAGAAAGAAAGACTGTCCACATCAAAGTATGCAAACCTCCTTTTACAGTACATGGAGCTAAGCTGCAACTTCTCCCTCAGCTTCACCTACAGCAAGGGGACACAATTACCCTGACCAAACAACTGAGGGCAGCTTTCCAACACTGCCTCTTTACAAAGCACAGAATTTATAACTTCCTTGAGAAAGCATAAAAAATTTGAATAAAGCACAATTTTAATTATAGTCATAATGATTTATTTTCAAAAATGTTCCCATTAAACTGCTATCTAAGGCCAACCCATTGTAAGTCAGAAGTAGTTTGGTTCCACCTGCATTTAAAGTGATTTTAATAATTATTCTCATCAGAACAGCCATTTATCACATAAACAATACCTCTCTTGCAGAAAATACATGATAAGCAGCTATGTTATAACTTACTGTTATTTTTATTACATTTATTAACCCAGATGCGAATTTTCTATTAATTTAAAAAAAAAAAAAAAAAACATAACTCTTACCTTCAGATTGATGCGTGGCCAGAGGTGTCTGTGTCTCCTTGGAGTATGATACCACCTCCCGAGGTAAGAAATCAACCTGGGTAATCTTTGACACCCCTAGTTTGTGCAGTCTGCGTCTAAGGTGGAATACACGACATCAAAAGATTAGTCACGTCAAAAGTAAATCAGGAGCAGGAACAAATGTTTGCTGTTATGAACAGGATAAAAATACTTCAGCATTTGTTAAGACAAAACACAACACAGTATGCATGAGAAGTACCTCATTGCAGTGAAGAAAATTAACCTGGGAACCACTTGCTGTAATAAAGTACAGTCATTGAACCTCTAGATCATGCTGCTGAGAGGGACTGCAAATGGGAAAAACAGCCTGCTTGTGTCCCTCTTAACATGCAACAAAATTCCCTTTCATATCATCATTGCTATGATGTTCTGTCTGCTCAGAGGAGTCCATCCTCAGCCTGGGATACACAGCTGTGGGAAGGGCACAATGGGTTTAAATCAGCATGGATTAGGACTGTCAAATGTTCAGCTGGGAGCAATAACAGAGTCTTCAACTGGCAAGGTGGGTAATTTTCATAAAGAAGGAGATTCTCCCTTGCACAGGAGCCTTTAATAGTGGTATTGAAGTAGGTTTATGATTAGTGGAGTCCTAATGCAAGGGCTGAAGGAGAGCTAAAATACAACTGGAGCAGAGCAAGTATAGCCTTCTATTTTGTCTACTTCTCTTACTTTAAATAAACCATATTAAATAAAGCAGTGAAGCAAACTAATTGTAACTGGGTAAGGAAGAAAGAAGGGAGGCAGCTGAGCATGGTCATGAATATTTTTAGTTGTGCACAGTTCACTCAGCAGCAGGGAAAAAAAATCAGTTTATTTCCTGAATACTATTTGACTGTCTGCAGGGAGTGAAGATGTTTTACTGGAAAAAATGCCAACTTTCAGCAGAGAAAAGAATGCAAACATATTAAAAAAATGAACTACATAAGGACAGTTACCTAAATCAACAAGTGTGAACATGCTTGTGCATTTATGGAGAAATAAATTCCTGGACACAGTGTTTCTCAACTTGCCACATTATTGAAGAGAACAATTTGGAAAAGCAGAAAATTCTTATACATTATCCATATCCTCTTCATTTTCCAGACTGTCAGAAGAACAGAAGTCATAGGGGTTTTCTCTAATTAAATTACAGTGGTTTAGGTGTTCAATTAAGATATTTGAAAGAAAATGGCAGTCTCAAAAGGAAACTGTCCCCATTGGAAAACCCTACAGAACTTTTCAGCTGCATCAGCTATATTTTTTTCTAACCTATTTTACTGCCTGTTATTAAGCTGACTGCAATTAGATTCAGCAGGTAATCAGTACAAATCAGCTGTATTGTGTAACAAATCACTAGAGCAGAAACAGTTGTTGTAGCTCAGAGTCTTTCCTCTTTTCAAAGAAGAAAAAGTTAACAAACCTCCCTCCTTACAACCATCTGTGACTTCACCAATATGAACAAGATCTACAATTGTCTAAAAACTCTACAGAAAAACTCCTACCTTGTTACTGGGGGCAGAAAAGTTTCTTCAGCTAGCAAAAATTTTAGTAGTTTTACATTTTGTAGCTGCTTTAACTTATGGTCTGTGTGAACTCAATCTTTAATAAATATCTCACCCCAGTGAACTCTCATGTGCTTTTCCCTCCCTCAGCACCAGATGTGCAATCTCTGTAGCCTATTTGGTCAGTTTGACTTCCCTATGTAACCAGTCCCCTGCTGCCCCAGGCCACCCCTTCCATTTACTGAGGTTCTTAAGCCTTTGCATTGACAGAGCCTCTGGACAGTGCTCTTGGTTAAGTATAACCCCTAATTAATTATGTGTCTAATCTGGACCTAATTAGAACCTCACTGAACTCTAAAACAGTTTCACATGAGGTCACTCCATATCTCCTGGACTGCCTGAGGATGGGAGCATGACCCTGACAGAGAGCTGGATGTAACTGCTGGTTGGGTGGATTGAACATCTTTGCTCCCTGTGTCCTAGAAGTGAGCTACTTCCCACGCCAATGTGCTGAGACAATGCATGGAATTCTTCATCTAAAATATTTCCAATTCAATAATTGCTGGTGCCTGTAAAAACACCTTGTGCCACTCATATCCTGTAATTACTGGTGAAGACTGGGAGGTCCTTCTTCATCTGAAGGAATATGATCTATTGATTGCTGTTTGTCCACATCAGGCCACCTCTAATTGTTCTCATGTTACTAAAAGTTGGCCTAGCCTTTGGGCCCAAGCACTCAGGGACAACTGGAGCATCCCTTCAATATCTGGACTCTACCAAATATGTGCTTTAAGGCACTACTCTCTAGTTCTTTTCAGGACAACACCAAATGGTTTATTGCTTTCCTATCCCCATTTTTCATCTGAGGTACTCACAATTCTCATGAATTCAATGAATATTCATCTTAGAGAGCACACAAGCTTTGAAGGATTCCTTCCCAAACTGCCAATGGGATGTCAGTAGGAGGACAGTGACTAAAACCCATGCATTTAAACTGATCCTTCTGTCCATAGGTATCATAAGAAAGATGTATCTGCTAGAAGTGTTTTGCGACACACATCATTTATTTGCTGACTGCAGGATTTCTTTTGCATTGGTTTTGTTGGGGTTTTTTTTTTTTGCTCTAGTCTCAGGATACCAGAGGCACTCTGCCTTGAGTTTGAAAACAGTTTTCTTTCAAAAGGGGCAGAACTTTCATTAAAATGTATACCCGTGGATTTGCTCTTTGGCATGCTTTTTTTCTGTCTTTGCACTGACTGCTAGTAAATGATTGAAGTCCATAGCTACATACAGAGTTACCTTTTCATGAGTCAGATAAAGGAACTCGCCTTGCACAGCTGTTTGAGAAACCTTGCTCCTAGGAGTCCTCATCTTTTAATCCAAACTTCTGTAAAAAATGCAGCTGGGATTTCTAAAAGGTTTCTGGAGGTTAAAATAGCTCAAAAAAACTCTACCTTTTTTGGTACAGCCCAGGTGAAGTTTTAGAAGTGTGACCTATTTGAAGCCATACTCATGTGTAAACTGCAAACATTCCCAGGAGTTCTAGATATGGAGAAATATTTCTGTTTAGAAAGCTCTCTGGATACTTTCCTTCTGGATCTTTCCTGGTGCATAGACCTAACACACCTAACTGCAGCTGGCAGCACTGTCAATCAGCATCTAAAGGGAAGTTGTTGTTTTTCTTACAGAATGGTGAATGAAGTATCACATGAACAAGTAAAACATGAGACACTTGCCTGGAGACTCAAAACAGGCAACCCTGTAAGTTCACTGGTAGAGCAAATTTTTCAGTGTAGTGATTTGGTTTTACCCATGACTCATGCTCTGAAGAGCTCGAGGTACTACCACCCACCCTTTTAGAGGAACAGGTTATCCTAAATACTTCTGCAGGCAAGCATTTCTACATTATTTAAATTAACTATTTTTTTTCACTTGTATGGGGTAAAGAAGTCCCATCCCAAACTATAAAATATTCATTTTAGCTCTATTAAAATTTTTAAAATGCTTCATAAGCCTGAACTCATCTAAGATGGCACTTATTCTTGGACTATGATCATACTTAAGGGCACAATTTTAAACACATACACAGCTCCTAAAGGAAAAGGGGACATTGTTACTGCATGTGGAAACAGCGTAACTACAGCCAGCAGAAAGGAGGGGGAAAACTATCTTGCAAAGGATTCAGAGGGAGCAGTCCGAATCAGCAGGTACAAACAAGATCAGTGGAACTATGCATGCACGTATGTGCCACAATAATAACATTTCATCTGCAATGAAATAGTTATTTGTATTGTGTTTCAGGCAACAGAAATAGTAATTTATCTTTTCATAAGCTTGTTTAAATAGTTGGGGTTTTTTTTTTCCCCCACAAACATGACTTTGCCAAAGCTTCTTATTTATGAAACTAAATAAAAGGAAACTTAAATTACGGTCTTTTTGAGTCAAAAAAGCAAATGAAAATCACATACAACAAGCTCAACTGGGAAGCATTTTAAACATAATTCTTGCAAAGAAAAGGTAACAAAAAGAGCTGACATATACCCAAGTTCAGAGTCAGACTGGAGTTGCAGCACTGAGGGGTCTGTGTCCCATTGCAAGGTCCTAGGGTGGTAATCAGCCGTGCAGCACGAAGGGGAGGGAAAAAAAGAACACACAGAATTAACTGAAAGGATGAACAAAACCCCATCTCCTTAGTTACATGCTCTATGTAGTATATTCAACCTCCAGGTGCAAGCAACAGCCAACATATGTCAAACAAGGTTTGTATGTTAAACTGAGACAGTGCAGGCAATTCACTAAAATTACATATTATCGATAAACAGAGGAAAGAAGCTGGATTTTCTGTCACATATTGATTAACAAAACATGGGGTTGGAGTTCTTTTTCTTTTTCCTGAAAAATTCTAACTCTTTAACTTAGGTTGATGGATTCACAATAATTTGTAAAATGTACAGGCACAATTTAGTTATGCTTTTATGATAAGGTAGACTGAACACTTGCCATGAACTCCACTGAAGAGTTTATCCCTTCATACACTTCTGAGTCAGACAGTAATCCATCCTGTACAACACTGCTCTGGGCAGGGACATCATGTAGTGCATATGACAACAAATGGCACACTGACACCAGCTCTGACATACTCTGAGGGCATCTGGGACAAACAAATAAGTTCTTATTTTCCTCCCAATAGAATTCCTGGGGAAGAGGGCAATAATACATCTGAGAAAATCAGATCTATGACAATCTCTTATGGACTGCTGTCAGATGAGGCTACCACCAAATGTACAAATGTTCCAGAGGTGTGGTCTGAGGTGAAGATGTTGCTCTTCACACTGCAGTGCAGTTTTCCGTGCAACCAGCTCTAAAACACCTTGCAAACACTCACAAGAGTCTTTAGGAGTCTTGTAAAATGTTTCGAATCCTCCAATTTAGAAATGCAAAAAACTAACATACCAAGGCCAACATTTTCAAAAAATCTGCCCTTTCCCTGTCTATTAATTTTACTTTATTCTTCCATTCTCAGGAAGCCACATCTTATATGCAAGAAAACTGCCAGAATCCGTGACAGACCCAGGAACACACGACTGGCTCCTGAGCACCTTTTCCTCTAGTATGAATACTAGATTATGCATTGCACTCACTCCAGCAGAGGTTGGAGCAAAGGAAAGTGCTCCTTCCCTAAGCAAGCAAGTCTTCATGAAGACATGCTGGCTAATGATAGTTGTGAAAATTAAAATCTCTCCTAATTTCTTCTGAATACAAATTCTGAGGATACAGAGAACATAATAGTACCAGCCATATAAACAGCTGTGGTCAATATACACAAGTCTTTCTGCAACAACAGCAACCTCTGCCAATGAATCACTCATATAAACTAACAATTTACTGAATTAGTTCAGAAACAGATCTATTAAAGCCAAATAATCATTCTACCTCCTGTCCTTAATAAAGTCACCCATTCTATTACCAGTGTTAACTCACTCTCTGGACAGACAGACAAGGGCATGTGTTGCACTCTTGTCATTTCAGAATGAAAAAGAATCAATCTCAACATTCTGCGCATATAAAAAGAATGAAAAACTGTAATGCAAAGCTGTTTTCTCATGCAACATAAGGGCACTCATTTCCTTCAACTTCTTATGATCCATAGTAATGTTTATCAGGATAAAAGACTTAATACTGACAGAGAAAGGCTTCTCAAAACTAAACTGTATTACAAAAGGTCAAGAGATAAATTAATACAGCAATAAAGAATAGATTTTTCCCTTTTAACTTGACTGCAGTGTAAGTACAGTGGAAAACGGACATAAGATCTGAAAGCCCAGTGCAAGGCAAAGGCATCAATGACTAATGCATTATAGATACTCCATTAAAAATTCTATCTGTGTGAAGATTACTCTTGTAATGTCACCAAGGTCAGTTGCATATATTAGGACTTGCTGTATAAGTGCCAGTGTCTAATTTTACTGCTGCCTAGGGGTACTTACACATTCATGTGCAGATTTTCCAAACTCTTAAAAGAAAATACACATAACCCATTACAGTTTCCTCCACCCAATGTTCACTTTCAATCCTACAGGATTTGTAGTGGGATGAAGGCTATTTCATCAGAAAGAACATCACTATCCTTTGACTAAAGCAAGAGCTTGCAACAGGTCTCTAGAAGTATGGCCCCTATGTTCCACCTCCAAGAATCCAGGCCAGGTCACAACAGACCTTGTACCCAGATAAAAATGTCAAAAGAAAATAAATTTAGAGATCTCCCACACTCAAGAGAGGACTCAAATCCTAAAAATATGAGAAGAGCACCACTTACGGTTTGGGCCATCACATGAAGACATGTATAGAGACATTCTTCCCTCA
Organism: Brachypodius melanocephalos; assembly: GCA_013398615.1. NCBI lineage: Eukaryota > Metazoa > Chordata > Aves > Passeriformes > Pycnonotidae > Brachypodius > Brachypodius melanocephalos. Next base: position 19,725,182 of record VZSR01001283.1, on the reverse strand, counting down.
AGTATTTATTATCTGGATTCTCACATATGCAGCCTTCACCACTTCGGACACTGATACCTACTTTTAATAGCAATTGACTACTAATTGTATCTGTTTCCAACAGTTTTAATGCATCTGCAAAACATTTCCCAGATTTGTGCTCCACTGTGCATCGCTGTGTTACCAGTTGCACGGGTGTGAGAAATAGATGAGGAAGCAATCTGCTGAGTTGTCCTCTCCAGCCTGGCTGAGCAATGCTGTCACAGAAAACGAGGCTGCAGGTAACAAACCTTCAGGTTTCAAGTCTCTTGCCCTGGGAGGCAGAACACAAGTGGCTACACTCAGGTAGTTGAGGCTGGAGAGCACAGGGAGTGACTCTGTGTTTCAAGGAACACTATTCATTTGTTCTTTGTCTCTTCCTGGCACCTGAAGAATGTCATCAGATCAAAATGAAAGTGAGTGAACAGTAAAGATGTAATCTGGACCTGCAATTTAGCCAGTTTCCATGGCAATAACATCAAAAAAGAAAGAAACAGATTCTTTGAGGTTTAGCAACCCAAAAATGATGTTGAATAGCCTGTGCTGTCATCCTGACTAGAAAATTAAAGCTAATCTGTTTGTGATGAACAGACATTATGTACAACATTCCTTGATCATTTGGATGAGCACTGTAACTACGCTCGTTCTCCTGTGGACACTCCTCAGTGGGGATTTTGACATGCCACTGGATCTCAGCAGGAAAGTGGCTGCCAATCTTTTTCCAACTAGTGCATGAGTTCTTCCTCATGAGACATTTTTTCATGAGGAAAAGGATTAGGCACCGTTACTCTTTTCTTTCTCACTTCTTCATAAAAGAAAACTGCAATGGCTTGACTTCAAGTCACCCAGAGACAGAGGCAGAGAAGGTAATGCCACAGATCCTGAGGACAAATACATGGCCTAGGAGTCAGCAGTCAGGCTGAGGTGCTCCTACTCTGGACCTTTCAGAGAGCACAAGTTGGTCAAGGTTCCTCTAAATGCATTTGGTGGATTTTGGCACAGGTCTGTGTAGAAGAGATGAAAAACATTTTAGCTGAATATTTTTGTGGGGATAAGAGAGGAGCAGTAGACTGAGCAGGTAAAAGTAGTGCTCACTAGAAGTCTCCAGACCTGCAGACTCCTCCCATGGGTGAAGGGAGTGACACAGGCATGGCAAGGACCCCCAGAAACTCACTGAACAGCACAGTCAGGGCTAAGCCAGATTGGCCCATTTCCCTCACTGTCCTGGGTTGTAGTATAGGATTAGCACAAAGTATTC